>OX393583.1:18201930-18605238 GCA_947652605.1 Elmis aenea
GTGCGAAAACAAAACACTGTATAGTTGAAAATAATTGTAGGTTATGTAGTAGAAAATTGCAAACAACTTTTATTGAAACCTATTCTAAAAAGTTTGCTTATAACAGAGCCAACGAATAATTTGTCTTGGCTGGGACACCCTGTATGTAAAGGCTGATGAAGTTGGGAGTTCCAGAATTAAAATCATTCATAAAGTCTGCAACAAATGGAAAAGTTTTTTATTATCAGTTTGCCAAAAACAAATTGATTGTGGATAAAAGTTGGTGCATGGCGCAAAACTAATTTCAAGATGAGAAAAGGTCAAATAAAAATTCATATGATACTAGATTTTAGCGACTTTTGAAATATTCGTTAAGCGCCATTATTAAGAGTTTTAAAAAAAAGTTCAAAGGAAAAAGTGTTCTAGATTTCAAAAATAATATAAACTATAATTTGTCTTTAAACTTTTCTTGTAACTCTTAAAATAAGGGCACTTTATTCTGGCGAATATTTTTAAAATTGCTAAACTCTAGTTTCATGAATTTTTTCATCTTGAAATTAGTTTTAGGACATGCACCAACTTTTAACTAAAATAAAATGTTCTGGCAAATCGATAATTTTTATTTTATTTAGTCATGAGTCCTTCTACTGTTAGGTGTAGGACTGTTAAGTTGTGCTGTGTTGACTTTTTTTTATGTTTTTATGTCTTGTGCTAGCATTTTTATGTCATTCTATTTGATGTTTCTATCCGTGGCTGCTTTTTTAACTTCGCCTTGCCAGGTTTTCTCGGTCTACCTCTTTTGCTTTTTCCCAGTGATCTTGCTTCATAGGCTTTTCTGGTTAACCTTTCTTCTTTCATCCTATAGATGTGAACCAACCATCCCAGCTGCCTTTCCTGTATTTTTGTTTCAACCGATTTGATCCTTAATTGTTCTCTATATGTTTCATTCCTGATTTTATCTTTTTTTGTTTTTCCTTGAATTTTTCTTAGAAATCTCATTTCTGCTGCATTCACTCGGCTACTATTTTTATTTATGAGTGCCCACGTTTCACTTCCGTATAAAAATGCCGGAGTTACTACCTTTTTGACCACTTCCACTTTTGTTTGTTTTGGATCTCTATTTCCAAAAAATGTTGTTCTTAAACTGTTGAATATTCTTCCCACATTTCCTGTCCTTTCGCTTATTTCCTTATCCATTTCTCCATTTTTCTCTATTATCACTCCTAAAGATTTAAAGCTTTCTACCTGTTCCAACCTAAGCCCATTTAAAGTGATGTTATGTCCTTTGTTCTCTGTTGTAACGATCATAGTTTTAGTTTTTCCGGTATTTATTTTCATATTAATATAACACTTTTTGAATGACACTGTATATAATAAATTTTATTTTCGCTTTTCAGATTATGCGATCCAATATTTGAAGTTCGCAGATCCGCGTTCTTCATGTTAGCAAACCTCATTTTACGAGACATGATAAGAGTCCAGGGATACATCTCAGGAATGGCTCGCTGCATCGTAGACGGCGAAGAGCAGCTCAAGAGTATGAGTAAAAATTTCTTTGCGCAGCTTTCACGTAAAGCCAACAACTTGTACAATATTTTACCCGATATTTTTTCACATTTAAGTGACGACAAGGACTTAGCAGAAGAGGATTTGAGACATATTATGAAGTGAGTTTTGTAATTTTTTAATAATACAACTTTTAAATCGAATATCTTAAAAACTTTCTTATATTTTCATTTTTACACTTTTGATTAACTTTTTCACGGGGTGCTTTGATTTAAAGCTTTCATAACAAAATTCTTACAAATATTAAGTTATACAGGGTGTCCCAATTATACATTGCCAAAAAGCAGGTGCATATTCCTGAGTGAAAATGATGACCATTTGTCAAATATTTTGTTATCCGAAAATGCTTCCTTTCAAAGTTAGAGACCTCCAAAATTGGAAAAAAAAAATAAATAAATCAAATACATCCTAGCCGTTTAAGCTAGAGCTATCAAACTTGGCCGAAATGTGTAGGCGTTTCCCATTGACTTTGTGGGATAATTAGAAAGAAAACAAGTAATTGGAAGTATGATTTATAGTCAGGTCATCCGCTTACCATCTTCAGAATTTTTTTTTCTGGAATAAAACTGAAAATGTCATTCGTCCATAAGAAAGTACGACTTACGAGGAAAAAATTCGTCCCTCTTTGTTTTTTGCTGTAAACGTAGCCGTTTTCGAGAAAAGTAGCGCTAAAGATGCATCGACAAACTATGTTTATACACCTCAAATATTTTTTTACTTAACTTAGTTGGCTAATGTCATGCATTAACACGTTCACGACGACGTGGTACACCGGTGGTACATTGCGTATTTCACTTGTAGCCGTTGGTAGCCACCCGTGGTACATTTGTTTTCCGCACTGCTACGCAAAATAAAATCTCCCGTTTTTCACAAATGTCTTCAGTATTCGGTATACGGCTATAGGATTGGTGTATGCTAATTAATGTACCACCGGTGGCGCACTCGGCCATAATTGTGGATTTTACAAACCAAAGATATAATTTTTTTGTTCTGGAACTCATGTTTTGGCTATTTTTGCGAACACTGGACGTGCGCGAGTAATACCAACTTACCGTGTTGCCTTCTAAACTATATTACTGCCAACAAAATAACATAACAGTAGCGCTTTACTCTTGTGTCCACCGGTGGTACATCATTGCTTTAACGATAATAATTCACTGGAGCCGTCGTGTACCACCGGTGGCACACAATAAAAAAAGGTCGAAAGTTAAGAAAAAACAATAATTTGATCACCAAAATGCATCATTTAAAAAAAAGCTAATTTTAATTAATAATTGCACAAAAAAATGTTTTCGGCCCTAGGGCATGCCACCTAGATTACTTGTCGTCGTGAACGTGTTAATAAGATGGCGATGTTCAATTTTTTTTTACCCATACAAATATTGATATATTACACGTAACTTTCTTATTTTAAATGGCAACCATAGTTGGCTTTGACATGAATCGAAAGCTTAATTTTTGTGCTTTTCAAAAATATATCATTTGCTTATGGTTGCCATTTAAAATAAGAAAGTTAGGTGTAATATATCGGCAGTGATATGAGTAAAAAACAATTGAACATGGCTATTTCATTAGCAAAAAAATCATGCCAAAAATGTCTTTAAAGTTTTTTTCTATCTTTTCGTTTAAACGAGATATTTAACATTTTTGAAAATGATCAAAAATCGGTTTTTGGCTATATTTCGAAAATTAAAAAAGATATCAAAAATCTGTTTACGGCAATGTATTTGTCTCGAAAAAATAAATCGAGACTACGTACTTGGTTTTTTTCTATCTCTGTAAATAATCAAAATACCCTGTATGGGCATCAAAATAGTCCACCCTGTACATAAAAGAATTTAAAACACATGTATTAACAATATTTTTTTGTGTATACGATAGTTGCAACAATATATTGCTGTACTTACTTTTAGCAGGGTACAAACCGGTTAACTGTTTTTTTTTCTTCGTATAAGTGATTTTTAACCAAAACCGTTATTTTAATTGGCAGAAAAACGGCAACTTTAACGAAAATAATTAAAAACCGGTTTTTTTACATTTTTGTGGATAAAAATTGCTTTTAAAAAATATATAATCTGTATTAAATGCGATTAGTTTACCAGAAGTCATTACTGAACGCTTGATTGTACATACAGTCGAACTTCCCTAAGTCGAATCACCATAGTTCACTAAAAAAATTCGAGATATAGAAAATTCGAGTTACAGAAATAACCACAAAATGAGTAAAATACGCTTTTATATGAATTTATTGACAGTAAATACATATATGACTACATGAAATCAACAAACTTTATATGGATGTACATATAAACATACGTATATAACACACATAATATAAACAAAAAAAGAAAAAGAAAATTATGCATAACAAACCTTATTTTTTAAAAAAGTCAGTGACTTGATTGTTTTAGATTAAAAGATTCTTTATCCACAAAGTTCTCTTAAATTGTTAACGCGCGATACACTTCGTCTGTAAGATTCTCTTTTGAACACAAATATTCGCTACACTTGCTTAAAAAATGACGCATATTAGCAATTGTTACGCAGAGGTAAGAAGAAACAATGAGTTTAAACTCTAAAATTTCTTTAATTTATAGCCCCATTATTATACCAAACAGGATCCACATATAATGCGATTAACAGTAAATACAGCTAGCCCATAAATACGAGTACATACCTGCGATAATCCGGTCATTAGCACATTAAGAAGAATAACATACACAATACAATACAAAATTACAAAAATTCGAGTTTAGGAAGTTCACTGTCTTCAAAAATCTCAAATTTTACTTGGAGTTATAGAAAAATTTTACTTAGAGAAATTCGAGATATAGAAACAAAATTGTATGTAAAATGCGAACTTGATGCAAAAATTTGCGAACAAATTCGATATATAGAAAAGTTTGACTTATAGAAGTTCGAGTTATGGAAGTTCGACTGTATATTATAAAATTACATCAACGAAAAACGAGTTATCGACGTGTAAAGTTTCACAAATTTGACCAAGTCCAAAAACGCCCTATATAATATTTTCAAAATTAAGCTAGTAAAGTGTTAATAAATTTATTGTCAACCTAAATTTTAAACGAATTTCTTCTGAATTTTAAATGTTTTTAAATAATTTTTGAAAGTTCTGTATCATTAAAAAGTTTCATAAAAACGTAAATTTCACGAAAATTGTTGACTTTAGGCCCATATATTCTTTTGCAATGTTTTAATAGAAATCTAAAAATATACAGAGCGTTCCAATTAAAATTTCAAAGTTTGAATCCGTTTCCGGTTGAACTGGAAGTCATATTGCAACCTCTATATTTTCATCGAATGTTAAACATACGATAACGGTTATACAGGGTGGTGCTTTTTTCAAAACTCACCATTGCTATCTTGGAAACGGTAAGAGATACAAGGTCGGTTAAATTAGAGAAAAGTTGCACATTTTTATGTCGATTAAGAATCTGAAAAGAAATCCTGGATATTTTGATTCGTTTTTGATTTATTACAAAAAAACTGAAAAATGTGATTTTAGAAAAATATTATTATCTTCCCTGCCATTGACGCTATTTTATTTAAACTTGTTTACTTTATGTTTTTGACCGTCCTGGGTTTGATGACGTCAACAGAAATTTTCTAAACCTTCTAGATTTCAAGTTGCGATAGTCAACTTTTTTATTTCTTATGGCCGCCATATTGGATTTTTACACCATCAGACAGACAAAAAAATTAGCTTCTCAGATTGGTAACCAACATACCTTTTTTCTTTCAAAAAACTTGTTGAAATTTTAAAATTTGTGTAAATAATTCATAAAATCGAGAATGCTCTGAAAAACAACTGAAACTATGATACAAATAAAAGCTACAGAACATTTTATTGGTCTAATGATAACGAAATTAAGATTAGAAGATATGTTAGGCGAATTGCCATTATTAACAATTCAAAATCATCAGTAGTGTCAGCATGAAGGAGCTGGTCCTCACAACGCCCGCATTGTAAAAGGATATTAATTTAGATGTACCCTTTTAAAATTCATGACTTGGTACGTTTGGTCCTGTTCATTGGCCTCCGCGGTCGCCATGTTTAACGCCTATGGATAACTTTTACATTGATGTTGTTTATGCAACCCTAACAGTAAATATTGAACTTCTTCGCCGTAAAATCAAAAATGCTTTCGACTCTATTTCGAGACAAACTATCCTAAAGGCAGTGGACGAAATGAATTTGAGGACTAACCACTACATCATACAGAACGGGCGCACTTTAAATAATTATTTATCTGATGTTTTAAATTTATTGTCATTTAGTTATTTTATTAGACCTATAAAATGTTGTGTCACTTTTATTTATATTATAATTTCAATTGTTTTTCAGAACATTCACGATTTTATAGATTATTTATACAAATTTTCAAATTTCAACAAGTTTTTTGAGAGAAAAAAGGTATGTTGGTTACCAATCTGAAAAGCTAATTTTTTTGTCTGCCTGATGGTGTAAAAATCCAATATAGCGGCCATAAGAAATAAAAAAGTTGACTATCGTAACTTGAAATCTAGAGGGCTTAGAAAATGTCTGTTGACGTCATCAAACCGAGGACTGTCAAAAACATACAGTTACCAAGTTTAAATGAAATAGTGTCAATGGTAGGGAAGATAATAATATTTTTCTAAAATCGCATTTTTCAGTTTTTTTGTAATAAATCAAAAACAAATAAAAATATCCAGGATTTCTTTTCAGATTCTTAATCGCCATAAAAATGTGCAGCTTTCCCTAATTTAACCGACCTTGTATCTCTTACCGTTCCCAAGATAGCAATGGTGAGCATCGAAAAATATATACCGAATTTCGTTATTATATCTTCAATAATATTTTAGATATTTGCCTGTTTTCATACATTTGCGCAGCACTGTATTTGAAATCTAATTACATATTTTAAATATTGTTTAGTACATAAAAAATGTATCTCTTAAAATGAAGATATCATCGAGCTAAGAAGTTCATACTGTATAATCCTGTACAGCAACATGTAATATCAATTGGTTTTTAATTTCGTTTAATTTCTAGGTTCATGTTTTGTTTGATTGACAAAAACAAACAGATGGAAAATTTAGTGGACCGGTTTTGCTCAAAATTCAAGTTAACGGAAGACAATTACAAGTGTTGCAACATAGCATATTGTTTATCTTTAATCCAGTACAACGACAAGGGCTTGCGACGTCTGCTTGACAATTTTGATTCGTACAAACATTTGATGCTTAATAACGATGTGTATTCTATCTTCAAGCAAATTCTTGCCGCATGTGGACGATCTATGAAGAATGAAATTAAGGTAAACGCTCTTAATAAATTATTAATTTGGCAGGTCAACCTTTTTAACCTTTTCGCTGCGGGAACCATATTAAGCCGGTTTTATTTTTCGTGTCCCATATGCGTTAGCCAGATAAATACGCTAGCTTAACCCACAAACTCCATAAGACCCGAAAAACACCGCACTCGAGGCACGAACTTTTCAAACAAGTGCCGCAGCAAAAGGGTTAACATGTTTCTGGACCAACAAATTTTATGCAGGGTTTTCACCTGGTGTTCATTGTTTCAGGTTTATTAATGAATTCAAAAAAAAAAAGTTAAAATCAACACATTATAATGCCCTACAAACCAGTATTCGACGGGTTTTTAAAAAAAAGTAATAAATGTAGTATTTTTTAAATAGTTTTTTGAACATATAAAACAAATAACTCAATACAATATAGGATATCCCATATAGCTTGTCCTATAATTTGTATATTTTTTGTCTTTTATTAACACGTTGAGCGCCGTCCCCAAAATGTGTCCCTGGGACCAAGCCATTTTTTAATATATTTCATAAATTTCTTAAAACTTCGTGTTTTTTTTACTTCGTCGTACAATCTGCACAACCCAAACACAAATATACTTGCCTCTGGGACCGTACAACAAACCTGTATAGGAAAATCAAAACATATTGTGGCCACCGGTGGGCACGTATAGTTTAAACTAAACCTTGCGAGTGACCAATGGTGGCCACACGGTTCCTGAGTCGTCACAAAAGGGCCACCGGTGACCCACGCAGCGTTCAACGTGTTAAGTGGGTTTCAGTACAAGAAGCAGTTTTATGATCATTATTAATCTACGTACTTACTTATCCGGACCTCTTCTACCTTTCAGTATAGGGTTATATCAGACACTTGATTGTCTCATGTTTTTCTAGAGCGTCCTCTTCGCTTTTTCTTGACCTTAACTTTCGATACTTTCTTTGCCGTCCTTGTGTCCGGCATCCTCACCATGTACAGGGTGGTCCAAATTCGATGGGATTGCATGGGTATCTCGGTTAATATTCAACATAGAGAAACGGTTAAATTACCAAAAACGTGCAGTTTTTTGAGACAAACTCAAAACCGTTTTCAAAAATGTTCTATCACGGTTTTCGAGTTATTGAATAAAAAGTGTTTTTTTGTCATATTAATAATGTGTCGTATCTCCGTTATTGTTGTAAATATCGAAAATATTTATAAAGATAATTATTAGATATTTTCATTTGATTACACTAAAACAAAATTGTTTACGCTCGCCGTTAAAAAGTTAAGACACAAACTTACCTTTTTTTAAATGGGAGCGATAGTTGGCTATGACCTATTTAAATTCCTTATTTGTTTCTCATTTCAAATATAAGGGTTGATGTATTTATTTCCAAAAACATGCAAGTTGCAAAGGTTTTTTTTTTTTTTTTTTAGAAAATCATAGTAGGCTATGAAAACAAAAAAACTAGGTGTAAAACCTTTTAAAACTCATGTCGTACAAGTTACGAAGGTTTTTCATTTGTTGTTGAGATAAACATCAAAAATTTTGAACATTAGATAAACAGCAAAATACTACATTACTGCTGATTCCGACTATGTTGTTGTTATCTTATGTTCAAATATTTACAATGTAATATTTAATTGAAAAACCCTTGTAACTTGCACCACCTGAGTTTTATAAGGTTTTACAACTAGTTTTTTTTTGTTTCCATAGCCTACTATGATTTTCTTTTAAAAAAAACTAAAAAACCTTCGTTACTTGCGTATTATATAGCAACTAGCATAAAGTGACCAGATGTTTTATGCTGTAATGCGGGACGTGTTCAAAAAAAAAAAAAATTAAACGTAGTGTGAATTCCCGCCTGTTCTCAGGAATTTTTTACGCTTTATTGTTCCCAAATCTCGAAAAAAATCGGGTAATGCCGGAAATTGGGAAAATTGCACTTTGAACTCGTTAGTACTTACAATAGGAAATAGACGTACTACAAGCAATGTACCTCTTAGAAATTTTCCTATTTTAATTGCCAGCACTGCCGGAAAAAATATCACAAAAAACTCTCACAGATAGTTTTAAAGAACCCCAGACATACACGCGCGACACCAGCTTCAGCTTATCAGATCACATAACTGCTAATTTTAGCGCTGCTAAATAAAATTTGTTTACCGGTGTACTACGAAAATTAAACGATAAAGATGATGTCCGCAATTCCCGAAAAAATGCGATTTCTGAAGGTTCCAAATTGTCAGGAATTTGTAAATTCAATTAAACACGTTAGCGCTATCTAGTATTAATGAATTAATGGCAACTTTGTGCAACTGCTAAAATGGTTAAAATGTTGCGTAACCAATCCGGGACACTTTCCGGGACCGTTTTCAATGCGGGACAAACAACTCAAATCTGGGACTGTCCCGCACAATCCTGGACGTCTGGTCACTTTAAACTAGCAGTTAGCCCGTCCTAGGACGGGATTGTCAAGTATGACATAAGTCAACCCGCGTTACAGATTACTATAATAACATTACAGATTACTATACTATAATAACATAACCTCATGATGATTGTCAAGTATGACATAAGTCAACCCGTAGCTATGTTCATGCGTTATAGAGTCAGTCACAGATAGATAGATAGACAGAGTCAGGCTGGACTTTTATATTATATTTACTGGACTTTTATATATATTTATATATACTACATTACTGCTGATTCCGACTATGTTGCTGTTATATTATGTTCAAATATTTACAATGTTTATCGTAACAACAAATTGAAAAACCTTGGTAACTTGTACCACATGAGGTTTATAAAGTTTTACACCTTGTTTTTTTTTTTGTTTTCACAGCCTACTGTAATTTTCTTTTAAAATAATTAAAAAAACTTCTTAACTTGCGTATTATTGAAAATAAATACATGAACCCTTATATATTTGGAATGACAAAAAAATAAGGAATTCAAATAGGTCATAGCCAACTATCGCTCCCATTTAAAAAAAAGGTAGGTTTGTGTCATAACTTTTTAACGGCGAGTGTAAAATATTTTTTTTTTAGTGTAATCAAATGAAACATGAAAATATCTAAAAATAATCTTCATAAATATTTTCGATGTTTACAACAATAACGGAGATATGACACATTATTAATACGACAAAAAAACACTATATTCAATAACTCGAAAACCGTAAATGATAAAATATTTTTGAAAACGGTCCTGAGTTTGTCTCAAACAACTGCACATTTTTGGTAAGTTAACCGTTTCTCTATCTTGAAAATTAACCGAGATACCTATGCAATCCCATCGAATTTGAACCACTCTGTATACCCAACAACTTAATTGTTTTCTTCCGATTTCTTCAACCAGTTTGTTATACTTTATATTTTGTATATTTTATTAGTTTATTAATAATACTCTTGATTATTATATATAAGTTTTATTCGGAAGCGTTACATTCTATTATATGTGTTTGTTGACATCCGTACTTAGTGTTCTGCCTTACCGGCCGTGTTATACTTTTAAAATACATAACATCTCCCTTTTTTTCTTACAAACAAAAATCTTAAATTCTATAAATACAAATGAGCTTTAATTATATAAAATTATATTATTAAACATAGTCTGCTAAATAAGCAGGTTTTGTAATTGCACGACCACTTCGCATAGATTTTGTTTCGCGAACTGTCTCACTATCTATAGTTTTTTTATTATCACTTTCCACTATTGTTTCTTTTTCCCCACTGTTCTCCTGCTCCATGTTTTCATTTTCGTCTGTTGTTTCTACTTCCTGATCTTGCTGTCTTGGTCTTAAGAATCTTCTATTTCTATCCATAATGGACGACTCTTTCACCCTAACCGTATACGATCTTGGTCTCTTTGGTATATCAATTATTTTTCCTTTTATCCATTCTTGGCCTTCTCTTACCCAGACAGGTTGATACCTCTCTAACCGTGTAAGATTCTTAGTTCCGTGATTGTTATAATAATATCTCTGCTCTTGTTGATTATTTTGCAGCTTTTCGTAGTGGTTTTTGATCAGCTTTGGTTTAAATAGTGTTTCTTTTACTGGTAACAGTCCTCGAAGTCTTCTTCCATATAATAATTGGGCAGGACTGTATTTACAATTATTGTCTAGAGGCGTATTCCTATATTCTAATAAAGATAACCTAACATCTTTCTTATCATCTAAACTTTTCTTAATTAATCTCTTTACAGTCTGCACGTTTCGTTCTATGAAGCCATTTGACTGTGAATATCTTGGACTTGATGTTTTGTGCTTAAAATTCCAAGTTTGTGCAAAATTTCTGAATTCTGCACTGTCGTATTCTTTGCCATTATCAGAATATACTATTCTTGGTATGCCATGTCTGGCAAAAATATTTTTTAAATGATCGATAACTTGACTTGAAGTTAAATTTTTGAGAGTGCAAACTTCAGAAAATTTCGAATAAAAATCGGTTATTAACAAATATTGTACACTTTTGCAATGGAAAATATCAGTTGCAATAATTTCCCATGGATTGGTTGGTAAATCTCTATTTATTAAATTTTCTTTTTGGTTGTCGTTACGATATCTTTGACAAATTTCACATGTACTTATTTTGTTAGTTATATCATTTTGAATATTTGGCCAATACATACAATTAGCCGCTCTTAATATAGTTTTACTTATACCTAAATGATTATAATGAAGCCTGTCTAGCATTTCCGATCTCATAGATTTTGGAATAACTATACAATGATCCTTAAAAATTAAGTCTTTTGCAGTAACATAGCATTCTCTATTTTTAAAATAACATCTTATGTTTTCTGGTAGCTCATTCTTTGCTTCTGGCCCTACACATCTTTGCATAATGATTGTATTTGTTGCATTTATTACATTTCATTCCATAAGCTGGACAGTTTCTATATTTATGTTTGGTTCCACATTTCTGGCAGTTATACTGATCTTTATTTTCCTGGTTTCTATTGTATGTTTTAGCATAGGCATTAAATTTGTTTTCATTTTTTATGTTCTGTCTTTCTCTTTTGACAATTTCTATTTTTTTTTTCTTTTTCTTGCATTACCTTAATTTGGGCTTTAGCAATTTCATTAGCTCTGCAAGTTTCAGTAGCTTTTTTAAGGTCTAAATTTTCCATGTGCAATAATCTTTCTTGTAATTCCTTATTATTGATTCCCAGTACGATTCTATCTCGTATCATTGAATCAGTTTGATGTTCAAATTCACAACTTTTTGAAAGTTTTTTAATATCATTTAAAAATTGATCGAATGGTTCTAATTCTTCTTGTTTTCTTGTATAAAATAGGAATCTTTCATATACTACATTTTTTCTTGGTGTTAGATAAGTTTCCAATTCTTTTAAAACATCTTCATAGCTTTCTTTTTGCCTATCTGTTAGCTTTAAGTTATTGAATATTTCCACGCCTTCCTCGCCTATTATATTAAGTAATATTGCCAATTTTACTTTTGATTCTTTATTGGATTTATCCGCTGCCATTAGGTAGATTTCAAAATTTTGTTTAAATCTCTTAAAGTTTTCAGCTACGTTACCATTAAACGACAAAGGTGCTGGTAATCTAACCTCCATTTTTTCTGTGCACGTGGCTTTTCTTTACTTTTACACTAAGCTTTACTTTATAATTCACTTTCTATTTATTTTTATCCTACCGACTGCGCCATGTTATACTTTATATTTTGTATATTTTATTAGTTTATTAATAATACTCTTGATTATTATATATAAGTTTTATTCGGAAGCGTTACATTCTATTATATGTGTTTGTTGACATCCGTACTTAGTGTTCTGCCTTACCGGCCGTGTTATACTTTTAAAATACATAACACAGTTCTTCTTCCTTCTGTCATCCCTCTGATGTTCCACATACCTAATTTCCATTCCCTGACCTCCTTTTCCTTACTCATTTTCCTGTCTTTTGCCTTTGCCGGCATCTTGATTGTAGCATCTAAGTCAGCGATTCTTAACCGGGGGGCCGCGGGCACCTGGAGGGCCGTGAAAGATTTTAAGGGGGGCGGCGAAAAATTTATAAAACGTTTTCACTTTTTAAAATATTGAAATCTTAAAAAAAATAATTTTTGCTTCTTATTTTACTCGAACCATCGAAGAGATAGCTTCTTAAATAAATCATAATATTTTTGTTACTACAAACTAGGGGGCCGCGAAAATATTTTAGGATATTTAGGGGGCCGCGACTAACAAAAGGTTAAGAACCACTGATCTAGGTGATCTGACTAATTTCCTTGTTGCGTTGTATATTTGTAGATCCTTTATTTCCTCATTCCATTTCCTTACACTTACAGTCTTATTTATTATAATTTTTTGATATCCAATTTTTGCCACGTTTCTCTTTTGTCTTTCTAATTGTGCTCTTTTTCTGACCTTGTATTCCACTTCTCTTACCTTTGCTTTTAAAGCTTTTCCAATATATACAGGGTGATTGATTGAGACCGGGCATTAAAAATATACGAAGAATGAAAAAGGGTTTGGATCTGAAATTTTGGTTATGACCATAATGGCATCTGAACTGTTTAATGAAAATATTTTCAAGATGGCGACACTTCCGGAAATACCGGAAGTTGACGTCTACTTTCTTATTTCAAATACAATGGTCTATTTTTTATTGCGTATTTGGATTCAAAACGTTATTTTAGAGGGACTTTTATTAGCATTCCCTATACCTGTGCAGCCATTTTTTAGATTTTTGGACTTTTTTGAAAATTTTTTGATTTTCATCGTGATGCTTAATATTATCTAACATGACCATTTTTAAAGAAAAAATGCTTAAATTTAGACCATGCCTAGAAGAAACCTTGGACTACATCCTGGATATTTTCCAATCGATGCATTACTTACAGGGTGTCCAAAATTTAATTTTCTTTTAATACAACTTCAGACCACCAAAACTCGTTTTTTTCAAATACAATGCCCAAACTTTTTTTTCATTTTCTAATGCAAAATTACATTCTGTATTAATCTGTATTAGCGTTTTCTATACCTATCTGCAACAATTTTCGAGTTATTAAGAATTTTTGATAAAGTTAACAGAAATTGCAACATTTTTAAATAGTAGGCCTTGGAAATGACAACAAATGCCAATACTTAATAACCGTCAACCACTTTTATCGCGTTTGTCTGAAGTATCCATGAAAATGGACTATCAAGAGTATTCAAACACGGATATTTTGAATTTATTTTACATTCTTGGACAAATTCAGAAGATTATTGAAAGTGCGAACGAATAGTTGTGTATTTTTAATGTAGCTTGTACAGCATAGTATGTTAAACCCGAGTCTTGCGCTACCAATCAAATTGATCGCTGAGGATGGTCATTAAAATATCTCAGGATGTTAACTTTGTTAGTTTCATCATTTGTCACACGCTTAGGTCGAATACAAGCAGATTCACTCTTCTAAATTGAAAAAAAATTGATTCTATTCATTAAAATTTCTGTCTGGTCATTACAGTCAAATAAGGATAACTCTCACTGAACATGCGCCAAGTTCTTTCAATAATCTTGTTACATTCTTCATGAATATAAAATAAGTTCAAAATACTCATGTTTGAATACTCTTGATTATACATTTTCATGGATGCTTCAGACAAACGCAATAAAAGTGGTTTACAGTTATTAATATTGGCATTTGCTGTCATTTCCAAGGCTTACTATGTAAAAATGTTGCAATTTCTCTTAACTTTATCAAAAATTCTTAACTCGAAAACTGTTGCAGATAGGTATAGGAAACGCTAATACAGGTTGATGCAGAATGTAATTTTGCATTTAAAAATTTAAAAAAAGTTGGGGCATTGTATTTGAAAAAAACGAGTTTTAGTGGTCTGAAGTTGTATTAAAAGAAAATTAAATTTTGGACACCCTGTAAGTAATGCATCGATTGCAAAAATTCCAGAATGTACTCCAAGGTTTCTTCTAGGCATGGTCTAAATTTAAGCATTTTTTCTTTAAAAATGGTCATGTTAGATAATATTAAGCATCACGTTGAAAATAAAAAAAATTTCAAAAAAGTCCAAAAATCTAAAAAATGACTGCACTTAGGTATAGGGAATGCTAATAAAAGTCCCTCTAAAATAACGTTTTGAATCCAAATACGCAATAAAAAATAGACCATTGTATTTGAAATAAGAAAGTAGACGTCAACTTCCGGTATTTCCGGAAGTGTCGCCATCTTGAAAATATTTTCATTAAACAGATCAGATGCCATTATGGTCATACCCACAATTTCAGATTCATACCCTTTTTCATTCTTCATATATTTTTAATGCCCGGTCTCAATCAATCACCCTGTATAGTGCTATGTTTTCGTTGCTCTCGGTTTCTGCTTATTGTTCATTATTTTCCGTTTTTCTTCGAACGTTTCCATTTTCATGAAATTAAATTCTAGTTCAAAGCTGTCTTCCATGAAATTTTACATTTTTTTTACCGGTTATCGATTTTCACCTGCTTTTATATCTAATCCAGTCATCACTACATTATTTTTCCAAATTTTCTACTTTGTTTTATACTCTAATATTATATTAATCTCAGTTTTCATTTGTGCGTTTTCTTTCTCCAAGTTCCTGATTTCCTGAAGGTATTCTTTATGTCCTTCATTTTTTAATCATGACTACAAATTCGTCCATTTCAGGAACGCCAATATCCTTTTGAGGAAACTTGTACGTTACTGATATAAGCGTGAATATTGATTTTATATCACTTTATGGGATAGCCTGCTAAATACCAACACTTGGTTGACTGCGGTTTTGTTGCACTTGCGAACCTGTGGTCGTATTAAACTATTAAGAGGCAGACTCGCTAAAATGATGGACTGCGCTATGTTCGGTTCCCACTTTTGCTCGCAAATCGGGACCCGATTTTAAAGATACAGGGTGTTGAAATTTTCAAAAAAATAAGGATCATGTTTAACCGTTTCTCAACCTTCTTCTTCTTCTTTTACTAAGCCTTATGCCTCACGGCGTCGGCTTTTGGTGGTTCTCCACCCAGCTTTTCCAGATCTTTTTGTCTGCCGTCATCGCTCTCAACTCCCCAACTGTTTTTCCTCTTTCACGGGCTATTTGTTCTATCCTGTTTTCCATGTTAATTGTTAGCCTTCCTACCCGCCTTTTCCCATACCTCCTACTTTCTGTTATTTTTTTTGTCATAGATTCTGGCGACATCCTCTGCACGTGTCCGTACCATTTTAATTGTTTTTCTTCGATATTTTGTGTTATTTGTTTTTGTTGTAGGTTATTCTGGATGTCTTTATTTTTGCACTTATCTCTTTTTGTTTTTCCCGCTATTTTTCTTAAGAATCTCATTTCTGCTGCGGTTATTCTTTTCTCATGTTTAGATGTTAGTGGCCATGTTTCACTACCATACAGCATAGTTGGAATTACGACCGTGTTGTATATTCTGGTTTTTGGTTGTGTACTAATTTATTTTTTCCCAAGGATAGTTTTGTTTAGTTGGTAGTAAATTCTCGTGCTTTTTCTGGTTCTGTTTAGGATTTCTGCGTCAATTTTCCCATCTTCGCTAATTTTCGTTACTAAGTACTCTATTGTCGAGACTTGCTCCAGTACGTCGTCTCCGCATTTGATGTTTTGCTGGTCATCATCGTTTATTTTCATTATTTTTGTTTTCCCTGTGTTTATTTCCATTCCCATTTGTTGTATCGTTTCGTTCCACTGGTTCAAGGATTTTTGTATGTCTTCTCTGTTTTCCCCCACTATTATTATATCGTCTGCATATAATAGGCACTGTATCTGGATGGGCCAAAGATCTTTGAATCCGACTGTTACTTTCGGTGTATTTTTTTTTTACAGGTCTTCAGTATTTTGTCCATATAAATATTGAATAATAGGGGGCTTAGGCTATCACCCTGTTTAATTCCTCTTTGTAGTGTAAATTTTCTGGAGCTTTTGCCTTTTATTCGTACTTCCGCTATAACTTTTCTGTATACACTTTTTATTGCCTTGGTGAGTTTTTCCGTGACCTTCAGTTCTTCTAAGCAATTCCACAATCTTTCTCTTGGAACTGTGTCGAATGCTGCTTTCAGGTCCACGAATGCTAAATATAGTTTTTTCCGTTGTTCGTTTGCTCTTTTAGTTAGTTTTCTAACTATACTTATGTGATCTTGCATTTGTTTTCCTTTCATAAAGGCTGCCTGCTCTACTTTCATTTTCTTCTCCACTTCATTTCTTAGTTTCCTCCCAAGTATTTTAGTGTACATTTTATACAATGTTGATGCTAGGCATATTGCTCTATAGCTGTTGCCAAGTTACAACACGTCTTATGTCGTAAATTGACATTCGCGAAGTGTCAGTTTACGACGTAAGACGTTTTATAACTTGACAACAGCTGTACAATCTGGTATACAATTTCTTGTACAAGAAATTGTATAATGTAATACAGCTTTAATATGTAACACCATGCATATATACTACATAAATAATTTTTATTCATAAAAATTCATTGATTTGGCCAAAGGATTTAGACGTTATTATAGTAAAAAAAATTACACGTCGAATTTATAATGTAAATAAATTAAATGCAATAACCTAACCTTACCCAATTTGCATAAATGGTGGTAGTAGGCGGGAGATGTAAAGCTCATTATCGTTTTTAAATTTATATTTTTTGTAGTTCAACATAGATGGCGCAATTTTTCAAATATTACGCGTGAAACTGTATTGTTATATGTACTACACTGTAGATGATGCTACTATATGAGAACTATGACTAATATCGCTTTATATGTTACGTATCATATCTGTTACAATATGCGGTAAGGGGTTTTAAAATAATAGATGCTAGGGCGTCTACAATATCACAATACCTCATTTTAATATTGGCTTGCTGGTAATTATTTCATGGGTCGTTATTCTTCAAAAATTAAGAAGTGAGTCACAGCAAATATTAAAAGCTGTTAAAAAGCTTTTTTTTTTAATAGTTTTTGTAAGTAGATTTGATTTAAGATATTAAAGATACTCTCATTTGACCCAAATGTAATTTTTTTGTGTAGGCTATCGCGACAGAAATAGACGAGAAAATTCAGACCGTATTCGATATGGATGAAAATGAGCAACAGTCTGACGGTGCACTTGGATCTGGAACTCCACGAGCTAACCGGGTCGCACCCGGGTCTGGAACTCCACAAAGCAAGAGGGTTGTACAGGCAGGAAACAAATCTGCCTTCAAAAAGCCAAAAGGACGTGCTCCGAAACGAAAGAAGGTGCAGAAAATGTCTGATAGCGATGAAAGCAGTAGCGAAGAGGAGAATAAGGAAAATCAGAATCAAAATCAACAACAAAGCAGAAGAAAGCGAGCCCAGAGAAAAAGAAATAATCGTAAGAAAGTGGATAGTTCCTCCGACGAATCTAGTTCTGATTAAATTTGTGGTTTAACTGTATATTTGTTATGAATAGTTTTTTTTTTTTGAAATTGATCAATAAACGTAAAGTAGTTATTAGTTCTTGTTTTTTTTTTACTGCAGTTTTAAAAGATGAAATGTAAGTTCAGAGTAAACTTTTTGTTATGGTTATTATTAGGTTATTTTATTATGCCAATAAGACCCGGTTGTACAATAATATGGTTCGGTCTTAGTTTAACTGAGCTGCGTTCTTCTAAAATTAACACTGAACCTACATCGCGGTTGTACAATAGATGCTCATGGGTAGTTCAACAAAACCACTGCAAGTAAAAATTTCCCCAAAGTTGGTAATCATAGAAAAAGGACAACTATAGAATAGCCACTCTCAGGAGAAGGGGGAAAACCATATATCTAATAAACATAATTGCTAGTAGTTCAAGTTTTGCCTAACATAGTCAACGGTACAGATATAGATCCTCTCTTTTTAATGCAGCGATTGGACCATTGTCAGCTAATATACATCGGATTGGACAACGTGAGAAGCGCGCGTAATGATCACGTCATTTTTGACAGTTTAAAAATATGACATTTGACGTTGATGATCTACGATTTGTAAAAATTACAATTAATATACAAAAACCTGTTCCAAGGTTTGTACTAATTCGCCTCGGATTGTTAAACATCGGTGTCTGCATGCGTAATTTACAAAAATCACATTTCATAACGACCTCAATAATTTTTATGCATTTTCTGTTTGTTCTCCTACAGCCGTATTCATAGTCCTTCCTTGAGGAATAAGGATTCCTTATTCCTCGTTTCATGTTTCATAAATCTACCTTGACCGAACAAGGAACCTTATTGGCTTCCTTATCTCAAGGGAGGTTACGAGCTTCCTTGAGGCTGAGATTCGCAGCATCGCGCAGAATCTAAACAAACATAATTTAACATTTCAAGTGAATGATAGCTTTTTTTATTGAAAAAATTTAGTTTGGGCTGAAAGTAAATTTATTTGTTATTAAATTATTGAACACGAAAAGTGAAAGTGTTTTTTTTTTGTCCCAGGGGTTAACTGGTGAAACCACCGACTTTTTTCTCTATTTAAAGAAATAGAAGAAATTACAAACGGATTTTTTATTGTTCATTTTATGATATTTGAAGTCTTTACAGTTAATCCTAATCCTGCCGTCCCAAATTTACCAATTTGTAATAGATATGTCGTAGGCATAATGTAAAATTAGGCTTTTTATAAAACGCCTGGGCATTTTACAAAAAGCCGGCAAAACGAGCAAATTACAATAAATTTTCTCGCATTTTGACTAGACAAATTACAAAATGCCGGCAGAATGTAAGCGTCTGAACACATATCTTGTTATGCCTGCTTATTTTTTAGGCATTTTATAATCTGCCCAATGGAACATAGATAGGGAAGGACTATGAATTCGGCTGCTAGTTTTATTTGATTGTCTATGTTTGCTGCCAACTGTGAAAAGTACACCTTAGAAAGAGAGGTACATATTTCATATTTCTATTCTATTAGATCGGCTTCACTTTCCACTCATTGGGAAGATAGGGAATGCGCGATGTATGTTTATTATATACAGGGTGTAGACTCGGATCACGCAACATAGCAATTTCAATGGTAAAATTTGAAAAGTCGTATTCTTGCTCCCCTAATTATTTTAGAAAAAAAGTGCAAATACGTTTTTTGTAGAGAAAAAAATTCTGTATCCTTAAATGTAATCAATATTACTTTTTCGTTTTCCAATAACTGAAAATTAAGCAATTACAAAACGCGTTTTGACAAAAATCTGTACTGCCTTGGAATTATGCTATGACAACCACAGAACATAGCTACTATAGAACACGAAGTTCCTAAGTAACGACTGGTCCCGTACATCGCCATCCCTTGTCAGGTAGGGGTACTAAAACGCGATAATTTTGAACGCTCCTGTGATTTGATTTTTAATGTTTTTGAGAATCACAATTATTACTATTTAATTTTGCTGCCAAAGATGTTAACTGAATAGTAAGTCTTAATGTTTTTTTAAGGAATTTTTACAAAATGACCAAATCTTTAAAATTAACATTAAGACTCACAATAAATAAACCCTTTGAGGAGCAAAAGTGAATAGTAATTGCTTGCGAAATTTAAAGAATAGTGATGCAATAAAACAATAAATAATATAACATACATACAGTGTGGCTGATTTTTCATTGTCCAGCTTATATCTGCTGAAATATTAAAGTTACCAAAAAAAGTTAAATGAGAAACTTATTAAACAAAAGCTGATCTACAAAATTGTGCTAAAAATGTTATTCCATAGCCTACCAGTTTTTTGGAAAAATATCCAACTTTTGTTTTTTAAATAGAACACCCTGTATATTTTTACAGAATCACATTCTAAATCAATTTCTCTTTACAATGATATATCATAAGTACCATTTTGCTTTTAAATTATGCACAATATTTCAAAAAAGGAATTATTAAAGTCGGCTGTGATATTGTTTTGTTTATTGCAAATACCTGTCAAATTTGTTTACATTAGCAAACACTTGCCAAATCAGACAGAAATAAGTGTAATTATAATTAAGAAAAATGTACTATACAAATAATGAAAAAGTTGATATGCTGTGCTGTTTCCACAGCCGACTATAATAATTCTCTTTTTTTGAAATATTGAGCATAATTTAAAAACAAAATGGTACTTATGATAATATCATTGTGAAGAGAAATTGATTTAGAATGTGATTCTGTAAAAATATACAGAGTGTTCTATTTAAAAAACAAAAGTTGGATATTTTTCCAAAAAACTGGTAGGCTATGGAACAAAATTTTTAGCACCATTTTGTAGACCAGCTTTTGTTTAATAAGTTTCTCATTTAACTTTTTTTGGTAACATTAATATTTCAGCAGATATAAGCTGGACAATGAAAAACCAGCCACACTGTATATTGCAAAAATGAGACACAATACAATACATAATAGCATAATACAATAATTATATAATACGTACAATAAATACACAATACAACAAAATATTACAAACATAATCCTATGCAACTCTGCCCAATTTTTAAATAAAATGTGCGCCTTTTGCATACAATCTGGACTAACAGAGACCTTCTGCTTTGTATTTTCCAATTTATTTAGTTTATTTATGTATTTATGGATAAAAAAATTGCAAAAATTGGATATATGGTTTTAATTAAATTATCAGTATGACATGATTAATCATCCAAACAGAAAATCTACATGGTTTTTTACAATAATAAAATGTAGTAAAACTAAAAATGTAAAATTGAAGGCAGTAAAAAATTAGCATAGTCATAATCAAATACCACTTACAATGCTGATTAAAGAAATAGAACAATACTTGGTCGTTAAGTCTAACATTTTCATCTTGTTCTTTTTTTAAATTAATAAATGCATGTGCAACAAAAAGTTCATTTGGATGTAAAATATTGAGAAAACAAACTGCACAGTTTAAAAATTTGGGTAATACATTTGTTTAATATGTAATAAAACCACTCACATAATTGCAGACACCAGACAGTTCCAAAGATTTCGCTGCTTCAAAATTTTCAGCAGGCGGGTCCCAATCCTTAAGGCCCCCACAGACGCTCAGGCCAGGCTGTACAGGCCGATTTGCGCAAACCGGCCTGTGCCTTTCTGGCCTCCACACACACTCAGTCCATCGTGCTGACATGTATTCAGTTAAAGTTTGATTAGTTTGGCAACCAGTTCAAAAAAATGGTTCCCCGACCACTTTATGCACTTCTGCTTGCTTGTGCAATTAAAAAAAAGAATGATGAAAAAAAAGAAAAGAGAGAGAAGTAAATGGTCAAAAGACTGGCTACTTAAGAGAAATATGTATTCTCATATTAATTTACTTGCCGAGTTGAAACTTGAAAAAGAGGATTGGTTTAACTATCTCAGAATGGACGAGGAAACGTATCTGCAGCTACTGAAGATGGTTTCTTTGGTAATAAAAAACAAGATACATGCATGAGGAAGTCAATTTCATGTCACGAACGATTAACAGCAACCCTACGATTTCTAGCTACTGGTCGAACAAAATAACTGAATGTCACTGTGTTCTCTTTACTGAAAAAAAAAAATCGAAAAATTGATAACAATGATAACTGAACTGAGCAAATGGACTGAACTGCCCACACATGTTCAGACTTGTACGGTATGCGCAGGCCAAATATCAAGCAGGTCTGATATCGCTCAGGCCAGGCAAGAGGCCTGCACAGCCGGCCTTTTGTGTCCACACACACTCCGGTCTGCCTGCGCAAATCAGGTTGGCGCAGGCAGACCGGAGTGAAATCCTGAGCGTCTGTGGGGGACTTTAGGTTCTGGAGTTGTGCGAATTGGACAATCTTGTTACGTTACAATTGTCCAATTAGGAGTTAGGTCCTAAGTAGTTCTAGTCCATTTTCACGCATGTCAATTTGTATTGTTTACCGTTCACGTCGCTGCTTCCGTTTCTTATTTGGTTTGGTAATGCACCTGTAATTTGTGTAAAGTGAATATCCAGGCCCAGGGATATATAGTTAATTTTGGTGGATTTCGACTTTTCGAGTCACGCATATTGCGAATCTGGTCCAGCCAAATAAAACTGTTGGATTATTTTCACAACACTTAAAACAGGTAAACTTTTTCTTCAAACCACGTGAAAAATGGAGGTTATCTTACATTTCTTTTCTTTTTAGGTGTTTACGTTTCGTACTAAGCTTGGCTTATGTTTTACGTTTGTTTAACGTTTGGATTTACGTTTTTGCTTTGAGCTTGATGTTAAGCTCAGTCCTTTTTTTCTAAGTTTCGTTTAACGTTGTGATCTAACGTTTGGTGTTCCGTTGAGGATTGATTCCGTGGATGTTTATCCGTTAGCTTGGACTACGGACAGCAGTTCCGGCCTTTCTTCTCCTTCATCGTGCCTTCGGCGGCTCATCGAAAGCTAAGATTACATATTTAAGCCCCGACTGTCTACGTTCTGTATTATTATATTCCTGAAGTCATATTTCTGTAACTATTGTGGAGCCTTCAGCTCGTTACTACTGTTTCTTTTACTTAGCGTTATTTATTAACGTTAATTAGTAATTTTGTTATTACCTACTGTTATCTATCAACATTTAATCTAATTTTTATATTTATGTTAACATCATACGTTCTCAACAACCTTTGAGTGGCTTTGTTGTCACTACATTTTTATTTGAAAGCTACGATTAATAAGTTAGGGACCGTATTCGGTTTGCAAGGTTTTTTTTATTTACGTTACCGCTCGGCGATTTTACTGCCACATTTTTGATGGGTTGGAGAGCTCTCCCACTTTATTGACGTTGTGTTATCAGTCTTATTTACAGATTTAAATATATGTTTGTGGGTTTTTTATATAGGTACTTGCAAACACCGAAACAGGACCGATCTTATTTCGTCGTATATATTTTCTTTATGTTTAATTATAAAGAATGTTTTCTTCATAGTGGCCTTCTAAGTCTGTTGAGGCGAGGAACATTTTATTGTCAAGTGTGTTCTATATTTTATTTATTTTCATTTTTGTGTGTGTGATTATTAAAGGCATACATCATTCACGCCTACGAGTTCTTTTATTTCTTTTCCTGTTTTTTTTTGCTATTTAAAACCTTACAGAATAAATAGTGTGGCGCCCTTATTGATATCTACGAGTTTCTCTCTCATTCGGACCTACCCCCTTCTCGTCTGATTTAGCCGCGAGTCCGAACCACCCCTTCTTGTTGCAAGAGTAGCGGCTTTTTTAGGAAGTGGCCGATATTCGTGTAACAATCTTAAAGAAATGCGGGCTACGGGTTGTTTACAAGTTCATTGTTAAAAGTTAATAATTCTAGCCATTTTCATACTTGCAAAACGGTACATGTATCTGCTATACATTCGGTATAAGCAGAGGCGGATTATAGTCGGTTGAGGCCCCGGGCGCAGAAGAAAATATTGGGCCCCTTAAAAAAAAGAGAGAGAGACCAGGAAAATAAAAATACATGTAAACCATATTTTTAAATAAATAAAGTTGGGGTTTTGCGGGGCCCTTCAGAAGTCGGGGCCCAGGGCGCGCGCCCGGTGCGCCCGCCGTTAAATCCGCCTCTGGGTATAAGATTAAGTTTGCTTCACATTTTTATTACCTGTAGCCGGTTTTCCTTAAAATTGCCGCGTGTTGTCTATTACTATAAAATGTAAATGACAATACTGTATTGTCAAATGTAGTTCATTGTATTTTACAATTTTTAACGTGTTTGTGTATGTTTTAAAAAAAATTTTAATCTTAATATTTTAGTGTGACAATTAGTTAATCTCAGTACCAATAATAAAAAACAAATACTTTTGGATATGTTTTATACATTACGAATATTATTTCAAGTTTTCCTATAAAGCCAGGCCAAGTTGATGTAACTTGTAAATTTTGATATAAAAATACGTAAATTCAAAAATTTTTAAACACAATCTATTCATCAATTTTATCAATCATCATAGTTCCATAAATTAGATCAAGCTCGTTATGCAACTTTTCAACATGTATCTTTATTGTTTATAACCACGCCTCAATCCCTGAAGATGCTCCTAAAAATAAGGAGCGAAACGTAGGATCAGTAGACGTTTAAAAAAAAAATAAAGTATACCGTCCGGTAATACCAGATTTTCATTTCTTCGTTTTACAATTTATATACAACGGACGTTTTCATACACTTAAGTACTACACATATTAAGTTTTCAAACAAAAAAATATTTGTGAAATATACCATACAAAAAATACAAACATGCACAATGGCACAATTTTTCGATGTCTGGTGTAGGGTGTAGTGTAGGCTCACATTAGTTTTGGAGGTTGGCCTATATTTGAAGGAACTGCTAAAACTTAGACTATTTCACTTGTATCAGATATATCACTTTTTGATGTTGTAAGCTTCTGGATATCACATTTATTTGAACGAACTTCTACCGGTTGTGAAATTAAAACCAAAGTAACACGTGGTCTTCGTCAGGTGGGAAAAATCGTCGAAAAATGTGGTTTTGGGACCCCCCTCTGAATCCGTCCCTGTACGTTTTGAAGGGGTGGCACATTGGTACTTTTTTGTAGCAGTCAGCTAAACTTTGACGTGCCATGGTCAGTTTTTACTTTCGCCATACGTAGTATGAAGAAAGTATTGTGATCGCGAAAATTTTCAAATTCTAGATTTCGACGGATATACAGGGTAGTGCTTTTTTCGATGCTCGCCATTGCTATCTTGGAAACGGTAAGAGATACAAGGTCGGTTAAATTAGAGAAAAGTTGCACATTTTTATGGCGATTAAGAATCTAAAAAGAAATCCTGAATATTTTGATTCGTTTTTGATTTATTACAAAAAAACTGAAAAATGTGATTTTAGAAAATTATTATTATCTTCCCTACCATTGACGCTATTTCATTTAAACTTGGTAACTTTATGTTTTTGACCCTCCTGGGTTTGATGACGTCAACAGAAATTTTCTAAGCCTTCTAGATTTCAAGTTACGATAGTCAACTTTTTTATTTCTTATGGCCGCCATATTGGATTTTTACACCATCAGACAAAAAAATTAGCTTTTCTCCATACGCTTTTCTCGGTATACTAAAAGAACCGTACTCCATTAAGTTTTGATCCAGCCTTTTAAAATTATGTTCTATGAGGCTGTCGTCTTTCTGGATAGGTCGCCTCATAATTGCTTAATGCTAAGTGTGCATTGTGATGATTACCATAAAATATTTTAACCATATCTCGTTTTTCTTCATTTGTATACATATTAACGATTTGAACAATGATGACAAAATATATTATGCAATAACTACAGTTTAGACCAAATACAAGCCGTTTTGACGTTTCACGCGCTTTTATTTTTTTTTAGATGTCAAAAAACATGGTCACCTGATCTGATTCATGGTGCTAAAGAAAAAGCTTAATTAAACAATAAACATTTTGAATGAAATAAAATTGACATTTCATTAACAAAAGCAGGTAAAATACACTAATACATTTAATCCCTTATTTGGCATATAAAAATGTGCAACAAAATTTTCGTAACCAAATATAAGTTTTCATACTTTTTAAAAAACGTCCAAAAATCTGTTTACCTATTAGAAGCCATTAATGCAGATAAAGGGCATAACTCGTTAAAGATGTAACCAATGCATTCGTTTGACAAGTTAAGTTTGTTCTTGGTTGGGTGACCGTGCATGGGTGGCATAGCTGTTTTTTTTCGTCCAATAAATAAATAAATACCTACCTATTTTCGTTTTGTGTTAAATATTTAATTAAATCCCTTTAATAGTAATTTAATGCGGTTTAATTACCTGCTTCCAAGAAAAAAGGGACAAAGAAAATTATTTACCATGCCGATTAGGATTTGTTTTAAATAAAATATTTGTTTTAGCCATTTTTAACAACAATGGTTTCAAAAAAGTGCCAAGTGTTATACATTTTCGAATTCAGAATAAAATTCTCTACAAACTGGCGTTAAAATCAGAAATAGCGTCCATAAGAAAAAATTGACCTGATGATTGTTTTAAAAAAACGAAACGTCGCACGGGAAATATAATTGGGGATTCTAATTCCTTGCAAAAAGTGGCCATGAAAATGTTTTTACAAAAATGAAATTCGACATCAAATGAAAAAGTTACGGGCAAAAAACAAAAATCCACTTTTTTACTTTTTCCCCTATATCTCAAAAACTAAAAAAGATAAATAAGTTCTGTTTGCGTCAAATTATTAAGCACCTGAATATACAACTTTGCCCCAATTTAACCGAAGTCGTAACTCTTACCGTTTACGAGATCCCCATAGTGACCCGCGAAAAACGAGAACCCTGTATATATGAATACTGTTAAAACAATGGTTTCATTGTATGTGGAAGTTGCAACAATGTATTAAACGTGTTTGTTTTATTCAGATATTTGTTTTAATTTAAAAAAAACTAAAATATTAATCCATTTTTTTTTTAATTCCACAGAAAGTTAGTAGAATACTAGTAGATTTTTTCAAAACCTTAGTGGAAAACCAATTTCCACTATTGGCAACCCTGGTAAGAACCTCAGTCGGTTTTATACAGGAGTTTCCCAACCTGTGTAGTAAACCGTGTAACGAGGTTATGAATAAAGATGTTATATTTTTGAGTAGATGGAGTAGATGAATGACACTTTTGTCAGAACACTAAGGCGTTTACAAAATTTTAGTAGTAGTAAACATGTGAATTGATTGTTCATTAATATGTCGGAGCTAAGTTTAAACGTAAGTTGTCAATTTTATGATAAACAGCTTTTGTGAACAAATAATTTTAAAAATACGCATCCAAATTGAATAATAATGAATTTTTATAGGTTAGATAACTGTCATACTTACTGTTTTAGAACAGCCAAAGTGATACTGAGAGTGTTGAAGAAGAAATCGAACCAAAACTTAAATACGTTCGTTTATCAAATGATCTGCAAAGAATTTTGCTCAAAGATGCGGCAAGTTGCATTGCCGTTCATCCAAAAGTAAGTGACTCATGCTTACCAATTGTTCTCCATACTTAAATATGAATTTTTGCTTTTAGTTTATATGCCTTGGATCACACTGGGGCTTGATTCATCTTTTAGACCATCAAGGCGATTGCATAGATGGTATAGAATTAAAGCCTCATGCTGTTGCAGTAAATCAGATATCTATAGATACTAACGGTGATTACATTGCAACATGTTCGGATGATGGAAAAGTGTTCGTCCATGGATTGTATTCTCAAGAAAATAATCACGAAATGAATGTTGGTAGGCTTGTAAAAACTGTAGCACTGGATCCAAATTATTATAAACCGGGCTCAGGACGACGTTTTATTACAGGTAATAACAAAGCCTTTATTTTCACCATATGTAGTATGAAGAAAATATTGTGATTGTGATCGCGAAAATTTTCGGATATACACGTTTTGGGATCCCCTGAATCCGTTTTGACTATTTTTGTGATGACGACTGTGTGTGTGTGTATGTGCCAGACGTTTATTTAAATTGTACATTTCTGTCATATATTGATACTTCAAAAGTATATTACAAAGTGCGTGCATTCATTTAATTTTTCAAATACAGTGAGCTCGCGTTATAAGCAACTAATGGGGGCCAATTCCAATCTAATGCCTAATTTACATTGGTATAGTAGCTAATGCAAGTAACTAAATCAAGTAACTAAATTTAGCTACTTGCACTGTGTAGACAGTTTTGTTTAGTACTTGCGCAAGTAAACAATTTAGTGACTTTTTGAGTAAAGTAAATAGAAATCATTACTATTTACTTGAAGACGATACTTCATTTATTGTCAAATACTAAACAATTTCCTTAAATTGGGTGTAGACCACGTATATATTGTGTAAACACTCACTAAACCAAAATTTTGACAAGTTTTGCTACTTGATTAGTGACTTGCTTTAGCTACTTGATTTAGTAACTTGCTTTAGCTACTATACCAATGTAAATTAGGCATAAAAGTTGCTTATAACGTGAAAGTTGCTTATATGATAGAAATAGAAACAATTCGATTTTTAACATAAATAAATCTTGTTTTTAGTAACAAAACTAAAAATAAAAGTTCGCCATAACAATGCGATCGCGGTTGCGTTGTTATGGTGATCCGTGCGCACCTATGTCAAAAGATATACGCGCGTGCCACGTACCTTCAGTCATGATCTATGTACTTGTACATCTCTAAAATTAAAAAATATGATGTGATTTCATGGCAAGTATACAGAGCGGATGAAACGGCTTTATTTTACAAGTGTTTATCGGACAAAACTGTAGTTCATTCACGTAAGAAAAATATTCCCGGGAGAAAAATATCTAAACAACGAGTTACTATTATGCCGTGTGCTAATTCCACCGGCAATCATAAATTGAACTTGATGGTCTTTGGTAAATTATATAAAGCCAAAAAATTTTAGTAATTTCACCTACCAGTTTATTATATTATTATACAGCGTCATTCAAAAAGTCTGCAACAAATGGAAACATTTTTTATTATTAATTTCTCAAAAAAAATGTATTCCCGATAAAAGTTGGTGTATGGTCTAAAACTAATTTAACACTCCGTTGCTCGCGCTCACTTTTGTTACGTTAGTGATCGCGTGGGATACTATGGTATCCCACTCGCAATAATAGATTTTAACGATTTTTAAAAAATTATTTTTTGATTGTAATATATAACATAAATATTACAATTATGAAAGAAATGCATTACAAAAAAAAGTTGCGTTAATGTTTATTACAATTTTCTAAATAGGTAGTCACATTTTCCGCCTCACTCCTGGTTTCTGGCAATTCAGCGATTATATTACGTGCAGCTGTTCTTTTATTTTTTTGAAAACATTCTTTCTCCAGTGAGTAAAGTTATCTTTGTTAATATCTACATTGTATGAATCGTTATTTCTACCAGAATTGATTTCTTGCTCTGTTTCCGATTCATGTTCGCTAAGATTTTCTCCTATGTCTTCATAGTCTTCCAAATCACCTTCGGATTCTTCATCTTCACTGTCTTCAATATATTCTACGTTCTCCTCAATTTCCTCTAACTACTTACTCCACTGCTCTGGATTTTTACTTTGGAACATGGTCTAAGTTTCACGAAACGAATATATAATTGCAAACAAAAAAAAAATTCATATGTAGGAATTTAAAATGTTCAAATCGAAAGATATTATTTTAAAGATTTCAAATTATCAACAATCGTTTATACAAATAAGGAAGCATTAATATATTAGTAAAAACAAAAATAACATGAAAAATACCTTACGAACAAAACTCGAGCTATAAAAATAAAAATCACGTTAGTGATCGCGCGGGATACCCAGGTATCCCAAGCGTAATTTTTTTAAGTTGTCAGCTTTTATAGCACTGGTCACTGATAAGCAATAAGGCTAACTAAGCCTACAAAGTAAGATGAAAAGGTACTGAAATGACGAAGGCATAATATTGTGCCATTTGACAAAAACTTCCAGAAATACATCACTGGGATACTATAGTATCCCGCGTGAGCACTGGAGTGTTAAGGGGAAAAAAAGTTTTATAAAAAGTCATAGAACACTAGATTTTACCGATTTTTGAAATATTTGCAAGTGTAAAGGGCCCCTTTTTTAAGAGTTACAAAAAAAATGTGTAAGAAAAAGTTATGTAGAATCCAAAAATAAGTTTTATTTGTTTAAGAAATTTTTACATTCAAAAAGTCTACAACAAATGGAAAAGTTTGTTATTAACGATTTTTCTGAAAATTTTATTCTTAATGAAAGTTGGTATATGGTCTAAATCTAATTTTAAGATGAAAAAAAATTTAATAAAAAGTCATATGACACTAGATTTTAGTGGCTTTTTGATTTTTTGAATGTTAAAATTTCGTAAAAAATAAACATTAGAATTGAACCATCAGAATTTAAACCTAGCTCGGTTTTTAGATTCTTAACCTCTTAAGTGGACACAGCCTCTGCGCGCGAGGCCTTTCACAGCGACACGAACTCTAGACCGCTAGCGAGTATTTACGTCATTACCATTGCATAAAAAATCTCGTACGTCATATTCATTGTATTGAAAATATGAATTAAAAAATTATTAAAACTTAAGAATTATTTAAAATTTTACTTTTTTATAGTGTATATGTCGTAGGCATAATGTGAAATCCGGCATTTTATAAAAAGCCGGCAAAACGAGCAAATTATGACTTTTTCTTAGACCTATACATTTGTATTCATACAAAAAAAAAGCTTTAACCGACCTTTAACCTGACCCTCATTCATTTGGTCAGTAGTAGAGGGTCAGGTTAAAGGTTGGTTAAAGTTTTTTTATTTTAATAAATAATAAAAATGAAGCTAAAAGTTTTGTGCCTAGGCGTTTTATAAAATGCCGGATTTCACATTATGCCTACGACATATACAACATATTATATCACACAACAATGCATAATTATCCATTTGGCATGTTTTTAAAAATATTACAAAACAGTAAAAAGTTTTCAAAACTTTAATTTTTGGTATGAACATCTTTAAACCAAGGTTCAGAGCATAGGCCCGTGCTGCAAATTGCACACCAATAACGACTTTCTTTTCTTATTCCTTTTTTAAAACATAAAACACATAATAAATATCGGCAAATGGCGCTGGAAACTGTTTTGAACAAACTAAATAGTTGACGTCATAAAGTGATCCTATATGTAATGACCGAAGCAAAGAAAGCGTACGTTTTCGTCAAATACAATAAGATATACACAATTTTACTCAAAGCGAATATGTACGGCATAGTCGCTATTCATGACCAAGGCCGATGACGATTATATTCGGCATAACAGCTTAAGAGGTTAATAAATTTTTTCCATATAAATAAAATTTTCCATTTGTTGCACTTTTGAATGTTCAAATTTCTTAAAAAATAAAAATTTGAATTTGACCGTCAAAATTTAAATGTAGCCTTATTTTGGGATTCTTAAAAATCCCTTCCATAATTTTTTTTTGTATCTCTTAAAATAAGGGCACTTTACTCTTGCAAATATTTCAAAAATCGCTAATATCTAGTGTCATATGACTTTTTATCAAACTTTTTTTTATCTTAAAATTAGTTTTAGACCATGCACCAACTTTTATCAAGAATAAAATTTTCTGAGAAAAAAATAATTAACTTTTCCATTCGTTGCAGACTTTTTGAATGACGCTGTATATTAATAATCTCCTAAAAATAAAATGATTGTTAAAAAATCTATTGTTAATCTAGATTTCACACGATATTTTACTGCCCTTTTAAATAACCTGAATGTTTAAAAAAAAAAAACTGAAAGTGCTATATCACTTAAAATTTTCGTAAAAATGTAAATTTTACGAAAACTGTTGACTTTAGACCCATATAACCTTTTACATTTGTTAAAGTAAATTTTAAGAGAAATCCAAAAATGTAAATATACACATGTTCTATTTAAAATTTCAAAGTTTGAATCCGTTTCTGGTTGAACCGGAAGTCGCATTGCAACCTTAATATTTCTATCGAATCCGAAAAATACTATAACGGTCAGATACAAAATTTCATTGTTATATCTGCATAGTATTTTAGATATTTGTATTTTTAACTGTCACACTGACAGTTGCTTATTTCGTGTACTTTGATACGATAGTTGCTTATATCGAGTGTTGCTTATAACGCAAGTTGCTTATATCGTGGGTTGCTTATACCGCGAGCTCACTGTATATAATAATATAATTACTAATATACGGGCTGTTTAAGTTGAAACGACAATCCAAAATTACATGAAAACGGTAAAAGATAAAAAAAATTGTTTATGTAGGATTGACTTATACATTAACATTAAGGTATAATAAAAACTTTTATAACTTTTCTTTAAAAATTTTAAGTCCACAGAACATAGAGTCTATTTTTCTTTAAAAAAATGCCGTTTGTCTCAAGTCACTTGTTCGCAAAAAAAAATTAATTAAAAAAAAAATTTAGGAGCGCGCTGTGGTTCATATGTCATAAATAAACACGCGCATGAAACATCATTTTAACAGACGTCATTTACGTCATGTTGATAGACATCATTTACAAAAATGAGGTTAATTAGAACGCCTGGTCGGTACTTTAAACTTTTTATACACACAAATACACAAACATAGTACGAAGATACGCACAATATAGTTATGGCGAAAGTCATTTGGTGGTCACACCAGTTTATTTAAATAATAACTAATATACAGGGTGTTTAAGCTGTCATGTTAATCCAAAATAACATAAAAAGGGTAATAGATAAAAATATTGTTTATGTAGAATTGTAGTCTACGTTGGGGTCTCTAAAATAAAAACCCATAAAACACTTTTCGGTAATTTCAAAATATTACGGAATGATCTTAAATATTCGAAATTTTTAGTTTTTCTCGAAAACGGCTACAATTTTTTCCAAATTTTAGTATACCGGGTGTATATGAAGTGTGGTACACCCCCTTTTTTTTCTTTAGTTTTGATTTTAGATAAATGAAATTTTAGACATATGATATGTGCAAAAAACCTAGCTTTTTGAGCCCTTGCACACATTTGTTTCACTTCCGGTTTCGCCGGAAATGACTCCAACTTTGTTATTTTAAATGGAACACTCTGTATATTTTTACATTCTTGGAAAGAGGAAGCGATTTTGGATACCACACTTCATTTACACCCGGTATTATAGCATTTTTTCATAATAAAATATTATGATTTTTTTTTAAATTTAAATATTTTTATTAACACATTGACTGTGATAGACTTAATGCTATCTTCATTTGTGTGCAGTATCAGTGGCCGAGAACCAATACTTGACTTTTTTTATGTGCGGTGTCGGTCTCCGGGGGCCGATAAACATAGTTTTTTTTATAATAACTGTGTATGTTTAAAATTAAAATTAAACAAAAGATGTTTTTTTATTACACTTGTCTCACCAGTCCTTGCGCTGAACTAACCCAAGCACCGCATCGGTCTCCTGTGATTGTAACCATACAAGAGAGGGCTAGAGGTTTTATAGTATAAAAACTTGATAAAGACAACTAAAGTTGATTTATTTACAAGCAAAAGCAAAAATAAAATGTAGAAAATGTTTATTTTAACAAAATAGTGTAATTATTAACCTAAACTTGTTTCATAGTGAAAATTAAAAACATAAATTTATGATTTATGCATTCTGTCAGGCACACAAGCCAGCGTATTTGGTGGATATTGGCACCGCACCATTTACGATTATATGTATGGCGTCGATGACAGATATTTTGGTGGCCACTCGGTTTATTTTTATTATAAGATGATGTCATTTTAAGATTCATTTATTTTTCATGTTTTCCATGTCTTGGTCATTAAAATTTTGTTTGTAGGTGATGATAAATTGACGTTGCACGAAAAGACATTTTTGGGCCGGTTAAGGTCTACAGTACTTTGTGAGAGTGAAGGTTCAGTTCGGAGTCTAAGCTGGGGTGAAAATTTCATCGCATGGTCAAGTGACATCGGAGTTCGAGTGTATGATATAAACGCCAGATGTTCCTTAGGTCTTATCAAATGGGAAACTCACTCAGGGTAAGTAACTGTATGCCGTTAAAATTTCCTTTTTACATTTTATTCGAATTTAGCAATATAATCTGTTAATTTTTACTGTTGCAATTTGCAACGCTAGTGCTTATCATAAATATATACCGATGCGCACATCCTTTGCGAGCAAAACGGTTTTTGGAAATAGGTTCAACAGTTTCTGAGAAAAACGTGAAATGAGAAACGGAGTTGGATGAAAAATTCGAGAATTTGGTGGGAAGTGTGCAACTAATATTCAATATAAAAAGTCGATCAGGTGGACAGGAAACTAGTTGGACGCTCCTGAAATATAATATGGCACACAACAAAACTGGAACAAAAACAATGGAATCGTCAATAAGCGACCCCCGCATTACATTAAATCCTAAAATCACTTATTAACGACAGCTGCGTTTCAAGAAAGTTTTGTCTCGTCATCTGTTGACGACAGCTGTAGTTAAAGGGTTAATAAGAAAATACAACTTTATGTCACAACTCGAATTTCGGATTTGTTTTTGAAAAATTGTCTACGCCACTGCATTTTTATTAAAAAAGTGCCTGTAGAATGTCAAAATTATTTTTCTTTATTTTCATAAACAAGCGAAATATAGTCATAAAACGAAAAGTCGAAAAATTGAGTTATCGGCGATAACTCGAAAACAAAAGACGATAACCAATTTTAGTTTTCACCACTAACTTCTTCTCGAAAAAAGAGATCGAGGATGCGCGGTCCGTTTTTGATACCTCTTATAGTTATCGAAATTCCCTATTAAAACATCGAAATTTGCCCACTCTGTACAGGGTGGTCCAAATTCGATGGGATTGCATGGGTATCTCTCTTAATAGTCAAGATAGAGAAACGGTTAAATTAACAAAAATGTGCAGTTTTTTGAGACAAACTCAGAACCGTTTTCAAAAATATTCTATCATTTCCGGTTTTCAAGTTATTGAATAAAAAGTGTTTTTTTGTTATATTAATAATGTGTCATATCTCCGTTATTGTTGTAAATATCGAAAATATTTATGAAGATAATTTTTAGATATTTTTATGTAGATTTTGATAATACTATAAAAAAAATAATCTTGCCGTTAAAAAGTTATGACACAAAGTTACCTTTTTTTAAATGGAGCGATAGTTGGCTATGACCTATTTAAATTTCTTATTTTTGTCTCATTCCAAATATATAAGGGTTGATGTATTTATTTTCAATAATACGCAAGTTACGAAGGTTTTTTAGGTTTTTGTTTAAGAAGTTCATAGTAGGCTGTGAAAACAAAAAAAAATACAAGTTGTAAAACCTTATAAAACTCATGTTGTACAAGTTACCTAGGTTTTGTAATTTGTTGTTTTATAAATATATGAAAATAAGAAAACAACGATATAGTCGGAATAAGCAGTAATGTAGTATATTCTTATGTCCAAAAATTTTTGATGTTTATCTCAACAACAGATTTAAAAACCTTGGTAACTTGTACCATGAGTTTTATAAGGTTTTGCACCATGTTTTTTTTTGTTTTCACAGCCTACTATGATTTTCTTAAAAAAAATACCTAAAAAACCTTCGTAACTTGGGTATTATTGAAAATAAATACATCAACCCTGATATATTTGGAATGACAAAAAAATAAGGAATTTAAATAGGTCGGTCATAGCCAACTATCGCTCCTATTTAAAAAAAGGTAAGTTTGTGTCATAACTTTTTAACGACGAGCGTAAAATTTTTTTTTTTAGTATAATCAAATTAAACATAAAAATACCTAAAAATTATCTCCATAAATATTGTCGATATTTACAACAATAATGGAGATATGAAACATTATTAATATGACAAAAAAACACTTTTTATTCAATAACTCGAAAACCGGAAATGATAGAATATTTTTGAAAACGGTTCTGAGTTTGTCTCAAAAAATTGCACATTTTTGGTAATCTAACTGTTTACAAAAATAGTCATAATATTCTAGACTTCCCGTATACTTTTAGCCATTGGCCTGTTTTTCACTTGAAAAATTGATAATTACTATTATTAAGGGCGAAGCGAAACAAGTGCTGGTTAAAGTTGAGAGGGAAAAAAATGCAGCGGAGGCCAATTGATAAGGGCCCACTGAAAGTTTTAATTACCCCCCCTAAAATGGAGAGCTGGATCCGCCCATGCCTCAACCGCATGTGTATCACACTCATCTACTTGCCATATCATATAATATGTTCTAATAGCGGTGACAGGGTTGCAGAAAATGCAGCGTGCCTATTAATTTTTTAAACCACAGCCACTGTTGCAAAATGTAAACTTTTGTACGTAATTGCACTAGAAATGACAAAATATAGGTTTTGATTTAAAATGCAGCCAAGTTTAAAGAAAATGCATAATGTCATTTAAATCTGGAGAGACTGCAGCAGCCCTTATGGATGTTCCTGAGCTACAGCACTGGGATACTATAGTATCCCGTGCGAGCACTGTAGTGTTAAATGCTGTAAAAATAAACAAATTAACACGCGGAACCCCCGGATTCTTACGTGAAACCCACTTTGGGAAACACTGCCTTAGCCTATCACGATGTATTTACAGATTAGAATGTAATTGAGCCACTCAAAAATTATACTTATGCTGTTACGAAAATATTAATGCTTTGAAAACCCAGGTCCTACAGAAGGGTGCAGTGAACAAATATGATATACAAAAAAAAGTGCGACACCTATTTACAGTATATTTGAGTATGCGTATAAAGTGTGTACATTTGAATGATGATATACATAAATAAAATTAGGTCCAAATTCTGAAGGGACCGTTACCCAATCAGACACACACTCACACCACTTTCATCCCAACGGCCACTTACCAGTATTCCACAATTAAACTAAATTCAACGTCCTTTCGTCATTCGACGAGCCGCGGAGTCCTTCTTGTCGACCTTTGTTGATTACGGCTATCGATATTCGAACTGGTCGCCCATGTTGAATCCAAATATTATAGATTTATACAGGGTGTGTATAAATTGGCGGAAGCGCTACACGTGACGATGTTCTTCGTAAAATTCTAAGTCGAAAATCTTTATACAAAAATGTTGTACCATGCTTCCTATGGCCTCAGGAACCATTTAAAGAAAAAAAAAATTGGCAACATTGCATACATTTATTTGCGTTTGGACATTATTTTATCAGCAATTTTTACTTAGGTATTTACAATTTTTGTTCGAACTGAAAGCCTTCAGTTCGTAAACATAGCTGCAAACTTTTGGGTATCGTAAAACACAAACTAGAAATAATTACGAGAAAAACAGAGATGACAGCTAATGACAATGTTGCCAGATGTATTATTTTCATTCAAATCAGTGATTTACATACTTTCAACACCAATTTATGAAAGGAAGAACACAATAACTAGGAAAAAATACTATTTGAAATTTATTTTTATTCCAAATTACAGCTTTTTCATTTGCAAGTATTAAATAATACTTATTAAAGGACTAAATGTCAAAACTTTGAGGACCTCTTGCAGACACAGCACGCATGGTACAACATTTTCGTATTAAGATTTTCGACTTAAAATTTTACGAAGAACATCGCCACGTGTAGCGCTTCCGCCAATTTTTACACACCCTGTATACATATATACAAACTATAGATAAATACTATAGGTATATACAGATATATACTGATACTGATACTGATACCCTATTTAATAAAATCCCAAATTAATATATAATTAATACAGACTTCGCGTGGATGAAACTCACCGAACTGACGATCGGGCAACAACTTTAAGTAATGGCCTCGTTTTATTATTCGGCCTCGGGTGCATATTGGACCAATAAATCCGGAATATACTCCGCCAGTTGTCCACAATTATCCTTACTTTCTCCAGTAAACAACTTTATTTCACAACTACGGTCGAGAAATCCCCTTATTACGGGAACCCTCCAAAACTATAGGGTTAAAATCCGACCGTCTTTGGTCCGCACCCAGTTCACATTGCCCAAAATTCCCCAAAAATCGACCGAACGGCGCGCAGAAGAACGGCCGTTTCCGAAAATACACGATATGCAACGTGCGAAAAGGGAAGTCCGCCTAACAGGCACTATCCATCCCGTAAAATTAAAATCTGACCTTAACAATGCATTAAGTCAGCGGTCGGCAAACCGCGGGCCGCATGCGGCCCGCCATGGATTTTGATTTGGCCCGCCAAGTAATAATCTAAATGTAGATATATTAAACATGATATTTCATATTAAAAAACCAAATGCATTAAAAATTTCCTTTTTAATTTTATAGTATGTTTCAATTTTAATTTTAACGCAAATTTTGATGGCTGCCAACTTCAGGTCGAAAATAAAATAACCAAGTTTCTGTTAGTATCTCACTATCAAAGCACGTTTCTAACGCTGCCTGTCGGTTCTTCAAAGAAAACTTGGCTATTTTGATGACTATTTTGTCTCGGCTTAATGTGCCCGTTACGTATGAAAATAAATTGTTTTTGCGGATTTAAACAATGTATTTAGTGACACCTTCTTGCAAATTCAAACGGAGGTAAGGAATATAGGTTGTTTCGAACCAATAATTATATTTTAATGTAAGATACAAAAATTTGTAAAACTTGTTTAATTGGTCCTCTTGTTTATTTCTATCTATTGACAATTTTGGAAATGTTAAAAATTAACTATTTCAAAGATTTTAAATTAAAATAACTAATTAATTTCGTTTCATTACCTGCAGAATAAATGGAAATATTCCGTCATTTTGGAATTATTTAAATTTGAAAAATAATGATTGTTTTTTTATTGCCAAATTTGTAATTGGCAACGCTTAAGAACTTCCTTTTAATGTTTCATTCATTCATTTTTATTTAGTAACCATGGAAAAACGCCAAAAAGAAGAAATGATAATATGATGAAATGATGATAAATGAAGAATGCGGCGTATTCAAAGAAAAATGGACTTTTAACTATTTTTTCATCAATATTTATAACAAAGCAATATGTTTAATTAGCAAATAAACCGTAAATGTGTTTGAGAAATTCAACTTATGTCGCCGGAAAAACATACCAGAATTATCAGATTTTAAATCACTTTTATTTTCAAATAAAAATTTATTAAGCTATTATACAACCTTGTATTAACCCTTTCTCTTTCTACACCATTTATTTATGCGCGTGTGTTGAAACAATAATTAATTATTGTGTCTTACACGAATTTTAAACCAATGTCCAAGGTAATAATGAATAAATAAACATAAAACCTTGGAAATGGGTAAGCTTTGGGCGCGAAATTAATGGCAGCTGATCGTCGACAAAGGCGTTATTAGGATGAGCTATAATATTTTTATGTGCGGCCCGCTTGAAAATTTTATTGTATAATTTGGCCCGATATGTCAAAAAGGTTGCCGACCCCTGCATTAAGTAATGCAAATTTGAAAACAATATCTCGTTCATTTTAAAGTTATATGGAGCTTTAAAACTATGAAAACAATTGAATAGAGGGTGTCCCAGAAACAATTCCCCAACCCTGTAACTTCTTTATTTTAAGAGATGTAGCTTTGGTGTTTGCTACAAAATATTTAGAGGATTGTACATCCTTTTCATTGTCATATCGGATTTTACATATTTTTAATTGTTTTTGTGATACTCGATTTTAAAGTTTTATACAGCTTTTTTTTTTTTAATGCATCATTTGAAAGCCCTTGATATTCCCTATTACTTGATATATTATTTGAGTAATAAACAAACATTGGATCAATAAAAGTTGCATGTGAAAACGTTATGAGATGACAGAGTTGTGGACTTCTTACTGGGACACTTTGTTTATTGACACTTTACATTTACAGTTAAAATTTTTAAAGAACCGTCAAGTTTATAGAAGATTTAATGCATTATTTATTACTTAATTTAATTTAATTTTAATGTTCTAGGTTACCAATAGAAAAATACCGATGTAATTTAAGATGGGCGAATGCAAGAACTCTGTTAATAGGATGGGTAGATACAGTACGGGTGTGTGTTATAAGGAAAAGAAGTAGCATTGAACTGGCTAATAGGGAATTACCTGAATACTTGGTAGACCCAGGTAAGTCATACCATTTATTTGTATCTTTGATTTGGTAACATTTTAAGTTCATTTGTTTGGTTGGTAATACCTTTCTGCTAAAAAAATGTGTACAGGGTAGTCCAAATTAGAAATATGTGTCGGTAGTAGTGTGATGGACCGGGGCCATCGTTATACTAGCGGGCTGACCCCTTACTGCAAAATCCGAGAAAAGTGGAGATAAAGGCCGACATATGTATACAGTGTGTTTTGTAAAAGATTTGTTGTCCAATTTGTTAAAAAATTTTACTTTAATACAGGGTGAGGCGTCACTTATGACACCCCCACTTATTTTGTTATTGGAAAGAATTATCAAAAAAAGTTTCAAATAAAAGTTGTTTGATACAGTATTTCCCAAAATATTGTCATGTCAAATTTAGTTTTTCTTTTGTTTTTTTAGGAGTTACGGCGCCATATTTGTTTTTTTTTTAATGGCACCATGCACATTTTTTTATACGGTTAGAAAGACATTTTCTTTCTCTTTTCAACACACTAAAACTTTTATACCCTTACATAACAAAATTGTTAAGAAAATCGCAAAAGAACAATTTTTTATGAAACTTGTTTTAAAAGCGTACTCTATTAATTAATTTACATTAGTAGGCTTTGAAAATGATACTGACAGCGTACCGGTGGGTTCGAGACTATTATTAGACAAAAGTGACATTGGTTCGAGGCTATTATTTAGTCATACATGAAGCGTGTTGTTGTCCGTTGACTGTAAATGTCGTTTAACGTATTTAATAAAGTATTTTTGTACATCTTATGTATTTTATAGTAAATAGATGCCCACAATACAAAACGGTAATGAATTTAAAAAGAAAGTTAATTAGGGTACAACGGTAAACACTAAACTACTATAATAAATGTTCAAAATGGTGTCCTTCCTACTGAAAACATTTTTGTACGCGTTATTCAAACGAATTTACTGCACTAGAGCCCTTGTTTTCATTATTAATTGTTTGAAATGCTTCGCGTATTCTATTTTTCATATCTTCAACAGTGGTAGGTGGCGTTTGATAAACAATTTGTTGCACTGTACCCCAAACAAAAAAGTCCAGAATCGGGGCTACGTGGCGGCCAGCTAACTGGTCCATTGCGTCCAATCCAACGATTCTCAAATTGGTTATTCAACACGTTTCTTGCAATTTGACTGTTATGGGGCGGTGCCCCATCGTGTTGAAACCACATGTTGGCCCGTACGTTTAATGGAACATTTTCTAATAGGCCCGGTAACTCGTATTCTAGAAATTCCGAATAAACTACTCCGGTCAAGTTAGTGTCGAAGAAATGTGGTCCAATCAACAAATTGCCGATAAAACCACCCCATACATTTACTGACCAACGACGCTGTTGCATTTTCACGCATCCAATGTGGATTCACTGGTGACCAATAATGTAAATTGTGTTTATTTACATGTCCTGAATTCTTAAAAGTACATTCGTCAGTAAAAAGGACGAATTTAAAAAAAATATTATCTTCTGCAATTCGTTGTTCAGCCCATCTACAGAACATCATCCTGTTTTCAAAATCTTGTCCATAAATTTCTTGATGTAACGAGATGTGGTACGGATGAAGTTTATGTTTATGTAACATTCTTAGGACACTACGTTGACTAATACCACTTTCTCGAGATAGGTCTCTACTGCTAATATGGGGATTATTTTCAATGGCTGCTAATATCGCAATTTCATTATTTTCATTGACTACATTACCATGTACAACCTTTTTATCCTTAATATCCAGACTTCCAGTATCCTGTAACGATTTCAGTAATCTTTTGAATATCTTCTTTGTAGGATGCCGCTTTTCCGGATATCTTCCTGCATAACACCGAACCGCTTCCGTTGCATTTCTGTGGCATTCACCAAATATCAATAACATTTCTATTTTTTCTGCACGAGAAAACGAAAAAGGCATTTTAAAAAAGTATTAAACACAAAACTGTCAAACTATAATCAAATTGTGACATTACATACATTTGTTTTATTTTTTTTTGCAAAGCCTACTAATTAATTTATTATACATGTTTAACAAAAACCACTATTGTAGAAATTCTTTTGCTTGCGATTTTCTTAAAAATTTTGTTATGTAAGGGTATAAAAGTTTTAGTGCGTTGAAAAGAGAAAGAAAATGTCTTTCTAACCGTATAAAAAAATATGTATGGTACCATTTAAAAAAAACAAATATGGCGCCGTAACTCCTAAAAAAACAAAAGAAAAACGAAATTTGACATGACAATAATTTAGGAAATACTGTATCAAACAACTTTTATTTGAAACTTTTTTTGATAATTCTTTCTAATAACAAAATAAGTGGGGGTGTCATAAGTGATGCCTCACCCTGTATAAAATAAAAAAGCATCTTCATTACTTTGTATAACAAAATTTAGGTTAGAGTGGTTTTACTCAGAAGTGGACTGTGATGCAGAAACCAAAACTGGTCCAAAGCGTTTATTACTGCGCCACCTAAAAACATCAGCCTGTAAATCACAGTCAACGTTTTTAGAAAAGTCTAAATATCAATCGCGATTTCCTCTCTTTGCGCATCTCGCGGTCCACTTTTGAGTACAACCACTCTAGTATAGCCAGACTTTTATGATGGGGTTCGACACCACATATTGTACAATAAATTTTGTGTCATTTTGAACTTGGCACAGTAAATCTTCAAAGATTTTTTTTAAATAGATACAAAAAAAAAGACATGCTGAGAATCTTGTTCGTACATATTATTTTACAACTTTAACCACTTCAAGACCCTTAAAAAATATTTTTTTAAACCCCTTTTTACTCCTAAATTTTGTTTATAGTGAGAGCCCCTTTGGTCTTGACCAATCGCAATCGTGTTTTTTGTAATACGATTTAAAAAACAGTTGTAAGATAAATCGCAAATCATACAGTTGCAATCATACTAACAAGGGAAGTTCACGATACGTTGTCTCTAGAATTTGATTCCTGCTATGTTTATTACATCAAAGGCATCAAAACTAAATGTTCTGCAAAGTTATACGTGCCACTGGCCATTACTTTCCGAAAAATAGGGGAAAAACTGAAAAATTGGTACAAAAAGGTCATTTTTGTGATCACGTTGGCCATGAAACCGTCAGAGATAAAATCGAAATTCTTCTATTTACCAATAGGCGCATCCTTTGCAAGTAAAATAGTGCAGTTTTTGAAAAAATCTTGAACGGTTCCGGAGAAAAACGTCAAAAACGAAACCCCTGCATAAGCGCTATGAATTGAGAAGTTGTCGTATATCTGTATTACTATATCTATGCGACTTGAATAGGCGTTTAACATAGGGAAAACCGTTTTTACAAAGGCCTCGTTTTTTGCGTTTTTCTTCGGAACCGTTTAAGATTTTTTCAAAAACTTTGCACCATTTTACTTGGAAAGGATGCGCGCATTGGTAAATAGAAAATTTTCGATTTTGTCTTTGACGGTTTCATGGCCAACGCGATCGCAAATATTACTTTTATTAATCAGCTGTTCAGTTTTTCCCCTATTTTTTCGAAGGTAGTGGCCAGTGGCACGTATAACTCTGGAAAACATTTAGTTTTGATGCCTTTGATGTAATAAACACAGCCGGAATCAAATTCTAGCGACAACGTATCGTGACCTTCCCTTGTAAGTTCTCTTCATTGCGAACATCGTTCAATAGTGACGATCGATTGTGGTGAGGTGCTTTTTTTAAATCATAAGAATTACAGTAAATCAATAATTTACTTTATAAGAGATAATACATCGATGCAACTTTAAAAGATGATGACATAAATTCAAATTTCATTCATGTTTCTAAATTTACATTGTTGTGTCAGAATGCTTAATAATTACATAACGAAAATGCCTGTTAAATGTTGCGTTCCTGAATGTAAAAGTAATTACAAAGGAAGTAGTTACACTGTGTAACTTACACACCATCGTTTAATTATTATACATGGTTGCGCAAAAGTATGGAAACAGACAAATATCTAGAATACTATTGCAGATATAACAATGAAATTTTGTATCTAAGCGTTATGATATTTTTAGAATTCAATGAAAATATCGGGTGATCAACAATGACTGATGCCCGCTAACTTTAGACCGAAAATAAAAAAACCAAGTTTTTGTTGGTATCGAATGTAAAACTAGGATATCAGTGGCGTAGCATTATTGATGTGTTCTGTGACGTTCAGGTTGACCTGTCATTTTGTGTGCTGTTAGTAACTTTTCGTTTTAATTTGCATCTTTTCGTAAAAATCAGTTATCAGTTTTTCGTTTTCTGTGCGTTCAGGTTGTTGTGTCATTTTGAGTGTGAACAATATTTACATATGTATGCATATTAAAAAAGGAACCGATTTAAAGTAACCTCACTTAATTGTTTTTATGAAGCTAAATCTTTTAAACAAAAAGCTTTGCAAACCTTTTTGTCATATTTAAATGGAGAATATTATTATCCGTTCTGTCAATACAAACTTTTTTCCCTACGCCACTGGTTTTCCCCTATGGGTTACCATTAGGGATTGCAATTTTTTGTCTCGAAAATCCCGGGATTTTAAATTTAGAATCCCGGGATTTTCGGGATTTAAAAAAATTAACTTTAAGTACATTATTTTGTAAAAAAAAATTCGCGATCACAAAAAGTAAAAATTGCTCATAGTTGGTATCTATTGAATGTGAATAAGTTGAACGATGCAATTTTGCAAGTTTAAGCTTGTTTATGTCGCCGTTCGGCGAGCTCTGTTTATGTCTAGTCTTGTTCGTAAATTTTTAGTGAATTAAAGTTGTGCTTTGTTTGAGTTTTTAACAGTTTCAGCAAATGTATGTTTATGTAATTATGTATTCTAATGTATAATAAGTTTATTCAAATATATTTCATTTATTCAAATGTTATATCTAATTCGATTATTTCTATAATAATAAAACATAATACGGTAGTTATATCGATATATTTTTCAATTATTATTAACATCTTTACACCTATGATATAATTAAAACAAATTAACAGAAATTATAGAGGAAACAAATTAAATAAAAAGTTAATAAAAATAAATGGTAATTACTAAATTATTCAATAATTATGTAAATCATTTGTAATCAAAAAATATATATACACTGCATTAGCTTCTGTTTTTAAGCAAATACTTCACATTATATATAATCCCGGGATCCCGGGATTAAAACATCTTCAATCCCGAAATCCCGGGATCGTAAAATTTGATCGAGATTGCAATCCCTAGTTACTATCCGTTCGAACAAAGTTCCTAACACCCTTGGCATCGATCATTTTCGATCACTCGATATTAAGGTTGCCATACTGTCACACATAAACATTTAATAATGTAGATTTGTTATTGTAAACTCATTTCGTAAATTCCGTTTAGTAGGTTACATGATACACTATGCAGAGTCAGCTCTATTTGCAATATGTAATATGTTATAACTGTGTCACAGCAAGCAAAGAGAGCTGAAGCAATCAAGTACGACCTTATGTGTTTCCTTGTTATACGTCATAGTCTTTTAGCTGACTCAGGGTAAATATTGGTAGAAATAGTCTTCCCAAATTATAGGAAGACAGTAGACAGGAGAGAGTCGATAGTCAACAGTCAAAGGTAGTCAGTCGTAGAGCAACCGGCCGAGATGGCCGTAATTACCCTGGGTCCAATGAGTCACCATTCCGTAAAATCTGTTTGTCAATGTGTTCATCTGTTTCTTATAATAAATCTGCCCAATTTCATAGTTATCAATCAGCTTCATTATGATTCCCGAGCTACCCCCCAAGCGCACAATGTCTTTAAGGTTTAGGACTTAAAACCGTTGTGACAATACGACTTCCAGTTCAACCGGAAACGGACTCAAACTCTGAAATTTTAAATGGAACACCCTGTATATTTTTACATTTTTGGATTTCTCTTAAAATTTACTTGAAAAAATTTATAAGGTTATATGGGTCTGTCAATTTTGAGCGATACAGCACTTTTAACAATTTTTAGCATTTAAAACCTTTGAAAAGGCAGTAGAATTTCTTTTAAAAATTAAATTAACAATTGATTATTTAACACGTTAAGCCCGGGTGTGAGATGCAAAATTTGGGTCCCTGGGCCCAAATGTTTTTTTTTGTTGTAATTTTATTGTTATGTATTATTATGACTTATGCTAGTTGCGATTTTGAAAAATAATGTTCCTTATAGTACTTTTTTTGAGATTTTGTTTGAGACACCACATGTATGTCTCGCTGTCTGAGCGTCCACTTGGACCGCATGACACTAATGTAATATTTCACTGCAATCTTCTGCAAGTCTGCATATTTACATACGCAGTGCGGCTGAATGTGAATCAAACGATAGTTGTCTATCTATAAAATGGCAATGTACCGTTTGTGAAAAATATTACTGCATTAGCTGCTTTTTTGCTGTCCACAAAGTACAAAAAAAATATTTAAACTGTTTTTGTTCCAAAGTTGTTTTTTTTAAGGAATAACCAATTTATTATTGTTTAATTTAGTTATTTTGTTTATTACTTTATTTTACACCTTTACTGTATTATTTTTTTCTGAATATATAATTTTCCATTCAGTGCCTTATAAAAACCAAATTATCCGAAAAAATTCCGGACCAAAAGCATAAGTTGGTCCCCTGGACGGCTATGTATCACATTCCATGTATTTAGCATTATATTGTGATATCCAACAATAGGCACTCCGTTCAAGTGAACTCAACTAGTGAGACACACCATTTCGCCTCGCCGTCCGGCTGGCCACTAAAGTGAGACACAGCGTTTATGTCACGCCGGGCTTAACGTGTTAACACAGCACCACCTACATTTTAAAAATATTATACAGAGCGTTTTTTACGTTTGGACAAACTTGTGAAACATTAAACATCGATAACTCAATTTTCTTAAATACAACACCCTGTATATTTTTACATAGTCTTGTAGAAAACTTGATTGTCTCAAAAAGATTAACCATGTCCCATCTCCATTTTTTTCCATCTACTGTGTTTTTTTTTATATCCAATTTTCATTGTTCTCCCTTTCTGTCTCTCTTCTTCTGCTATTTGTTTTAACTTCTTTGAATTTCCAGTTCTTCCTTAGTCATTTTGTTGTTTATATAAATTATTTCTTGAAGTTGTTTTAACTTATACTTGTTTTCGTAACCTTTTCTTTTTCTAGTGGTTTGTATAGTTCTAGCTTAAATGCTTTTGTTCCTATCTGTATGGCGTTTTTAATCTGAACTTTTATACCTGTTCCTGTTTCAATAAGATGTTCAAATTTATGTATGAGGTCTGCTTTGTTATCAGTTTTTATCTCCAAACCTGTCACAACGATATGGTTTTTGGTTCTATCCTTTTCCAATCTTCTAACTCCATCTTCTACGGATTTCATCTTCTCTTTTATTTTCTTGTTTTTGTTTTTCAGCAATTAACTTTCCTGTTTTAGTTCCTTCAGTTCTTCTTGATATGCTGATCATGTTTTATTTCTTTTATATCTCTCATTATTTCCTTAATCATGTCCGTGAGCGTATCCGTTTGATATTCTTTCTCCTTTTTCTCTTTTTGAGGTGTCCTGTTTTTTTTACCCTTTTTACTCGCTTTCGATATGTCGTCTATGTCCTGTTCTCTTTTCCTTTTCGATACTATTGACCAGTAGCGTGCGGTGACTTTTCAACCAGGGGATGCTGTCCAAAAAAACGAACATATATATTTTTTTTTAATTAATTTTATTCTACGATCTTTTTTTACAAAATTCGTCTATAGCAACATCATACAATCTTTTTTCATTTTTCATATTTAGCAACAATTTTTTTTCAATTGATATTAAAGCGAGAGCAGACAGTCTATCGTCATTTTGGCTGCTTCTGGTTTCTGGTGAATGTTTTTATTCTTTTCATTGTCGAAAACGATCGTTCAGCCGATGCGCTCGTGGAAGGTATAGTGCAAATTAATTGTATTAATTTAAATACTTCTTTCAAAACATCTTTTAGCTCATCTTTCACAATTAATTCTTTTATGCAATTTATAGATTTTAAATGAAAGTCGGGAGTCGAGTACAAGTAAACTAATTGACTTTTGAACTTCATAAAATCAAAGTATTTTCTATAAGTTGGCTGAAGTGATTGTAATAGAAAATCCGGAAAATTCTTTTCATATTCTTTAAATTTTCAATCAAAAATTGCAATTATTATTAACCACAGTTTCATCCATATTATGGGTCGTATTAAATAATAATCAAAATTCTAAGTAGCGAAACAGTGCACTAAAAATAGAGTTAAGCTTATTTAAATAGAAGAAGCTTGATTTAAAAAAAGTAAACAAAAATCAATTTACAACGGAAATGATTATTTTGTAGCGTGCGGTAATATCAATCGACTGCGGCTGCCCTACCATATAAAGTTGCCCCACACAGAGGAACCATGAGAGTAATCGCTTCCATAGAAGAAGATAGAATACGAAGTGCCTAAGTAACTGCTTGTTCAGTATTGCGCTATCTGACGGGGGTGGAAAGAACTAACTAAATTAAGCGGGACTTTTGAAAGTCCACCCAGCTTTCACTTCAAATAAATTCAGTATTAAAACAGTAACTATTCAGTTTTGTTGACATGTTTTTAATTAAAATTTTTAATTAAAAACATGCCAACAAAACTGAATAGTAACTGTATTGAAATTGAAAGACGATGAAATAAAAGAAAAAATATAATTATACATTTATTAAATAATATAAAAATTGCAAAAACATTGCACAATTATAAAACACATCATAAATATAAATAATATAAATTATTACAGTAAACGCCGTTTATTGTGATCACCTTAATTAAATGATTATATTAAACAGTGATTCTAATAACAAAAAATTAGAAATATATAATGTAGACATGAGAAAAACAAAAAAATTAAGAATGCATTTAAGAAATTTTTGCTTACCAAATGAACAAATTTAATTTAAAAATCTGCAAAATTTAGGTTAATACAAGAATACACAATATTATAAATGCATCAAAAATTGACTCGTAAAGTATGATTCTACGACCAATATGATTTCAACGTTTTAAATTTGATTCTGTAACACGGTTGGTTTAAATAACCAGTTATCATAATATCAAGCGCTTACTGTATTACAAAAAAAAACTTAAAATTAAAAATTTACAATCACTTTTGCGCAATCTTTTGTTGTAAATAATATGTGCTGCCCTATTTAGTTTATTTTATTAACATAATTGAAAATTAAAAATCTGCAAAAATTTGATAAAAAAAAGAGCTTCAATCAAATCTTCACGATGAATGTCAAACGGAAAACTTACATGATCGACAACAAAAGATTTTAACATCATTGAAATTTGTTTTTTTATGTAAAATTTATGGTAATAAAAAATGTACATAATTGTATGTAGAACATAAACATGAAATAAATTTGTCTGAACAATAATTCAGCTGAACTTCCTCGTCATATTGTTTTAAATCCACAAATGCATGTGCAACGGAAAGTTCACCTGAATGTTAGCTAAACATACCCTGCAGTCTACAAATTTCGGAATGATGCCCTCAGCAATGAAGCCACTAATATAGCCAATCGTGGCCAACTTTAATGGTTTGGCTTCATCGAAAGTTTCAAGCACGAAATGTGGTACCCAATCCTCAGGCTCGGGTGACTGTTGAACCCCTCGAGTGATGAAGTGTTGTGGAATGAAAAAGCTTTGACAATTATCAGCTTCACAATTGGATCCTGGTGAATGTATTCTGGAAAAATTATTTATAATTAACGTTTTGAAATAAGGCCCAAAAGCTGAACACGTTCAATTAATTTATATTTTGGACACCAAAAACAATAATGTAATAAACAAAAACAATAAAATTACTTACCCTTTTATACCATCTTTTCAATTTCGTTAACGAACAGTTACATTTGAAACGATTTCTTGATTTCCAGATTAGAGGACCCACTCTAAATTTCCTAGAACTCATTATAATCTCCATTTCACTTTTAATATCACAGCTAGGTCACTAATACGGGTGTAGGATAATTAAATCAACATGTTAAATAAGTGTAATACTACTTATTACCGTTATAATCCTTCACAATTTATTATGTAGGAATAAATACAAGCGTTAAATATACGTTAAATTTGAAAATGGTTCGCTTCTGGGGTTCGCTTTATGTTTTGTGATGAAAGATTGTTTTCTTTGCTAAAATTGCAAGTCGCCATCTCGCGGGGGTTGCTAAGAAGCACGGATGTAAATAAAAAAGTTATGGCCCAAGGTCATGTATCTCACTTCGCATACCCTGATCGCTTCCCGTAGCTGTTAAGTAAAGCAACGATGCGGGCAATAGACTAGAGACTGCATCGCAGTGCGCATGCGCCAAGAACGCAAATTTCGAATCCACAATCAGAAACGCATCCCTCAGTCGGGCTCACAATCGCTAGCGCACATTTCGTCAGCCGCTCGCTGGATGTAGATTATATAACGCAAATTTTCGAGCAGGAAAAACATTGTATATAAATATAATATATAATAAATAAAATTATCACGTAACAAAAAATAAAATCAAAGCGAAATAAAGCTACACGAAATTCAAATATGATACGGAAAAAAAATATTCTTGACGTGAACTTTAGGGGATGCGCCGCATCCAACGCATCCATGGACCGCACGCCGCTGCTATTGACATATACGCGTCGCTCTCAGAATGTTTTGTTTCTTTCATATTTTTCATTACTTCTTATGCCATGTTCGTAAGCATATCTATTTTAGCCATTTTAGGAACACCAACATCACTGATATTATATGCGTGATTGCTGATTTTATATCACTTTATAATTTCGGAATTAAACCATTTTGCACTCTATTAACTATTCGCCCGACCTTGACCATCGTGATAGGACCCTGTATTCTGGTTTATTATCGCCGATTATCGCAGCCGTAAGAAACACTTCCGCTCCGTTTGGCTGACCAAACTCAACTCAAGTATTTTTCTAATAACTCCGAAACCGTAAATGATTGATTATTTCTGAAAACAGTTCTGAGTTTGTCTCAAATAACTGCAAATTTTTGATAATTTAACCGTTTCTCTATCTTGAATATTAAGCGAGATACCCATGTAATCAGTGATGTGCTGCTATGGGTTCGCACCGGCTCGAACGAGCCGGTTGCTAAAATAATTTTGGTTCGGAGAGCCGGTTCCTAAAATTTATTAAATATATATTTTTCTAATTATCGTAATCCTCAGATTTAATTTATACACGATCACAATAAATACTTGATCCAATATTGATAAAGTAAAAAGATGAGTGACACGCGTGGAAATAGTTGTGGGAAGAGTACGGGAATTATGAATACCATTGCAATAAGCTCTGCAGAGGCGGAACGAGGATTTTCGCTCATGAATACAATTTGTTCAGAAAAAGCGCAAATTTAAGTATTAGACACATATTAGACTTAATGACCATTAATTTGATTGGTTTGCCACTGACTTCATGGGATTCTACACAATTCGTTAAATCATGGCTCAGAAGTCACCATCACACAGCAGATGATAGACGAGTGAGACCCGCCACGGTTAAAGTTTCCAATGAAAATCAAAACACTGTATGGAAAGAATTTATGTAATGCATAATTTATGTAATGCAAATAAATAATTTTGCAGCAAATGAATTTTTTTTAAAAATTTTTAATTTTTCGTATTTAATTCGAAAAAAATATTGTATAAAAATTTGGACCACCCGGTACAGCGTCTTTGAATATTCCATTGTTTTTTCACTTAGGTAACTGTCTTAATGTAAAAATCTAGTCCTGCGTGCATCTACCCGGTCTAAAACCGCATTGTGCCTCTTCCAAATTTTTTTCTTAATCTCTCCTCCAAAATTCTTTCAATTTTTCTGCTACACTTAGAAGTGATATGCCACTATAATTTTCACATTTTTTACTATTACCAGCCTTGAATATCGGTAATATATTCAGGGCCGATGAGAGGGTGGGGCAGGGGGGTCTCTGAGCCCCGGGACCGGAGTTAATTCAAGGGCCCAGGAGCACATACTTTTTTAATTATGGTGTATTAAATATCTACAATTCACAATTCGTTTTTTTAAAAATAAATTTTCAAATAGTTTATTTACTTGGGGCCCATGTAAGTTTTTCCCCGAGCCCGGCGACGTCTCTCGACGCCTCTGAATATAATAGACACTTCTCAGTCTTTCAGTATTTCTTTTTCCTGTCATGATGGTTCTTAGCAGCATGTTCCTTTCATCTACGCCAATGTTCTTAATCATTTCCGGTAAAATACCATCATGACCTGCTGCTTTTCAAATTTTCATTTCATGTATTGCTTTATCCAACTCTGCTCATGTTATTTCTTGTTCACATTCTTGCTCGTTTGCTTTGAATGTCTCCTCCATTTGCTCTTCTTCCTCATGATTTATTATATTGTCATTTTCCAATAACTCCTTAAAATAGTTTATCAATTTTACTATGATTTCTTTCTCAGTTATCTGTAGTATACAGGGTGTCCCAGTTAACTTGAACAGCATGGGGATCTTGTAAACGGTAAGAGATACAGAGTTGGTTAAATGGGTGAGAATGATCTATGATTTAAGAGCAATTATTCTATGGAAAAAAAACTTGAAAAAAATTTACAGTTTTTGGGCTATTCGTAAAAAACAAAAAAAATGACGTTTTCGATTTTTGCCTATAACTTGCTTATTTAAAATCATACCCAAAATAATTTTCGACATTATTAGGACACTTTTTTGCGTAGAATTGAAATTAGTTAATAAATTTTACCTATCTTCATTTGTTTTGGTTATTTTAACATCAACTTTCTTATTTTAAATACGGGTCGTAGTTGGTTATGACACCATTAAAAAGATATGTGTTTTCTTGTTTCATTGATGTATGGGTTATTAGGTTTATTTTTAAAAATAAGCTAGTTATAGCAATATTATTGTATTTGTTAAGTTTAATCAAAGTGGCCATTGGAAAACAAAACAAAACATCACATAAATAAACTAGCTGTACTTAATTAAACACAAATAAACCTAAATAATTTAAGATATTTTTCAAAAACATAATAATTTATGTTTTTCCAATTACTATTACTATTGAATCTAAATTATAACATGCATTCAAAGTGTAGCCCACTCTCCATGTGCAATGCAAATTTCAGACCTGCACTTTCTAGATAACAATGTTTTCCTAAGCATGTTACTTTTTGATTGATGAAATGTTCTTAAAACAGCTAATCATAAAAAGACAGCTGAACACAATTACAAAATTAAGATTGGCTAGTTTAACAAAAGTTTATCAAATAAAAAGAAATATTTTTAGAAAAACATTATTATCTACAAAGTGCAGATCTCAAATTTGTATTGCACATGAAGAGTGGGCTACACTTTGAACGCATGTTATAATTTAGATTCAATAGTAATAGTAATTGGAAAAACATAAATTATTATGTAATTTGAAAAATATCTTAAATTATTTAGGTTTCTTTGTGTGTAACCAGGTACAGCTAGTTTATTTATGTGATGTTTTGTTTTGTTTTCCAATGGCGACTTTGATTAAACTTAACAAATACAATAATATTGCTATAACTAGCTTATTTTTAAAAATAAACCTAACAACCCATACATCAATGAAACGACAAAAAAAATCTCTTTTTAATGGTGTCATAGCCAACTACGACTCGTATTTAAAATAAGAAAGTTGATGTTAAAATAACCAAAACAAATGAAGATAGGTAAAATTTATTAACTAAATTCAATTCTACGCAAAAAAGTGTCCTAATAATGTCGAAAATTATTTTGGGTATGATTTTAAATAAGCAAGTTATAAGCAAAAATCGAAAACGTCATTTTTTTGTTTTTTACGATAAGCCCAAAAACTGTAAATTTTTTTAAGTTTTTTTTTCATAGAATGATTGCTCTTAAATCATAGATCATTCTCACCCCTTTAACCAACTCTGTATCTCTTACCGTTTACGAGATCCCCATGCTGTTCAAGTTAACTGGGACACACTGTATTGCTTTCTTTATCCATTATTTGTTTTACAATATAGTTTTCCGTAGAATTATTTTTAACTTTTATCGTCACTCCTCTTTGTTATTCCCTTTTCTTATAAATTATGAAATTTAAAGACAATATCTTCTCATGGTGATTTTTATACTTAAAAAAATAATCAGATATTTGTGAATCTTTTGTTTTTTAAATTCATTCTAAATTTTTTTTTTCTAGTGTCGACATTCCGAACTGAATTTTACATAAGTGGAATTGCACCACTGGATCATCAATTAGTTTTATTAGGCCTTCCAAAAGAGGTTGATTCTAATCAAAAATCGTTACGACCTCAGCTCTACATCATAGAGTACAGGGATAACGATTATGTAGATATATGCACAGATAGTTTATCGTTACGTGGTTATCAAGAATACAGTGTCAACGATTACCATCTCGATGTTTTACTAGAAGAAAATCGGTTTTTTATTATTGCTCCAAAAGATGTAGTCATCGCTAGTCCGTATGATATAGATGATAGGATACAGTGGTTGATACAACACAGGTGCCAACATTAATATGTAAATGTGTTCTGTTTAATACGAAATGAATTAAAATTTTTAGCAAGTTTGAAGATGCCTTAGATGCAATAACGCATAGTAATGGTAAAGGAATTCGGAGGTACACGATGGAATCCGTCGGTATAGCGTATTTGGACCATCTTTTAAGTCGATACTTATACGATATGGCAGGAAAACTCTGTTTAAAAATATTTGGACGTAAAAAGATTCTTTGGGAAGAGCAGATATTCAAATTTGCCACAGTACATCAGCTGAGGTGAGTAATAAACGATAGGGTGGTCCCAATTCGATAGAATTACGTTGGTATCTTGCTTATTATTGAAGATAAATGCATGGTTAATGTTAATATACCAAAAATGTGCAGTTTACCAAAATTAAAGAATTATTTAGAAAAGCTTCCCATTACAATAAATTTTTGAGTTATTTTTGAAAAAGTATTTTTTTAGTCATTTTAATGATTTTTCTCCATTATAATTAAAGGTACAGTGTGTTCCAAATTCGATGGGATTACATGAGTATCTCGGTTAATATTTAAGATAGAGAAACGGTTAAATTACCAAAAATTTGCAGTTTTTTGAAACAAACTCAGAACTGTTTACAGTGACCTATTAAACTTTCTTAATTTTTTCTCATTCCAGTTTGTTTGAAATTCGAGTTTAAGCATGGGGATCTCGCTTATCTTAAAAGCTAGAATATAGGTTTAAATTCGACAAAGTTGCTAAATTTGGTGCTCATTAATAATCCGAAAAGAAATTGGAAATATCTCAAACGGTATCCGAGAAAATTGGAAAAACCGGAAAATACGACTTTTGAAAATCGTCTATAACTCCTTCGGAGTTTAAAATATTTCAAATGTGTCAAAACATTGCCCAAAGAACTTTTTAAGCCGAATCGGATGGTGGTCACAAATTTTTCCTAGATCGATTTGTTTTTGTTTTATGACAACCAACTTTGTTTTTTCTTATGGGCGCAATTTTTGCTATTTACATAATCAAATAGCATTTATTTTTCTAAATCCATTAATGTATCACACGTAGTATTTTACTTCTACTTTCATTGTCAAATTTCAAAAAATATGTTTTAAACAATAACCATTATAAATCAGGTTGGCCGGTCATTGGAAGTTTATGTTGTTTCCATGACAACCGATCGACAAACTAAAAGTTTTGAAGGCCTGTTAGTCATAAAAATGAACTTTAATAACGAAGAAAAACGCAATATGCTGCCCATAAGAAAAAACAAAGTTGGTTGTCTAAAACAAAAACGAATCGACCTAGGAACTATTTGTGACCACTATCCGATTCGGCTTAAAAAGTTGCTTGGGCAACTTTTTTACACATTTAAAATATTTCAAACTCCAAAGGAGTTATAAACCATTTTCAAAAATGAACTTTCCAGTGTTTCCTAATTTTCTCGGATACCGTTTGAGATATTTCCAATTTCTCTTTGGATTATTAATGAGCACCAAATTTAGCAACTTTGCCGAATTTAAACCTTTACTCTAGCTATTATAATAAGCGAGATCCCCATGCTTAAACTCGAATTTCAAACACCCTGTATAAGGGTCAGGGTGGATAAAAATCATGATTTAAAAAAAAAACAAAAAAATCGATTTATTTGATTAAAATCAGATTTTTTTGATTTAAATCAAATGTACAATATTATCGAATTAGATATGACAGCCCATACATTTCTGAAATCAGAAAAAGTAAGCTCTTTAATGAACACCTAGCCAACTATGGTTGCCATTAAAAAAAAGCAATTTTGGCTTATTTCTCAAAAACCTAGTGTGCCATGGCTTTTTAGATATTTTTTTCCAATTCTACGTACAATTATCTACATGAATCATTTTACAGTTTGGTTTGGAATTATTTAACATTGAAAAAATCGTTTGTTTTTAGTTTTTTTCAAAATATTTAATAAAGTTGAAGAAGTAGGTGAAATGTCATAATGGCATTAAATTTGTCTTGAAATTCTGTCCAACTTTGTTAATTTAACCGACCATGTAACTCTTATAATAACAAAGGTACCCATACAACACATGTAGATTATGGCCACCCTGTATGTATATTGATTTAAATCTGCTCAACCCTGATAAGGGTTCATGTAGTTATTTTCAATATTACACAAATTACAAGGGTTCTTCAATTTTTTTTTAAAAAGATAAACAGAAAAACAAAAAGTAGGCTGTGAAAACAAAATGTAAAACCTTATAAAGCTCATTGGTGCAACATCCCAGCGATTATTTAAAGAGGACTGAGTTTTGTTATTTTTATTGCAAAAAGTGCTGATAATAATTAGTTTCTCCTAAATAATATGTGAACAGATAAGATACTTTATATTAAGTAAAAGAGATTATAATTAGAAAATGACCATAACTTGGCAAATCAAAACAAAACCGAGGCAAATTAGGTTTAAATGTATGGTGTTACTTGCTAGGTCAGGGGTAGCCAAACTATGGCCCGCAAGGGGTTTTGATATAGCCCACTGCCTTAAAAAAAGCTAATGCTAATGTCACATGAAAAATACCTACAAATGTACAAATATAATTTATGATGACTTGGTAGCCTTACAATAATACTGGGAAATAATTATTCAAAAGTAAAAACATAACCAGTTTTCTTTTGTTGCCAGAAAATAAATATGGCTATATCAAAAATTTTGTAAGAAAACTAATTGCTGCATTTGGCAGTACTTACATCCAGGGTGGATATAAATCATGATTTTTTTTTAAATAAAAAAAATCGATTTATTTGATTTAAATCAGATTTTTTTGATTTAAATCAAATGTACCATATAATCGAATTTTGTGACATATTCACATGCTATTTCTGTTTTGTGCTAATATATTAATTTAATAACCAATATATTTAATTCAGTGGTGAATTTTTGTCAAAATGAAAAATTAAATATAATGACTAAGAATTATGAAAAAATCAGTGCTAAATGGTGATGTTTAATTAATTATATACAGGGTGAGCAATTAGTGCGGGATCGGTCGATTGTGGCTAAACGGCTTGAGATAGAGAGTTGATTCAAACGCTATTTGATACAGTTTTTTCTTCCGAACACGATAAAAATATTTTCAAATATACAGGGTGAGTCACCTCTCTGGAACCAATAGCAACTTTTATATTTCAAATACAACACCCCATTTTTTATTTAATATTTTTGACCGCCTTAATTTTGATGATTAAAAAAAAATCACTTGATTTAAATCGTGATTTAAATCTGCTCAACCCTGCGTTACAGTTACATCTGCAAACAATTATTTTTAAGAATAAAACATATTAAATAAAAAATCTACTCAAAACTAATTGAAGGTTATCAGTGGCGGCGCGTGACCTAAAAAAGTAGGGGGGCACAACTTATCTATGTATATTAGCTACACTTTATTTTTAAAAAAATCTGGGTTTACCTTAATAGTGCTTTATAATAAACCACATTAAGTTAAAAATATAATATAAGCATTATTTAACAAAAATAATATCTGAAGCTCCAAATATCAAACACTTTATTATAAACCATATTAAGCAACAAAAATAAAATAAGTATTATTTAACAAAAATAATATTTGAAACTCCAAAATATCAAAAACTATTATAAACCATATTAAGTAACAAAAATAAAATAAGTAGATATTATTTAAGAAAAATAATTTTTAAAGTTCCAAAATATTAAAAAACTAAGAACAAAGAATATACCCTTCATAATAGTAAAAAACAACAAAATATATCTTTAAAAAAACATCATTCTTCTGTTTTTATCAGCAATAAAATTATTAATTAATTTTTCTAAATGCGATTCATTTAAAATCATGTCAGCCACAGTTTCTTGTTCTATAGCCATTAAAGCCAGGCCATTTAATCGTTCATCGCCCATAGTACTTCTGAGATAGGTTTGATGTACCGAGTACCCGGAAATTACCCGGTACCCGGCATACCCGGCGACATTTTCGGTACCCGGAAATTACCCGGAACCGGCAAAAAATTTTGGGATCCGGTGCCGGGTAATGAAGTTTTTGATGCGTAAAAAAATAAAAAAAAATATTGTTTTATTATTACAACTCAAAAAAATACAACAAATACACTTAATTTTAAGGCATAACAAAATATAAAAAATAAAATTCTGTGTATTTTAAACATTTAACTAAAATACATAATATATGGCAAAAAATTAAAAATAACTCTTTATTAAAAAACATCCAAAAATTATATTTAATAATTAAATTTTAATAATTGCAGATTATAATGCAGAAATAATAATTTTTCTGCGTTTCGCGGGAGAAGTTTATTTCTTCTTTCTTCATAAATAATACCTGCCTCGCTGAACCTTCTTTCACTGGGTATGCTACTGGGGGGTGGTGATAAGTATTTTCTAGCCAATTTTGATAATTTTGGATATACACCTGCATTTTTTGACCACCAAACCAACGGATTTTCTGTGCGAGGAACGTTAGGATATTTAAGAAAATTTAAAAGTTCAATCTGATCCTTATCTGTTGAATTTTCCACATTATAGGACTCTTCTTCGTTGGAATTATTTTCACATAAAATTTCATCTATACAACTCCACACATCTTCATTTTTATCATTACTTTTTTCTTGTTCTGCGAGTTGTTTATTATCATTATTTTCATCAATATCAATACTTACTGGTGAAATGTTTTTCATATCTTCTATAATCCAATTTTTAGCAATAACTTGGGTATTCGACTCTAAAAATTTAAGTTTGTAACGGGGGTCTAATACTGTGGCTATTACATACAACTTATTTTTTTTTCACATTTTCAAATCGGGCTTTTAAAGATTTTAGCATATCTTTTTTGACGGTTACCGTTCCTTCTTCGGATAGTTTTTTGCTGAGAAAGCGTTCTAAAGCGGCTACATTCGATATCACCATGGTAATAAGAGCTTCCTCTGAACTGGCTTCCACAGTGACATTGTAAAATTGCTCCAATAAAAAAACTATGTTTTCAATTAACTTAAAATTGGCTGCACTCAAGTTTGGTATGATCTGTTGAATATAGTGTGATGGCTTGTTTTTGTTCTAATATCCTCTTTAACATATAATAGGTCGAATTCCATCTCGTGACTACGTCTTGTACTAATTTGTGTTGTGGAAGCAAAAATTTGGTTTGAATTTCTTTTAACTTCGTACAAGCTACTTGAGAGTGATTGAAATGAGTTACTATATTGCGACACTTTGTAATAATGTCGGAAATAGATTTTTGTGAATATATGCTGTCATGAATTACCAACTGAATACTATGGATGAAACAGGACTCATTTCTTAAATGGGCAATGTTTGATCCACTGATCATATTACGCGCATTGTTCCGAAGCAATACGTGTATGTTGTTTTCAGCATCTAATTCCCAGGACTGTAGCATTTCGCCTAATGAATCACTAATGGCAGTACCCGTATGGCTTTCAGGAAAATGACGAGCATTTAAAACCACGCACTTTTTTTCAAATTTTTTATTAATCCAATGTCCACTGAGGCTTATAAAGCTTTCGTTTGTTTCAGAACAGGTCCATATATCAGATGTCAAGGAAATCAAATTCAGTTGTGACTTTTCAATATTAATTAAATCACGAATTTTTAAACAACATTTATCGTATATAGTAGGAATAACATTTTCTGAAAAATATTTTCGTGAAGGTATTTTATATCGTTGCTCTAAGGATTTCAAAAGACTAATAAATCCAACATTCTCGACTATTGAAAATGGCTGGTTATCCACAGCTATCATTTCGCCAATTTTGTAATGAATTTTTTTTGCTTTTATATTGTTAATGTCCCATAAGTTAATTTTGTCTAAACATTGCGCCAATGTTTGCTGTTTAATTGGACGCGAAGGTCCCGGAGTATGATCGTCTATTTTTTGTTTCTTAACAATAACATTGTCACTATCTGTAGATACGTTACTTTCACTATGCTCAGAATGTTTTAATCGTAAATGTTTTAGCAAAGTCGATGTTCCAAATGTCTTTAAATTTTTTCCACCTCGAGATAACATTGCGCCACATAAACTGCATTCTGCTTTTGAATTATTTTCAGCAGATATCTTAAAATAGTTCCAAACCGCACTCATTTTTTATTAAATAATTTAGCCTGACTTGATAGTTGTACATGAACGAAACAACAGCAACTAGCAGCAAGAACACAACTCGGGGAACTCCCCGATTGTACTTTTCGATGATCTCCGACGTATGACGAACACCTGCACAAAATCTACCGATTACCCAGTACCCGGCCGGGTAAATATTTTGAATTGCCCCATTACTCGGTACCCGGTACCCGGCAATTTTTGGATTCGGTACATCACTAGTTTTTAGTCTTTTTAATGTGGAAAAAAATCGCTCGGCTGAGGCAGACGACACAGGACAACAAAGAACAATTTCAAAAAGTTCCCACACACAAAATAACATTTGTTTTAATTCATTGTTTAAAAATTTTTCCGCACATTCCTCAATACTTAATAAATTGTTTGTTTCTGCCAGTAATATATTTCTATAAGTATATATTTATTTGATTAATTAAGGTGTTGTTATCAGTAGTTAACTTGTAAAAATTATTTCTAACTTCAATATCGGTGTAATTTATTTCACAATTCAAATCAGTTAAGAGTCGCACAATTTTATTAATCATGCCGTAGTCGTTTTCAGAGAATCGCTTTCGCAAATTACCAACAACTTGATCAATTTCTGCATACAGTATATCAACGCGTATTAGATCTTCGACAGATTGAAATGTAAAATTTTCTTTTCCTCCAAAATCAATTTTTTTTGGAATTTTTCTTTGCCGCGGTAAAGCAAGTTCATTTAGGTCAAATCCCAAATTTTTTATTTGAGTTCCAATAGATTTCATTTTTTCGAGAAGCGTCTTAAATGCTTTTTCGTTTCTGTAACTAAGTATAGTGGTGACAGTTGCATTAAATTTTGGATATACACTGGTTATCAGCAGAGAAGCTGATTGAAGTTCTTTTGATAACGAATCGGTTATATTTAATATGAATTCCAAGACAATTAAAGAAAAAATAAACTTCTCATCTAATATTAATTTTAGTGCACCACTAGCTTCTGCTGCCACTTTTGGATTATTTGATACTTCAGATATTGTTTTTAGTGTTTCTACTATAGCTGGTAACAAATTTAAAACAGTTTTAACAGCAACATGTCTTACTGTCCATCTTGTTTTAGAGAGACTCTTTAATGTTCGTATTGTCGTAATGCCCTTATTGTTAATGTACCCTACCCCAACGCACCAACCAATCTAAAAATCACTAATTGCTAATGCTAAATTGTAAATACGATATACGAATATATGATTTTTATACTATATAAAGTTGTGCAGAAAAAAATTTCCTAGTCTGATCTATTAATACTCATAATTATGTGAAGATTGTGAAGTTTTGATTTGAAAAAAGTGAGGGGGCCTGGGGCCCCCCAGGCCCCCCCGACGCGCCGCCTATGAAGGCTATTATTTGCAGAAACATTTTTAAAATAAGTGTTTCACACCAAATATCGATAGAGTAGTTAAGGCATTGTTCTCATCAGCACTATTTCAATATTTGACGATGATTATTGATTATTATTAATCCTAATTTTGGGAATGTTCAATTTAGTAAAAAAATATTTTATTTGTTGTAAATTCATTTACTTTATTGTTAAGAAAAATCTGTTTTTTTTTAGTTATACTTGCGTTATTATTCTTATTATACATAGGTACTTGTACAGCGATTTCGTGTATAACATTTTTTTAAAAGTCGGCCCACTTAGTACTTTTAATACTCTTATGTGGTCCTCCTCTTTAAAACTACAATAATCTAATTATGGGTCTCACGCAATAAGTCAATTTCACAATAATCCAGATCAATACACAAGTCAATCGATACAAAACAATACAAAATGATAACCTACATTAGATTTACAGAAACACAAAGATAGTGCGGTCTCTAGGGCCAACTGCCCTCCAAAGGAGGCCAAATAGCGTAGCCATCAAAAGCGGCCGGCGGTAAAGTAGGCAGATCATCATTACATCTTCGTTTAAATACTAACCCCGTAGCGGGGGTACTTTCTGCCTGAGTTTTGGGTACATAACGGTAAATGAACAAATCTAATGAACTTTGCAAGTACAGCTCTTACAAAATTTACTTAAGAACTCTGATTGTGACAATATTGAAAATAACTACATCAACCCTCATACAGGATGTGCACCTAGTGCGTGTTTCTTTTATAGATTCATTATTATTCAAAATAGAAAAAAAGTTTTAGGACACAATTTCTTGGAGATCATAGGATACATAATCTAAAATTATTTTTAGCTATACAGTGTGTTTGGTTTCCGCGCACCGATGTGTAGCTTTCTTATTTTAATTACAACTCCCTAAATATTTTTAATAATTTAGATTCCAAATTGAATTCTCTTTAAAAAATGTTAAGGGTTTTATGTAGGTACATAAAATCGATGGTATTTAATTATTTACGTTTTTTCGAAAATATTGACGGTTACCGATCTTTAACAAGATATTCATATTTAGCGATTTAACAACGTCAGTGTAAAATAATTTGGTAGCTTTGTTAACAATACTCTTATAGTGCCTTCTGAACAATTAAACTTTTTAAATAATACACAGGGTGTTTGTTTTTGTCAGTCCAAGTAGCTGAATTTTAAACACAAATAAGTCGATGGTTTTAAATGGAACACCCTGTATTTTTTACATTTTCATGTAGATAATTTGATGGTCTTTAAAATATAATGAGGGTATAATTATATCTAAAACAAATAAAATTTGTTTACTGGTGTACAGGGTGGGCAAATTTCGATGTTTTAATAGGGAATCTCGGTAACTATAAGAGGTATAAAAAGAACGACCGCGCATCCTCGATCTCTTCTTTCGAGAAAAAGTTAATGGTGAAAACTAAAATTGGTTATCGTCTTTTGTTTTCGAGTTATCGCCGATAACTCGATTATTCGACTTTTCGTTTTATGACTATATTTCGCTTGTTTATGAAAATAAACAAAAATAATTTTGACGTTCTACAGGCACTTTTTTGATAAGAATCCAGTGGCGTAGACAATTTTTCAAAAAAAACGAAATTCGAGTTGTGACATAAAGTTGTATTTTTTTAAATGGAATCCATAGTTGGCTATAACTTATTTAAATTCCTTATTTTTTTGTCATTCCAAATATATAAGGGTTGATGTATTTATTTTCAATAATACGCAAGTTACAAAAGTTTTTTAGTTTTTTTCTTTAAACAAAATTATAGTAGGATGTGAAAACAAAAACAAAACAAGGTGTAAAACCCTTTTAAACTTATTTGGTACTAGTTACGAAGGTTTTGTAATTTGTTGTAATAAAACATTACAAATATTTGAACATAAGATAAACTACAATAAACTACATTACTGCAGATTCCGACTTTATCGTTGTTTCCTTATTTTTATATATTTATGTTTTATCACAACAACAAATTACAAAACCTTCGTAACTTGTACCAAATAAGTTTAAAAGGGTTTTACACCTTGTTTTGTTTTTGTTTTCACAGCCTACTACAATTTTCTTTAAAAAAAAAAACTAAAAAACATCCGTAACTTGCGTATTATTGAAAATAAATACATCAACCCTTATATATTTGGAATGACAAAAAAATAAGGAATTTAAATAAGTTATAGCCAACTATGGATTCCATTTAAAAAAATACAACTTTATGTCACAACTCGAATTTCGTTTTTTTTGAAAAATTGTCTACGCCACTGGATTCTTATCAAAAAAGTGCCGGTAGAACGTCAAAATTATTTTTGTTTATTTTCATAAACAAGCGAGATATAGTCATAAAACGAAAAGTCGAAAAATCGAGTTATCGGCGATAACTCGAAAACAAAAGACGATAACCAATTTTAGTTTTCACCATTAACTTTTTCTCGAAAAAAGAGATCGAGGATGCGCGGTCGGTTTTTTGATACCTCTTATAGTTACCGAGATTCCCTATTAAAACATCGAAATTTGCCCACCCTGTACTGCGAAAATTAAATGATAAAGATGATGTCGGCAATTCCCGAAGGTTCCAAATTGTCAGAAATTTGAAAATTCAAAAACGGGTTCAAAATGGATTAAACACGTTAGCGCTATCTGGTATTAATGAAGCAACTTTGTGAAACTGCAAAAATGGTTAAAATGTTGCGAAACCAATCTGGGACACTTTCCGGGACAGTTTTCAATGCGGGATAAACAACTCAAATCCGGAACTGTCCCACACAATCCGGGACGTCTTGTCACTACTCAAAACATCCAAGATCTGCAAGAGAATAAAAGTAGCACTTTTGTTAATTTAGAGCTTTTGTAGCAGATAAATGTTATGTAGATGTCGCCTATGCATGGGCTTACCATGCGTCTCAGTCATAGAACAGGTATAAAATGGCAACCATAGAACAGTCTCAGTTTTGAGGTTATGTCCTGGTGTCCCGGTCGGTTTTGCATTTGACCCGGTTTCTTTAAAAAAAGTTGTTCCGCTCTGACTTTGTTGTGAAATTTCCGCGCGGGCAACAAAAAAGGGTGAGGAGCTAACGTCTTTGCGTGGGCGATGATAAAAAAAAATCGGCGTATTACGGTTAAAGCTGCTTTCACATAGAAAAGTATTGTAGCATAATAAATAGAGGTATTGTAGTGTTTATACACTAATGGTGATTCCCACACGCATACGCAGGGTTAATCCGTAGATCACTGTGATTGGTTCTTGTTATGGGGTATTGCAAGAAGCTTGGACCTTGCAAAGTCTTGCCACACGGCTTACAACACAATTCCACTACTTTGCTATGATTTGATATTCGTATACTTAACTTTGCTTATGCTACAATAACAATACAATCCATAACTTTTCTATGTGAATGCAGCTTTAGACGTCACGAAGATGTTAGGCCTACCTATGCATTAAAAATTGTGGTTTGTAGTTTGAACACCGTCGATGAAACATATCTTAAATTTCCTGATCTATTTAAGTTGTACGTATTTCATTATAAAATCATACAAATAACTGTGCTAACTAGAAATAATGTAAAGCAACATAATATGCTTAGTCTAAATTTCGGTAATCACTCAAATATGAAAAAGTAGTATCTCGGTCAAAATTATCTATAAATGACCTGTTTAAAACTTTTTTTTATCTGTTTTGGGTAAAAAGACATCAGTGTTTTTAAATTTTGTCATTTTCCAGTATTTTGCAATTTGGAAAAACAATATATTGTACCTTAAATTATGGCAACATAACAAAAAAACAACTTTTACTACCTTGATTTTTGTTTGTGTAATTGTATATTTCAGTTTTCTACGGCCTACATACTCTTAAGATTCTTTGTTCTGTACAGTAACAACATTTTAAAAATATTTGTAGCTTTTGTATTTTATGAAATACTCAATCAACTATTATTTGTTTGAAATCACATAAAACTATAATATAAAAATTGTAAATCCAACTATGGTTACCATATAAAACAACACCACTTTGCATTATCACTTCAAAACTGACAAAGAAAAAAATGTATCGTTTAAATCATTAAATTTTACATAAAAAAGTTAGTACCTACTGTGTGTATTAGTTATTACGATGTTTGAAGTAATAACAAAGATATAACACAATATTAAAATAATCAAAGTACATTTCTAATACTAATTCAAAAACAGGAAATGGTAAAACAATTTTATAAGTGACAAGATGATTTACCCGGCGTTGCACGGGTGATTACAATTATTCTCTCTTATCAATCACAGACTGCGAGCGCGGCCGAGACGCTTGTCTCTTTGTTAGTAGCAGATTTACTAATTACTTTTTTAACTTGAATAAGCCCAATAATTCCAAATCATACACAAATGACATACTCTGATCAATCATCTTTTCATCTATATATATAAAAGAGCTTGTTTGTGTGTTTGTTTGTTTGTTTGTTTGTTTGTTTGTTCGCTATAGAATCCTAGGTCCGTTGACCGATCGGGACCAAATTTTGCACAGTTACTATTTAGGACCTTGCAGATCTAACGCCAAACTTTAAGTACAAGCACATATTACCAATTTAAAAAAAAAAAAATTACTTGGACGGGATTCGATCTTACGTCGGCAAATACCTGGTCAAAACACGATACGGCGCGGTGTATTTCTCAAGTAAAGATTGTTTTGTATACAATTAGTAATAAATGTACCTGAAGTATTATTTTTATTAGTACATTTTTAATTGAAACAAGACGAAAGAAAATAAATTTGAGTTATTATTCAATTTTTAAGCAATAAATAGTTATTTTTTAATGAATTATAAGAAAATGGAAAGATGATTGATCAGAGTATGTCATTTGTGTATGATTTGGAATTATTGGGCTTATTCAAGTTAAAAAAGTAATTAAAATTGTAATCGCCCGTGCAACGCCGGGTAAATCATCTTGTTTTCTTATAATTCCTTAAAAAATAACTATTTATTGCTTAAAAATTGAATAATAACTCAAATTTATTTTCTTTCGTCTTGTTTCAATTAAAAATGTACTAATAAAAATAATACTTCATATACATTTATTACTAATTGTATACAAAACAATCTTTACTTGTGAAATACACCGCGCCGTATCGTGTTATGACCAGGTATTTGCCGACTTAAGATCGAATCCCGTCCAAGTAATTTTTTTTTCTTTTCTTATATGTGCTTGTACTTAAAGTTTGGCGTTAGATCTGCTAGGTCTTAAATAGTAACTGTGCAAAACTTTGTCCCGATCAGTCAACGAACCTAGGATTCTATAGCGAACAAACAAACAAACAAACAAGCTCTTTTATATACAGGGTTATTCAAATTCGAGGCCCACCATGGGGATCTCGCTTATTATAATAGCTAGAGTATAGGTTTAAATTTGGCAAAGTTGCTAAATTCGATGCTCATTGATAATCCAAAGAGAAATTGGAAATATCTGAAACGGTATCCGTGAAAATTAGGAAAAACTGGAAAATGCGATTTTTGAAAATCGTTTATAACTCCTTTGGAATTTGAAATATTTTAAATGTGTAAAGACATTGCCCAAGCAACTTTTCAAGCCGAATCGAATGGTCGTCACAAATTTTTGCTAGATTGATTCGTTTTTGTTTTATGACAACCAACTTTGTTTTTTCTTATAAGCGCAATTTTTGCTATTTACATAATCAAATAGCATTAATTTTTCTGAATACATTGAGATATCACACATGGTATTTTACTTCTACATTAATTGTCAAATTTGAAAAAATACGTTTCAAACAATAACAACTATAAATCAGGTAGGTCGGTCATTGCAGTTTATGTTGTTTCCATGACAACCAATCAACAAACTCAAAGTTTTGAAAGCCTTTTATTTGTTACATTAATAAATTCGTAAATATTAACGTTAATAGCGAAAAAAAACGCGATATGCTCCGAATTTTTATACCGTTCTTTTAAGTTTTGTTATACTTTATCACATGCTTTATACAAATTTACTTAAGTTTCTGTTTAACATAGAAAAATAGTGTTTGTTTCGGATATGTTTGTAATAAAAATGTTTTTTTTTTATTGTTATCTGAAACCTTTCTGCCATATTTTTCTCTAATTTTAGCAAAAGCCTCATATTTCCCTGTTTCTGTGCAACGAACAAAAATATGTGTGCGAGGGTTGTCTTCTATCTGGATATGTTTCTGCATATCGTTGACTTAACAGTGTAGAGTTCCTATTCAATGAATAAAAAATTAAAGTTCATTTTTACGAATTTATTAATGTGACAAGTAACAGACTTTTAGTTTGTTGATTGGTAGTCATGGAAAAACAACATAAACTACAATGACCGGCCTACCTGATTGATAGTTATTGTTTGAAACGTATTTTTTCAAATTTGACAATTAATGTAGAAGTAAAATACCATGTGTGATATCTCAATGGATTCAGAAAAATTAATGCTATTTGATTATGTAAATAGCAAAAATTGCGTCCATAAGCAAAAACAAAGTTGGTTGTCATAAAACAAAAATGAATCAATCTAGCAAAAATTTGTGACGACCATTCGATTCGGCTTGAAAAGTTGCTTGGGCAATGTCTTTACACATTTAAAATATTTCAAATTCCAAAGGAGTTATAGACGATTTTCAAAAATCGCATTTTCCAGTTTTTCTTAATTTTCTCGGATACGGTTTCAGATATTTCCAATTTCTCTTTGGATTATTAATGAGCATCGAATTTAGCAACTTTGCCAAATTTAAACCTATACTCTAGCTATTATAATAAGCGAGATCCCCATGGTGGGCCTCGAATTTGAATAACCCTGTATATAAGATTATACATTCAGCTTTAAATACTACAGATTTTTGTTAGCTTAACAGCTTATCTATCTTAAATAATAAACGAGATACCACCTGATACTAATGCTGTTTTAAGGGCAGTTTTAATTTTATTTTTGTAGGTCCATAAGTCCTTATATACCACGGTCGCTGGAATGTAAACTGGATCCTCACATATATGAAATGGTGCTTTATGAATATCTTAAAATGGATTCTCAGGTAATTTAAAAACACCCGTGTTAAACAAAAACTGAATATTATTGCCAGAAACCTTAATATTTTTATCGAATCCAAAAAGTAACCATAACGATCAGGTACCAAATTACATTGTTACATCTGTCATAGTGTTCTAGATATTTGTCGGTTTCCATACTTTTGCGCAACCCTGTAGGTATATGTATGTATACGGTGGCCTGAATTATCTACCTGCAACGCTGATGTTTAGATAAACAGGGTGTCCCAGTTATCGTGTACAGCATGGGGATGCAACCAATACGACTTCCGGTTCAACCAGAAACGGACTCAAACTTTGAAATTTTAAATAGAACACCCTGTATATTTTTACATTTTTGAATTCCTCCTAAAATTTACTAGAAAAAATGTTGAGGTTACATGGGTCGTAAGTCTACCGTTTTCGTAAAATTTACATTTTTATGAAAATATTGAGCGATACAGCACTTTCAATTTTTTCTAACATTAAAGTTATTTAAACAGGCAGTAGAATTTCGTTTCAAAATTGGATTAACAATTCATTAATTGACACTTTGCGCTAGCTACATTTAAAAAATATTATACAGGGTGTTTTTTACGCTTGGTCAAACTCGTGAAACTTTGAACATTGGTAACTCAATTTTTTTAAATACAACACCCTATATATTTTTACATAGTTTTGTAGAAAATTTGATTGTCTTTCAAAAACATTAACCATGTTTCATACCTAAAACTAATATTTTTCGAGTTATCGCGACTTTATTGTAAATTATTCGGGCAATGTAATATTTTCGAGTAGGCTATGAAGGTAGACACCGGTAATTTGAAACATTTGAAAGATAAAAACAAGACATTTATAATATTATCTTCTTTTTTTTTTTTAATTGTTGGCTTAAGGACGCTTCAACTACTTTGGCCATTAGCGTAGATGTAGTTTTACCATTTTTTCGTTTAAATCGAGGTTTCTTAAAATTATACATTTATCGTTGGACCAGTGTGATAGGACAGTTACTAAATCCTATAAGCTAATTTTTTGTGTTTCTACAGTATGATTTTTGGTTGAACTGGAAACGGTTTCCACCCTAACAGTTTTTTTAAATTTAAAGATACTCAATACATTATTAATAGGTTTTAAGACATTACAAACGATCAAAATCAATTATATGAAAAATGTTGTGGCCCTGATAAGAAACATCGATATAAACGTAAGATTGGTAAAATTACATCTACATCAGAGCTGGGCAAAGCACCGACCCAAAGTGCTTGAAGCACCGAGCATTCAAGCACTTGTGTAAGTGCTTGATCAATAAAGCAGTAAGTACTTTGGTTTTTAAAAATGCTTAAAAGCATCAAGCACTGACCCAAGTGCTTAAAAAAATTAAGCAGCAAGCATTGAGCATTTTGGAAATGCTTAAGAGAAATTTAAAATTTAAACAGTCTTGTAGCATAAATGTTAAGGATTAAATACTATGCAGTAAGCATATATAAATTTAAAAAATGCTTATTAAGCACTGTCTTTCTAAAGTGCTTAATAAGTACCAAGTGTTCAAGAAAGTGCTTGGTGCTCTAAGCATCGAGCATCTGTTTTAGAAAGTGCTCCAAGCATTGTGCTCGAAGCATTAAAAGTGCTTAAAAAATTATTGCAAGTAGTAAGCATTCAAGCATTGCCCAGCTCTGATCTACATTACAAAAAAATTTCGAAAATTCGAAAGGAAAAGGTAATATTACAACTTTCTTTTATTTTTATCTTTCAATTGTTTTAAAATTACTGCTGTCTACCTTCATAGCCTACTCGAAAATATTACATTGCCCGAATAATTAACAATAAAATCGCGATATCTTGTAAAATATCAGTTTTAGGTATAAAACATGGTTAATGTTTTTGAAAGACAATCAAATTTGTTTTATTTAAGAAAAATGAGTTATCAATGTTTAAAGTTTCACGAGTTTGTCCAAACGTAAAAAAACACCCTGTATAATAATTTAACAATGTAGCCAATGCAAAGTGTTAAACAATCTATTGTCAATCTAATTTTTAAACGAAATTCTACTGCCTTTTTAACGCTCCGTCCGTCGGGTGTGGTCTGTGAGTCCACGGCAAAATAAAATTTTTAGATAATTTGTTTTATTATTTTATACAAAAATCTACTGTCTCAGTACCTTTCAAGTATATGAATAGCAACTGTTTTCTCTATGCAAAACTGTTATTAAAAATCTCAGCTAGTTGCCGCATACCATTTTGTCCTGATAGACCTGGCCCATCAAACGTGTAACAATATTTGCAATGTTTCTCAGTTGATATAACCTCCTTAATGTCGCAGCAATCAACGCATTTGTTATCTACAAAGCTAACAGCTTAAAAGGAGAATTCGCCAAGTTTCGTAGACTGTTTCAAAAAAATCTAGGTATGGAATTAGTGCAGGAAAATATGCGAAGGAGAGCCGTTGACAAACACTTGACAAAAAGTGTGCACAGTGCGCACTTCGGGCTTGAAGCTTTTAGGTATCGGTGCCAGAACCACAGACAGGTAAAAGAGGGAATTGCATGTTTTTTTTTGCAAAATTTGTAAATCCTGGTTGTGCCTGGACCACATAATGGCCTGTTGCAAAGATTGCTTGGCAAACATGGAGACCACAGTTTGACCCCCTCCAGATTGTGCATAGAATTTTATTTTTTAGTTTTTATATTTTTTCGTAATAATATGTATACAGGGTGTCCCAGATTACATATTTTTTTAAATTTATTTCCAAATTTCTGTAATTACGCACCCTTCGTTGCCTTTTCTCGCTCGGCTTCTACACAGTTTTTGTGGTATAGCATCTCAACATGTCAAATTTTTCGCTATTTTTAAATGTAGCCATCATTATAACAATTACTACAACGATTATAGAATTAAACAACAATACTAAAAAGTTCTTACAAATGATACCGCAGACAAATGGTAACTGCCATTTGACATTTAATTAGTTGTTTTTTCTTACTATTTTCATAGATGACGATTTTTCTTCATTTTGTGACTTATTTATAAAAATAGATATAGCAAGTAATATCTCATTTAAAAGAGAAGAAAAAAGCACATTTAACTATTCCATAGTTAACTTCGCGGCACATGAGAAAAAATGAAATTAGGTGTAATATCTCGAAAATGGTAGGTGTTAAAAAAAATCTAAAATAACAGTTACATTCTCCATTAAAAAGTATCTTAAGAAAGTACAAATAAAATTGTTCTAATGATTAAGACAAAAAAGTTATGAGAGAAAAAAAAATTCGACATTTTCATATTTTTTGCTATAATATCTGAAGCACGAGAAATTTTGTACTTTTGAAAATTGATTGTGGCTCCTCTCACACTTGGGAACAATTGATCTAATTTAAACAAACCTGTATCTCTTATAATAAGCGAGATCCCCATGCTGGAAATGTAATCTGGGACACCCTGTATATTTAAATAAATATTCTTGTAGGGCAATTTTATTTTCATTCATTTAGGCGTTGTTCTCAAATTTTGAAAAATATGCGGTAAAATTCTAAGTTTTTTTTTTCAAATTCAACTGACACAAGAAAAATGTGTTTTGAATTAATCCTGTATTGGGCATTTTATGGAAAAAGGTTCTTAGAAAACACATTTATGCTAAATTAGCACTGGAAGGCATTATTTTGGTGCTCTTTAGAAGCTATTTTATTTTGGTCTCCACAGACCACACCCGATCGAAACTGTTTCAGGAGGACACCCGACGGACGGAGGGTTAAATAACTTATTGTTAGATGTTAAAAAAACTGAAAGTGCTGTATCGCTCAAAATTTTCATAAAAATGTAAATTTTACGAAAACGGTTGACCTTAGACCCACATAACCTTATACATTTTTTAAAGTAAATTTTAAGAGGAATCCAAAAATGTAAAAATATACAGGGTGTTCTATTTAAAATTGTAAAGTTTGAGTCCGTTTCCGGTTGAACCGGAAGTCGCATTGCAACCTTAATGTTTTCATCGAATCCGAAAAATACCATAACGCTCAGATACAAAATTTAATTGTTATATCTGCAATAGTATTCTAGATATTTGTCTGTTTCCATACTTTTGCGCATCCCTGTATACAGTATACATATTGCCCGTCATTAGTCTAAAATTCTGTTATTTAATTTAAATATGAATTTGTCAAAATTGTATTACATTAAAGGCATTTTATAATGCTTTATAATTTTATTTTCAGGGATTTTTAATTTTAGTAAAAGAATGGAATCCGGCCTTGTATAATACAGCAGCTGTTATTAACGCAGTGTTGGAGCATCTTTTGGTTTGTGACACCGACAAAAATGTTTATTTAGAGGCATTAGCAATGTTATACAGCTACGAGAAAAAATATGATAAGAGTTTGTCGATGTATTTAAAGTAAGTAAAGGTTTTCAGTCGTTCGGAATTAAATCATGTCTTGATTTTGTTTTCGCAGACTCAAGCATAAAGATGTTTTCAATTTAATTCAGAAACACAACCTGTTTAGCGTGATCCACGATATGTTAATTGAGTTAATGGAATTAGACAAAGAGAAGACAATCGCGTTGCTGTTGGAAAAAAATCGCATTCCTTCAGAGGTAGTTGTGGAAAAGTTAAAAAATCATGAAATGTTTTTGTATTTGGTACGTTTCAAAGTGACTCCGATTGTTACTTGTTATTATCACACAATTTTAGTATTTGGATGCATTCAACAATACAAATTCAAATTCGAAAGGGCAATATCACGGAAAACTGGTCAAATTGTATGCTATATTTGCAAGGGAGAAATTGTTGCCGTTTCTAAGAAGATCGGATCATTATCCTATCCAGGAGGCCTTGGATATTTGCCAGAAGGGAAAATATTATCCAGAAATGGTGTACTTGTTAGGTGAGTAGCTTTTTTATTGTGCTTTATTTCATGCTAGTTTTATACATGTGCGCATAATAGGTAGGGACCTATTGTGTGTGTATTGAAAGAGCTATGAAGTTGGTTTTATTGGGGCAATGTTGCAAAATTTTGTGCTCACTTTATTTCTGATATTTTTTGTAGTTCCTTTACCGAAGTTATTCAGAAAAATCTAGAAAAACACATGTTGGCGTATGTTCTTCATTTTTATTATTTTTAGTCATATGTAAGGTGACCATTCGTCCTGCTTATAGCGGGACAGTCCCGATTTTTGAGAATTTGTCCCGCGTCTCGCGGAGTTTTAATAAAGTCCCGCTTTTTGCCAGTTTACATCAAAAACTTAACCCACGTCTTATGTTTAAGGCTCTTTATAGATCATGGTGTACAGGGTGGACCAAATTCGAATGTTTTACGGGATATCTCGGTTACCGTAATAGATACCGAAAATCTGATTTCGGTCTCTTGGGCAATTTTTTTGAGAAAATAACGTCTATGCAATCAGATTTTTACTATCGGATTCCATTTTGGCACTACAGACGAAAATTGAAATTTCATCATTTATGAAATTTTGCTATAACTTCTCTATTTATTAAATCAGAACAAAATGTTGTAGAGCTTTTTTATACAGATTTTTATGCTTAATTTAAAAACAAAAGTAATTTTTTCATAGCTACCTTGACTTTTGAGATATGGAGTAACCTTACATTTTTTTAAATGGAAACCCTAGTTGGCCATGACTTTATGTGAAAGAGTATTTTTTTAGCTTTTCAAAAATATATAATATATATAAATAAGCACTACAGGCCATTTAGGCCTAGGGCTCGGTTTGCTGTGTCCCTCCACTTTTTTCTATTTTTCGCTGCCTCTGTCCAGTTCGTCACTTTTAGTTTTTTTAAATCATCCTCGACCGCTTCCAACCATCTTTTCTTAAGTCTCCCTCTTTTTCTCACACCCATTCTACTTGCTTTAATCATTATCTTTGTGTTTCTTTGGTTGGGGAGGCGTTGTGCATGCCCAAGCCATCTTATTCTCTGGCCTCTTACTACTTCGGTTATGGACGGTTCATTGTACAATCTCATTACTTCCTCGTTTTTCCTTCTTCTCCATTCTCCGGTATTTGTTTTTATTCCCCCGTAGATCCTTCGCAATAATTTCCTTTCCCACCTTTCTAGGTCTTCTTTTTCTTTTTTGTTGATTATCCAGGTTTCGCAAGCATATGTTACAGTGGGTCTTAATACTGTTTTGTACAATCTTACCTTGGCCTTTCTTGAAATAATGTTGGATCTAAGAAATATATAGTTTTATATATTTGTTGCAAAAAATAGCCAAGATATGGCCAATTTTGTAAAAATTCGATCATCAAAGTTTGCCATGATTTCATAAACAAGTGATGTTTGCAATTATTAAACAACTAAACGTCATTGCCAAGTAAATTCTGAAACAGCCGCTATGTTTTTATCACTTACAAAGTAATATTCTAACATATTAAACTTTTCAAAGAGTTTAAATTAACCATGTTCACAATACCACAATAAACAGTTATAAAATACAAAATAATACAGGGATTTGCTTTAAAGTTGAAAAATTTACTTCAAAAGGACGTGTAGTTGTTTAATAATTGCAAACATCACTTGTTTACGAAATCATAGCAAACTTTGATGATCGAATTTTTACAAAATTGGCCATATCTTGGCTATTTTTTGCAACAAATATATAAAACTATATATTTTTGAAAAGCTAAAAAAATACTCTTTCACATAAAGTCACGGCCAGCTAGGGTTTCCATTTAAAAAAATGCAAGTTTACTCCATATCTCGAAAGTCAAGGTAGCTATGAAAAAATTACTTTTGTTTTTAATTTAGCATAAAAACCTGTATAAAAAACCTTTACAACAGTTTGTTCTAATTTAATAAATAAAGAAGTTACAGCACATATTCAAAAATGATGAAATTTCATTTTTCGTCCGTAGTGCCAAAATGGAACCGATAGAAAAAATCTGATTGCATAGGTGTTATTTTCTCAAAAAAATAGCCCAAGAGACCGAAATCAGATTTTCGGTATCTATTACGGGGTATCGTAACAGGGTGGACCAAATTCGAATGTTTTACGAGGTATCTCGGTTACCGTAATAGATACCGAAAATCTGATTTCGGTCTCTTGGGCTATTTTTTTGAGAAAAAAACGCTTATGTAATCAGATTTCTAGTATCGCTTTCTATTTTGGCACTAATAATAATAAATAAGCACTACAGGCCATTTAGGCCTAGGGCTTGGTTTGCTGTCTCCCTCCACTTTTTTCTATTTTTCGCTGCCTCTGTCCAGTTCGTCACTTTTAGTTTTTTTAAATCATCCTCGACCGCTTCCAACCATCTTTTCTTAGGTCTCCCTCTTTTTCTCACACCCATTCTACTTGCTTTAATCATTATCTTCGTGTTTCTTTGGTTGGAGAGGCGTTGTGCGTGCCCAAGCCATCTTATTCTCTGGGCTCTTACTACTTCGGTTATAGACGGTTCTTTGTACAATCTCATTACTTCCTCGTTTGTCCTTCTTCTCCATTCTCCGGTATTTGTTTTTATTCCCCCGTAGATCCTTCGCAATAATTTCCTCTCCCACCTTTCAAGGTCTTCTTTTTCTTTTTTGTTGATTATCCAGGTTTCACAAGCGTATGTTACAGTGGGTCTTAATACTGTTTTGTACAATCTTACTTTGGCCTTTCTTGAGATAATGTTGGATCTTAGAATTGTAGCAAGAGATCCTGCGCATTTATTACCTTTTGAAAGCCTCGCTCTTATTTCCTTTCCGTTGCCGCAGTTGTCAGTAATTTGTACACCCAGATAAATGAAATTTCTTACTTTCTCAAAGCGTCTCTCCTTGTTTTGTTCGATTTTGATCGATAGATATTCATCCCCTTCTATGTCCTTCCTTTTAGGTCCCATTATCATGTATTTGGTTTTCGATTCGTTGATGCTTAATCCCATATTTTTTGCTTTGTCTAACTTCCTGACAATGTTTTGGATATCTTTTTTTGTTTTGCAGATGATCGTCCGTAGTGCCAAAATGGAACCGATAGAAAAAATCTGATTGCATAGGCGTTATTTTCTCAAAAAAATAGCCCAAGAGACCGAAATCAGATTTTCGGTATCTATTACGGGGTATCGTAACAGGGTGGACCAAATTCGAATGTTTTACGGGGTATCTCGGTTACCGTAATAGATACCGAAAATCTGATTTCGGTCTCTTGGGCTATTTTTTGAGAAAAAAACGCTTATGTAATCAGATTTCTAGTATCGCTTTCTATTTTGGCACTACAAACGAAAAATTAAATTTCATCATTTTTAAAAAAGTACGATAACTTCTTTATTTATTAAAACAGAATTGAAAATTACCAAGGTTTTTTATAAAGATTTTTATGCTTAATTTAAAAGAAAAATTAATTTTTTTTTAGCGGCTATGACTATCAAGATATGAAGTAAACTTATTTTTTTTTAATGGAAACCCTAATTGTCCATGACTTTATGAAAGAGTGTATTTTTGTGTTTTTTTAAATGGAACACCCTATATATTTTTACATTTTCTTATTGATCATGTAATTTTCTTTGAAAAGTATTAAAGGTCAGTATTTCTCGTGTTATTGCGGTTTTCTTGATAATTTACGGATACAAACACAATATTTAATAGCACTATACTAGTAGGCTCCGAAAATTGTGTTTGGGAAAAGGGTATAATAATTATTTATTTACGGGACTATAGCGAAAAAAGCAACTAGAAATTCATTTATTGTATATTTTAATAACCATAATATGACTAATTGAAGTTGAAGTCATGCTACTAAAAATATTCTGTTTATATTCTGTAATATTAAGAATATTAATTTTTTTTTTAAATATTAGTTGTGCACTTAAGGTATATGAAAGTAATCATGCTATATGCGTTCTAAGCAGGTATTTTTGTCGTAGCCTGAAAAATAATAAAACTCTTTTATGTAGATCGAACTTTAATTTTTATGTACGTTTTTTTTAAATTAATTTTTAATCTGACAAATCTTTCAGTTTAACGATCAAAATATAATTCTATTTGACATTTAAAACAAATAGGTAATCGAGACATTTTCAGAGCTTATTAGTTTAGTGTTTAGTGCTATTAAATGGGTCATTCTAAACAGATGAATCTTCCTTAGGTGTAAACACATTTTACTGTGGTTACCTTTGTTAATAACAATCATAATCTCAATAGCAACAATGGTAACCACAGTAAAATGTGTTTACACCTAAGGAAGATTCATCTGTTTAGATTGACCCATATTATGTTTGTAACCGTAAATTATCAAGAAAACCGCAATAACTTAAGAAATACTGATTTAAGACATAATTGACCTTTAACACTTTTTAAAGAAAATTACATGATCAATAAGAAAATGTAAAAATATAAAGGGTGTTCCATTTAAAAAAACTGACTTATTCGTGTTTGAAGTTTGACTAGAAGGACCGAGCATAAGGAACACCCTGTGTATTATTTTAAAATTTTAACCAGTCAACAACCATTCCGACACTATTATCGAACAAATTTTCAAAGGAATTCGTTCTTACATTGCCATGTGCTGAAATATCATTATTCTTTTAGACTCCTATGTTTGTCAATATTTTTATTAAAACTTAAATAACTCAAAAACGACTAAATTTAGATACATAAAATTTATATGTTTTGGAAAGAGAATTCAATTTTACATCTAAAAATTATAAAATATACTGGGTGTTCCATTTAAAAAAACATAGTGACGTATCGGTGCGAAAAAACAAAACACTGTGCATAGTTGAAAATAATTTAAGGCGTTGTAGTAATACCACAAACAACTTTTGTATAAAACTTTTTTTTGTTAAGCTGTCACAAGACGAGATATTGATCCGTTATGTTACTTTTTATACACACTGTATAAATAACACGAACTGCATCCGGGTTGCTCCTTACTGCTTTAAATTATTTCTTGAAACAAAACAATGTAAAGAAAAGCATAAGTAGCACAGTACAGGTGGCTTATTTTCGATGCCCATACAGGGTATCTCAGTTATTATCAGATTTATTTTTTCGAGAGAAATTCATTGTTAACAGATTTTTTATATCTTTTTTAATTTTCGAAATATAGCCAAAAACCGGTTTTTGTCAATTTTCAAAAATGTTAAATATCTCGCTTAAACGAAAAGATAGAAAAAAACTTAAAACATTTTTGGTTTGGTTTTTTGTCCTTAATAAGATAGCGATGTTCAATTAGTTTTTACTCACATCAATACCAACATATTACACCTAACTTTCTTATTTTAAATGGCAACCATAAGCAAATTATATATTTTTGAAAAGCGCAAAAAATAAGCTTTCAATTCATGTCAAAGCCAACTATGGTTTCTATTTAAAATAAGAAAGTTAGGTGTAATATATCAATATTTGTATGTGTGAAAAAAAATTGAACATCGCCATCTTATTAAGGACAAAAAACCAAGGCAAAAAAGTCTCTAATGTTTTTCTGTATCTCTTCGTTTAAGCGAGATATTTAACATTTTTGAAAATTGACAAAAAGTGGTTTTTGGCTATACATATTTCGAAAATTAAAAAAGATATCAAAAATCTGTTTACGGCAATGAATTTCTCTCGAAAAATGAAATCGAGACTAAATACTTAATTTTTTTCTATCTCTGATAATAACCGAGATACCCTGTATGGGCATACATTTCAAGATCATTTTGTTTAGTTAATGTAATTCAGATGTTTTCAGTGCAGATGTCACTTAGTGTTTTGTTATACATATGTTTAGGTAGAATAGGGGATACCAAAGAAGCATTAGAACTTATAACAAAAGAACTGAAAGATATGCAGCAAGCCATTACGTTTTGCCAGGAACATGACGATTCAGACTTGTGGAACGACCTAATAAACCATTCCCTCGACAAACCAGGTGCGTAGGTTGTGATATATCAGTGATTTGGATTTTTGTTTGAACAGTTAATTGTTTATTACTGAGGTTTAACATGTTTTTGTATAATTTTTATTTTGTTACAGAATTCATCACTTATTTATTGCAACACATAGGAACGTACGTTGATCCAACAGTTTTAGTGGAAAAAATTAATAATGGTGAACAGATTCCTGGACTGAAAAATTCCCTCGTCAAAATGCTTTGTGATTATAACTTACAAGTAAGTGGTACGTTCTCTGGTATGATTTTAGTGTAAAGAACCATACAGAGAGTCCCAGCCAAGACAGATGATTCAATACCTTTGTTATTAGCGTAGGTGTTAAATAAAAGTTGATAGTGGTCATTAAGTACTAACCTATAATGAATTACAACTATACAGAATGTTTACTTTTTGCGTAATTTTGTTCCTTTAAAAAAATTCTATTATCGATGCAAAAGCAGTTTATTATATTTTTTAATGGTCTATTGTCACTTTTCCTGCTTTAAAAAGAACACCCTATACAGCGTCATTCAAAAAGTCTGCAACAAATGGGAAAAAATTTTATTTTTAATTTCTCAGAAAATTTTATTCTTGATAAAAGTTGGTGCAGAGTCTAAAACTAAATTTAAGATAAAAAAAAGTTCGATAAAAAGTCATAGGACACTAGATTTTAGCGATTTTTGAAATATTCACAAGAATAAAGTGCCCTTATTTTAAGAGATACAAAATTTTTTTATAAGAAAACGTTATTTAGAATTTCAAAATAAGCTTATATTTTAATTTTAACAGTCACATTCCAATTTTTATTTTTTAAGAAATTTTAACATTCAAAAAGTCTGCAACAAATGAAAAAGTATTTTATTATCAATTTCTCAGAAAATTTTATTTTTGATAAAAGTTGGTGCATGGTCTAAACCTAATTTTAAGATGAAAAAAAGTTCGATAAAAAGTCATAGGACACTAGATTTTAGCGATTTTTGAAATATTCACAAAAGTAAAGTGCCCGTATTTTAAGAGATACAAAAAAAAATTATAAGAAAAAGTTATTTAGAATCTTAAAATAAGGTTAGATTTAAATTTTAAAGGTCAAATTCCAGTTTTTATTTTTTAAGAAATTTTAACATTCAAAAAGTCTGCAACAAATGGAAAAGTTTTTTATTATCGATTTCTCAGAAAATTTTATTTATGATAAAACTTGGTGCATGGTCTAAAACTAATTTTAAGATGAAAAAAAGTTCGATAAAAAGTCATAGGACACTAGATTTTAGTGGCGTTTTGATTTTTTGAAGGTTAAAATTTCGTAAAAAATAAACATTAGAATTGAACCCTCAGAATTTAAACCTAGCTCGGTTTTTAGATTCTTAACCTCTTAAGTGGACACAGCCTCTGCGCGCGAGGCCTTTAAAAGGGACACACACTCAGGGCACCCGGCTGTGATTTAACTCCTTGAACGTTACATTAAAGTCCTGGGTGTATGCATGCGGCGGCAGAGGCTAACCTTTTTTTATGGTCCTTCTGTTAATAAAGCTGTGAGTTGAAAAATACAACAATTAGGCTGTTCTCTATCAGCATCTCAAAACAATTCAATTTTTTGTTACAAAAATCACACGCAAAAACCGCACGAACCCAACTTACCCAAATCTACCTGCATAAGATTTTTGGGTCAAGAAAAAAGAAGACTTTTGGCGTCGGTGACAAAGACCAACCTACTTTTTGTCTTTTTCCAACTTACAGCTTCAACACAGAATGCACGTAAAAAAAATCTGTCTACGCCGCCTTGATACTGTCGCGTGCATAAAACCGGCTCTAACGCGCGATCAACTGAAGTTATCCGCTATCGCGTGTACAAGGCAAAAGCGGTAAAAATGCCCAAATTTAAATCGTAGACCCTCGGCATTAGCGTGAAAAGAACGCCCGAACTCAGTTCGTAGAGCACAGTCAAGGGGTTGAGAGCAAAAATTTTAGAAAAAAGTAATAGTTTTTGCGCTGTTCATATAAAACAACAATAATTGACGTTTTCAATATTTGCTTATAACCTGCTTATTTGAAATCATACTCAAAATATTTTTTGACATTATCAGGACACTTTTTTTGCAAAGATTTAAAAATTTGTTAATAAATTTTACCTATCTTCATTTGTTTTTGATATTTTAACATCAATTTTCTTATTTTAAATACAGTTGTAGTTGGCTGTGAAAAAGAGTTTTTTCTTGTTTCACTGATGCATGGATTGTTAGGTTTATCTTTAAAAATAATTGAGTTATAACAATAATACTGTATTTATTAGGTTTAATCTAAGTGGCTATTGAAAAACAAAACAAAAGATCACATAAATAAGCTGGCTCTATTTAATTAAACACAAAAAATTTAAAACTCAAATAGTTTAAGATCGTTTTTACAGTTCATAATAATTTATGATTTTTCAGTTACTTATTGCATTTAAATTAAGGTGACCATTTTTTTACCGAACTTTCGGGGACATTAAGCTGGGGCTACTTTAACAAAAAGGTTCTTTATACGTTGACTGTCTGATGAGCCAAATATGATTGCACATTCTTATGGCATGTGACTCATTTGACAGATGTCAAACGTCAAATGTAAACGTGAATATCAACTTAAACGTGCCTTTAAAGGTTCTGAAATGGTTGTACGACGTAAAAAGAAGTTTATCTAAAGCTTACTGAGCAAATATTTTGTATATATGACTCTTGAAAGTCCTATGTACGTAATTCCAAAAACAGTTGAACATGCTGTTTAAGTATGTGGATACATTAGCATGTGACGTCGGTTTTAAAAAATGCTTGGACAGTTAACGTGTTAACTAACTTTCGTAAAATCTATTTTCCCATTTCCTGTTCACCACAAACCACAACTTTCATTTGTTTAATAAACTAAATTCAAATCAAAGAGCGAGAATTGAAGCCCACACATTTTTGCACATTTCAAAAAGAGATGATATGTCCAGGAGAAAGGACACACGTTAACCAGCGTTTCTCAAATTTTTAAACACACGACACATATAATTTTCTAGAAATAAGAGTACGAACCATAGGGGACGGGGTCTTTTTGCGCTTGTCAAAAATATGTAATTTGCTTATAGTTGCTATTTAAAATAAGAAAGTTAGGTGTAATATATCGGTATTGACATGAGTAAAAAAACAATTGAACATCGCTATCTTATTAAGCACAAAAAATCATGCCAAAAATGTCTTTAAAGTTTTCTCTATCTTGTTGTTTAAAACAGATACAGTGAGCTCGCGTTATAAGCAACCCACGATTTAAGCAACTCGCGTTATAAGCAACACTCGATATAAGCAACTATTGTATTAAAGTACACGATATAAGCAACCGTCAGTGTGACAGTTAAAAATACAAATATCTAAAATACTATTGCAGATATAACAATGAAATTTTGTATCTGAGCGTTATAGTATTTAAATTTAGCTACTTTTACCGTGTAGACAGTTTTGTTTAGTTTTTTCCTACACATTTTTTTGTAACTCTTAAAATAAGGGCCCTTTACACTTACAAATATTTCAAAAATCGGTAAAATCTAGTGTTCTATGACTTTTTATCAAACTTTTTTTGCCCTTAAATTAATTTTAGACCATGCACCAACTTTTATCAGGAATACATTTTTTTGAGAAATTAATAATAAAAAAAATTTCCATTTGTTGCAGACTTTTTGAATGACGCTGTATAATAATATAATAAACTGGTAGGTGAAATTACAAAAATTTTTTGGCTTTATATAATTTACCAAAGTCCATCAAGTTTAATTTATGAAATCACATATTTTTTAATTTTAGAGATGTACAAACAAGTACATAGATCACGACTGAAGGTACGTGGCACGCGCGTATATCGTTTGACATAAGTAGCACACGGATCACCATAACAACGCGATCGCGGTCGCGTTGTTATGGTGAACTTTTATTTTTAGTTTTGTTACGACTAAAAACAAGATTTATTTACGTTAAAAATTGAATTGTTTCTATTTCTATCATATAAGCAACTTTCACGTTATAAGCAACTTTTAGATTGGAATTGGCCGCCAAAAGTTGCTTATAACGCGAGCTTACTGTATTTAACATTTTTGAAAATTGCCATTTTTGGCTATATTTCGAAAATTAAAAAAGTTATCAAAAATCTGTTCACGGCAATGAATTCCTCTCGAAAAAATTATTTGTCTTTTCCAAAAATATTTTTACACCACTTTCGTTGTAAACAGTTCATATTTTAACATTAGTTTGTTTACTTAAGTTGAAATCTCCATAAATTGGTCCTTTTGAAGTGTTGCCTGTTTTAGTAAATGATGCTTCAGTGTTTGTTCCATGTTATTTATTTCAAAAGTAAATGAAATAAGACCCAAGTCCTAAGTAAAATAAAAATAACTGATATCGGTCACAATATTATGGACATATTTATGCAGGAAATGAGATCTTTTAATAAAACGAATTATATTTAGGTGTCTGTGCAAGAAGGCTGTAAAAAAATTTTGGTATCTGACTATTTCAACTTACATGATAAATTAGTGAAGTTTCGCCAGAAAGGCATAGAAGTATCGGATGAAATGGTGTGTGGAGCTTGCTATAGAAAAATCATACTGAAAGGTAAGAAACAGCAACGTTTTTTAATTTAATAAATGTATATAAATTTTTTATTTCAGATTCGTCTAGAACAAATAACGTAATTTTATATAACTGCAAACACTGTTTTCACGAACAGTGTCTACCTGATAATATTTTGCTAACAAATTGCGGAATTTGCTATCCTATCAAAAAAAAATAGCATCAAGAAAACATTGGATTAGGTGCTTTTTATTGTGAATCACTAATTTTCCTTGTAAGTATTGAAAATTATTTTACTGTGTTATTGCTGATATTTTAAAAATATATACTCCTATTTTAGTATGTGCCTTATATTCATATGCGAATATGGAAATATGTATGAACCACATATGATGTACTCGGTGATCCAAATTCGAATGTTTTGCGTGGTATCTTGGTTACTAATTACTATAATAGTTAGCGAAAACCTAATATGTATCTGTCTCTTTGGTTATTTTTTTTTTGAGATAAACACACAGGGCTGCCGCGTGTTGGGTGGCAGGTTGTACACCGCACAAGGGCGGCAAATTCCTGAGTAATTTAAGTTTTGCATATTTTGTATTACATTTATTTTCATTTCGTGCCAAAACGCCAGATTGGTCAAATCATTCAGTTCAGAATTTTATGTAATACAATTTTACGATAGGGGATCTTGCATCATTTAAGTACTTAATTCTGGGTAGTTTAAACCAGGGCTTCGAACCGCAATTTTTTTTTTTCGTTCCGCTTCAATTAAAAACTAAAAATTGGTTCGGTTCCGGTTTTCGTTCCCGAAAAAATAATGTTTTTTTCGGTTTTCGGTTCAGCTCCGAGTAATTAATGTTTCACTTTTTTAAAAGTTTTTATTTGGTATAATACTAAAGTAGGTATAATAATTATACCGGGTGTAAATGAAGTGTGGTACGCCCCCTTTTTTTCTTTAGTTTTGATTTTAGATAAATGAAATTTTAGACATATGGATATGTGCAAAAAAACATGCTTTTTGAGCACATGCACACATTTGTTTCACTTCCGGTTTTAAAAGGAACACCCTGTATATTTTTACATTTTTGGAATGAGGAAGCGATTTTGGATACAACTGCACTATTTTGGTTAATTTTTGTAACCTCAAAATTTTTTTTAAACAAAATTTAGTTTTTAATTAAGGGTGCCATGACCTGCATAAATTGATTTTTATTATATCAAGAATCGTCCAAAAAACGTTTTTGTAAACTTTAAATAACATTTAGGTCACTTTTAATTGGCTTTGAAGGTTGCGGAATCGGTTTTTTGACAAAAAGTCAATTTTTTAAATGGAACTATGGTGGTACAAGCGGTTATTTTAATGGAGCATCTTCTAACGAATCCAACAATAATGTAGCATCTCAACATGTCAAATTAATCGCTATTTTTAAATGTTGCCATCATTATAACAATTACTACAAAGACTATCGAATTACACAACAATAATGTGAAATTCTAATAAATGATTCGCGGTCCTTAAGAAAAAATGAAGTTAGGGGTAATATCTCGAAAATGGTAGGTGTTAAAAATAATCTAAAATAACAGTTACATTCTCCATTAAAAAGTGCTTTAAGAAAGTACAAATAAAATTGTTCTTATGATTAAGACAAAAAAGTTATGAGAGAAAAAAGAAATTGGACATTTTCATATTTTTTGCTATAAAATCTGAAGTACGAGGAATTTTTTACTTTTAATAATTGATTGTTGCTCCTCTCGTACCAAGGAATAACTCATCTAATTTAAACAAACCTGTATCTCTTATAATACGCGAGATCCCCATGCTGGAAATGTAATCTGGGACACCCTGTATATATCCAATCAAGTGTATATTTATCAGTGGCGTGCAGTGGGTTTTACTGTAAGGGATGCTGTCGAATATATACAAAAATTGTTTTTTCCTTGTAAATTTATGTAAATCTTCATCTTCATCACCTACATATACATACTTAAATCCCGTAAAATATCATGACAACGTATTACCTATTATTAACTTGTACTACTAATAACTTTAATAATCAGAAAAAGTTTTAATACAAAAAAAAATTCAACTTTTTACTAATCTGTTATAATTCATGATGTACATAACTGCGAGAGAAACTCTCATATTTTTAATAAAGCTAAACAAAATTGTAACTGATAATTTGAAAAATAAAAAAATAAAATTAACATACTCGAGCTCTGCAACTTATGAATATAAAAAGACTTTTCTTTTACAGACTGACATAAAAAATTTAAGAGCTATGACTGTTTTAACAAACTCTCTACTATGTAGTTGCATGTTGCTTTCACGTTTAATTAGATCGTATCCAACAACAAACGCTAAGCGCGAACACAAATACTACCGCATTACCGGTGTTCGGTGAATGCGTTTTTAGCTGTAGATGCTGTTTACAGCTCCATCAACTGACACTTAATACGCATGCGTTAACTTCTATATCTCTGATGCTACGAGTCTAGCCCTAGATGCTGAGCGCTTCACCGCATTCACGGCATTAAATGAGGCAGTCAGACAAATGGGAAATATTATAAGATTTTTTTCTTCTTAACTTTAAAACGTAACTTTTTATGGTCATAATAGTTGAACAATTACTCTTTAGAAATTAAATTTAGAAAAACAAATTATACATTACATTAATGTATGAAATATTTCAAAATTTTAAGGGATGCGCCGCATCCAACGCATTCATGGACTGCACGCCACTGATATTTATTCTATATTGATGATCTAAAAAACAAATTAGAAATAGAGAATATCTGTACCGTTAATTGTGTTACACGAAATTGCAAGTATAAACAATAAAGTTGTTAATACATATTCACGTAAATATATGGAGAAAAGTGAAGGTCACTTATTTCAAGTGAGATTTTTTACTGCCTCGTGGAGTGTCCCCAGCACAGAAGGTAAATTCGCGTTTGTGTTTAACAAATAAAATTGAAATAGCGACAAAACCGGTTTTGGAAAATATTTATTTCGTTTTCGTTCTTGAACGAAAAATAATAATTTCGTTTTCGTTCTTAAAAAAATTTCGGTTAATTTCGTTTAACGTTTTCGTTTTCGTTCCGTTCTCAGTCCCTGGTTTAAATGACATTTGTTGATTAAGATTTTTTCGTTTTCCACGACGCTTGAAAATTTTGTGCCGTGCCGTGGAAAACAAAAAAATATTAATCAACAAATGCCATTTAAACGTCAGTGTGGTATTTTTGTTGGTCTCATTTCCATTTTTCTGTTGAAATTTTTTTTCCACGGCACACTTGAAAATTTTGTGAAACCTAACTTTATTCAGTTAAACTTTTATTTTTTATTTCTTATTAGTTTTGCACAAAATTCAACTTTTGTTTGAGACACCACATGTATGTCTCGCTGTCTGAGCGTTCACTTGGACCGCGTGACACTAATGTAATATTTCACCGCAATCTTCTGCAAGTCTGCATATTTACGTACGCAGTGCGGCTGAATGTGAATTAAACGATAGTAGTCTATCTACAAAATGGCAGTGTACCGTTTGTGAAAAGTATTACAGCATTAGCTGCTTTTTTGCTGTACACAAAGTACAAAAAAAAATTTAACTGTTTTTGTTCCAAAGTTTTTTTTTTAAGGAATAACCAATTTATTATTGTTTAATTTAGTTATTTTGTTTATTACTTTATTTTACACCTTTACTGTATTATTTTTTTCTGAATATATAATTTTCCATTCAGTGCCTTATAAAAACCAAATTATCCGAAAAAATTCCGGACCAAAAGCATAAGTTGGTCCCCCGGACGGCTATGTATCACATTCCATGTATTTAGCATTATATTGTGATATCCAACAATAGGCACGCCGTTCAAGTGAACTCAACTAGTGAGACACACCATTTCGCCTCGCCATCCGGCTGGCCACTAAAGTGAGACACAGCGTTTATGTCACGCCGGGCTTAACGTGTTAAGTTGAACTTGAAAAAAATTGAAATCCAATTCAGGTTATAGTATTTGAGGAGCAATTTCTTTCACTTTTTTGTTCATCAAAATCAGACCACAAACAACGAAGTTACAGCTTGCGGCGTTTTTTGTGTGACACCCTGTATAAATCTATAAGTAAGTTGTTTGGTCCCACTATGCGACGGCATACCCTGCATATATACCTTTATTTACGCCACTGTTACATTGTCATGAACTTGTCCAATGAAGAACTAATTTATAAGATTTAATTTATTTATTTTTACAATAAATTTCTGTGTATGATAAATGTGATGAAAGACACTATTTAATAAATAATTTGTACATTTTGTATAAGTAAAATATGTAAATCTTGGTTAAAATGAAAAATAATTATCGTCTTCCTCAAAATAGTTGTTATAGGGTAATTTTTCTGGTGAATAGTGTAGAAAATGATTGATTGTAAAATCTAATATCTCCTCAGGCTTTAATTGCAAGATAGTTTTGACATAATCGGCTATTATATCTTTCAATTCAGGATGATCCAAAAGATAAGACTTCGTTTTAAGGGTGCAACCAACCTAAAATCAAAACAAGTCAGTTTGAAAAATGACATATTATATACGCATACGAGGGCAGATTAAAAAGTTTGCGACTTGGCATAAAAACAATTGTATAATGGGTTAAAAATGACTTATCTCTGCATAATCTTTTCGAAGTACAATGCCAGAGCCGGCGAAAAGGGCACAGGCGCAGGACACCTCCCTATGAGGGACGCCAAAACAAGCGCTCAGATATAATGTAGGTACTACCCTTGACTATAATATGCTTATAGACGGCCAACCGCTATGTTAAATTTGGACGCTCATAAATGGAGACAAGAGCGCGTTACTTTTGGAGACGACCGTTATTCTAGCGTGTCGCCGTAGTAGAGCTATTGTTTTGCAGATTGATTGGTTTCTATGCTATTCAAGCATTTCGTTTAAAAATTGAATTATTAAAAGAAATCCTATATAATCCCATTGCCGCTATGAGAAAGTTGGAGGGTTCGTGTAGCTTGGCCATACCCTGTTGTATAGGGGTACCCTAGGGTACCTTAGTCGCCTCCAACAACACCGGCATCTAGTGTCAAATTACATTGTTACTTTTACTTTAATTGGTTTGAAAATTGAATAAGTCATTTGTTTTCCCCTAAATTTAGACAACGTGCCGTATTTGAGTAGCCCCATAAGCGTTGGCTGTCTATAAGGATATTATAGTCAAGGGTACTACATACATACAGGGATGCGCAAAAGTATGGAAAGAGACAAATATCTCTAATACTGTTGCAGATATAACAATGAAATTTTGTATGTGAGCGTTATGGTATTTTTCGGATTCGATGAAAATATTAAAGTTGCAATACGACTTCCGGTTCAACCGGAAACGGACTCAAACTTTGAAATTTCAAATAGAACACCCTGTATATTTTTACATTTTTGGAATTCTCTTATAATTTACTTTAAAAATTATATAGGGTTATATGGGTCTAAAGTCAACCGTTTTAGTAAAATTTACATTTTTATGAAAATTTTGAGCGTTACAGCACTTTCAATGTTTTTTAACATTTATGTAATTAAAAAAGGCAGTAGAATTTCGTTTGAAAATTAGATTGACAATAGATTAATTAACATTTTGAGCTACCTACATTTTTAAAAATATTATACAGAGTGTTTTTTAACGTTGATCAAACTCGTGAAACTTTAAACATCGATAACTCGTTTTTCCTAAATACAATACCCTGTATGTTTTTACACATTCTTGTAGAAAATTTGATTGTCTTTTAAAAAAATTAACCATGTTTCATACCTAAAACTAATACTTTTCGAGATATCGCGATTTTATTGTAGATTATTCGGGCAACGTAATATTTTCGAGTAGGCAAGAAAGTTATAAAATCATCTTTTCCTCACTTATTTTCGTTATTTCTAATAATGTAGATGTACTTTTACCATTTTCACGTTTAAATTGAGGTTTCTTAAAATTATGCATTTATTCATTGGACCAGTGTGATGGGACATTACTATACCGGGTGTCACACGTTCATGGCACACCCACCTTTTTCTCTTTATTTTTTAAGAAAATTTTTTGAAACTCGGGGCATCGTATAAACTCCATAAACGACACTTTTTGACACACAAACGAATTTTTTTCCACTTCCTGTTTCAGCGGAAGTGACACCAACTTTTGATTTTTAAATGGAACACCCTGTATATAATTGCATTTTTGGATTCTACATAATTTTCTGAATCCAATAACACCAAAAAAGTTACATTTCAAATGTCAAATATTTTTTTAAATTGATTTTTAGTTTTTAATTTAAGTGTGCCATGACTGCTGATTGTAAAATCGCGATAATTCGTAAAATATGTGAGATTTTTCGGAAAAAAATTAATAAGTTGGCAACATTGGCACAAAATCAAAAAGTGAACAGAGATTCATGTAGTTGTTGAGGTTAAAAAATGACACCCGAAGACCTAAAAATATACAGGGTGTTTCATTTAAAAAAATCTTTGTTTTTGTTATAGCGCAAAAATGGGACACCCTGTATAGCTGAAAATAATTTTAAGACGTAGATCTTTTCAAACCAATAATTTTATGTATTTAATTATTTTATCTATCTCCTACGGGCGTGGCACTATGAAAGCCCGACGCACTAATGAATCACCCTGTATATATTTTTTTTAGCAAACTAAAATATTTATTATATCACATACATTAAATTCTACAGGGTGAGTCACGACGGACGCGTCGGAGTTTTATGGCGAAACGGTTTATATTTTCCAATTTCTGTCGCTGTTAGATTATGTAAGTCAATAAGGGCTACATTTTAAAAATATTTTCAAACATACAGGGTGCTCCAAAAAAGAGTGGCATATCAAAGTTATACTTTTTCTTATGGAACACTCTGTATATTTTTACATTTTTGGATTCCTTTTTAAATTTAATTCAAAAAATGTACAAGGTTATATGGGTCTAAAGTCAACCGTTCTCGTGAAAATTTCATTTTCATGATAATACAGTATTTTCAAAAATTTTCAACATTTAAAAACTTTGAGAAGTCTGACGAAATTTGCTTGGAGATAAGATTGACAATAGATTAGGTAACACTTTGCACCACCTACATTTTTAAAATATTATACAGGGCGTTTTTTACGCTTGGTCAAACTTGTGAAACTTTAAACATCGATAACTCATTTTTTTTAAATACAACACCCTATATTTTTTTACACCGTCTTATAGAAAATTTAATTCTCTTTTGAAAACATTCATACTGTTTTATACCTAAAATTAATATTTTCCGAGATATCGCGATTTTATTGTTAATTATTATGGCAAAGTAATATTTTCGAGTAGGCTATGAAGGTAATTTGAAACAATTGAAAGAAAGAACAAGAAAGGTTTAGTTTTATCTTTTGCCTACGCATTTTAGACATTTTTTTATAATGAAGAGCAATCTCACGTTTAAATCGAGATTTCTCAAAATTATTTATGCATATTATTACATACATTTTAGTTATCACTAGAAATATTTTTATTAATCTTCAATTAAAGTTACTACGGTCTCAATTTGAAATATTTTCTGTGTATTTATATTTTAGTTAACACACCATAAACACTTACTTACATTAAACATTGTGCACACTGTATAAAACACAATGTTTGGAAATGCGTGGAACCAGAATTTAAGCAAAGACATTTTGATAAAACCGAGTGTCGTATTATAAACATACAAAAAAATGGTTTATAGGATTTAGTAATCATCATATACTGGTCCAATAAATAAATGCATAAATAATTTTGAGAAATCTCGATTTAAACGTGAGATTGCTCTTCATTATAAAAAAATGTCAAAAATGCTTAGGCAAAAGATAAAACTAAACCTTTCTTGTTCTTTCTTTCAATTGTTTCAAATTACCTTCATAGCCTACTCGAAAATATTACTTTGCCCTAATAATTAACAATAAAATCGCGATATCTCGGAAAATATCAATTTTAGGTTTAAAACAGTATTAATGTTTTCGAAAGAGAATTAAATTTTCTATAAGACGGTGTAAAAAAATATAGGGTGTTGTATTTAAAAAAAATGAGTTATCGATGTTGAAAGTTTCACAAGTTTGACCAAGCGTAAAAAACGCCCTGTATAATATTTTAAAAATGTAGGTGGTGCAAAGTGTTACATAATCTATTGTCAATCTTATCTCCAAGCGAATTTCTTCAGACTTCTCAAAGTTTTTAAATGTTGAAAATTTTTGAAAATATTGTATATCATGAAAATGCAATTTTCACGAGAACGGTTGACTTTAGACCCATATAACCTTGTACATTTTTTGAATTAAATTTAAAAAGGAATCCAAAAATGTAAAAATATACAGAGTGTTCCATAAGAAAAAGTATAACTTTGATATGCCACTCTTTTTTGGAGCACCCTGTATGTTTGAAAATATTTTTAAAATGTAGCCCTTATTGACTTACATAATCTAACAGCGACAGAAATTGAAAAATATAAACCGTTTCGCCATAAAACTCCGACGCGTCCGTCGTGACTCACCCTGTATATTAAACATTTATAATTTTATAGCAAACCTAGTAAACTATTTACAGCATTTTTTTTATTGCAAAATTTATTAGTAACCTTATTAATATTTATATCTCTGACAGTCCATCGAAAATAAATCGCATTAATTATGATATTAAACTTCTATTCCATCTTCAAGCATAATTGTTGTATTATAGTTTGTTTACTTTTTCTGTGTAACATCGGCACTGTTTTGTCCGAGACAACTACCGAAAAAATATTTTTTAAAAAATCATTTGTGACAAACTCTACCTTTCTATCCAAAAATTGCGAGTACAACTGCATATCTTTCTCCCAAGATTTTTTCAAAAGCAAATGTTCGCCGCCCACTGGTTTTTCGTTCTTAATTTCTGCCAGCGGATTGACGTGCAATACAAAATCACATCCCTGCCACTCTTGTTTCACTATTTGACCTGAAATAAAACAGTAGTTTGGCAATAATTGTACAGGGTGGTTCTAATTCGATGGGATTGCATGGGTATCGCGCTTAATAAGCAAGATAGAGAAACGGTTAAATTACCAAAAATGTGCAGTTTTTTGAGACAAACTCAGAACCGTTTTCAGAAACATTCTATCATTTCCGGTTTTCGAGTTATTGAACAAAAAGTGTTTTTTTGTCATATTAATAATGTGTCATATCTCCGTTATTGTTGGAAATATCGAAAATTATAATAAATATTTTTAAGCTTAATTTAATTACCTAAAAAAAATATTTTACACTTGCCGTTAAAAAGTTATGACACAAACTTACCTTTTTTTAAATGGGAGCGATAGTTGGCCATGACCTGTTTAAATTCCTTATTTTTTTAAAATTCCAAATATATAAGGGTTGATGTATTTATTTTCAATAATACGCAAGTTAAGAAGGTTTTTCGTTTTTTTTTTTTCAAGAAAATCATAGTAGGCTGTGAAAACAAAAAAATAACAAGGTGTAAAACCTTATAAAACTCATGTGGTACAAGTTACCTTGGTTTTTCAATTTAGTTTGTTGTTGAGATAAACATTGTAAATATTTGAACACAAGATAACAACAACATAGTCGGAATCAGCAGTAATGTAGTATTTTGCTGTTTATCTAATGTTCAAAATTTTTTGATGTTTATCTCCACAACAAATTAAAAAACCTTGGTAACTTGTATCACATGAGTTGTATAAGGTTTTACACGTTGTTTTTTTTATTTGTTTTCTCAGTCTACTATGATTTTCTTTAAAAATAAAACTAAAAAACCATCATAACTTGCGTATTATTAAAAATAAATACATCGACCCTTATACAGGGTGTTTGAAATTCGAGTTTAAGCATGGGGATCTCGCTCATTATAATAGCTAGAGTATAGGTTTAAATTTGGCAAAGTTGCTAAATTCAATACTCATTGAGAAATTAGAAATATCTCAAACGGTATCCGAGAAAATTAGGAAAACTGGAAAGTCCATTTTTGAAAATCGGTTATAACTCCTTTTGGAGTTTGAAATATTTTAAATGTGTAAAAAAGTTGCCCAAGCAACTTTTTTAAGCCGAATCGGATGGTGCACAAATTTTTCCTAGGTCGATTCGTTTTTGTTTTAGACAAACAACTTTGTTTTTTCTTATGGGCAGCATATCGCGTTTTTCTCCGTTATTAAAGTTCATTTTTACGACTAACAGGCCTTCAAAACTTTAAGTTTGTTGATCGGTTGTCATGGAAACAACATAAACTACAATGACCGGCCAACCTGATTTATAATGGTTATTGTGTAAAACGTATTTTTTTAAATTTGACAATGAAAGTAGAAGTAAAATACCATGTGTGATACATCAATGTATTTAGAAAAATAAATGCTATTTGATTATATAATAGCAAAAATTGCGCCCATAAGAAAAAATAAAGTTGGTTGTCATAAAACAAAAACGAATCGATCTAGAAAAAATTTGTGGCCATCATTCGATTCGGCTTAAAAAGTTGCTTGGGCAATGTCTTTACACATTTAAAATATTTCATACTCCAAAGGAGTTATAGACGATTTTCAAAAATCGTATTTTCCAGTTTTTCCCAATTTTCTCGGATACCGTTTAAGATATTTCCAATTTCTCTTTGGATTATTAATGAGCACCAAATTTAGCAACTTTGCCAAATTTAAACCTATACTCTAGCTATTATAACAAGCGAGATCCCCATGCTTAAACTCGAATTTCAAACACACTGTATATTTGGAATGAGAAAAAATAAGGAATTTAAATAGGTCATTGCCAACTATCGTTCCCATTAAAACAAAAGGTAAGTTTGTGTCATAACTTTTTAACGGCGAGCGTAAAAATTTTTTTTTTTTAGTATAATCAAATGAAACAAATATCTAAAAAAAAATCTTTATAAATATTTTCGATATTTACAACAATAATGGATTTATGACACACTATTAATATGACAGAAAACACTTTTTATTCAATAACACGAAAACCGGAAATTATAGAATATTTTTGAAAACGGTTTGTCTCAAAAAACTGTACATTTTTGGTAATTTAACCGTTTCTCGATCTTAAATATTTACCGAGATACCCATGAAATTCCATCGAATTTGGACCACCCTGTACATTTTTACAAGAAATTTTAAATTATGATCCTGCTGTTTCAAAATAAAAAATTACGTTAAAGCTTGCAGATTTTAGATTTGTGGCATTATATTATAGATATTTTTATCATACCTTGTAGTGTTAACACTGTGACACATTGATGAACAATTCCGCATTCTTCGATAATAGTCCTGTATATTTTACACACGTCGAGTTTACTGTCGTTAACGATGCCACTTTCAGGTCCATGACAAATCTAAAAAAAAAATTATTAGTATTTAAACAAAAAAATGTTTTAAAGTAGCTTTTAATAACCAGTAGCCACTACAATGAATACATTTAATAAGTAATTTGGTGGTGTTTGTGATTGTAAGGTTGTAGCTGTAGAAAGTAGACCAAATTTGAATGTATCTCGGTTACCATAATACATAGTTCACGAAAATCTGATATCGGTCTCTTGTGCTATTCTTTTTTTGAGATAAACACGCCTGTGTTATCAGATTTAATACATCACTTTCCATTTTGGCACTACCGATGAAACATTCAATTTCATCGTTTTCGAAAATTTATTACAACTTCTAACTAACATTTCCAGCATATTTTAAGAGATGCAGATTTGCTTAAATTATATGAATTATTCTTAAGTATGAGAAGAGCTACAATATTTTTACTAGTACTAAGTTCATTGTAATTCAGAAGTTATGGCCAAATAATATGAAAATGCGGAATTTCTTTTTTTTTTCTCATAATTTTTTGCCTTAATCATTAGATCAATTTTATTTGTATTTGCTTGAGGTACTTTTTAATGTAGAATTTAACTTTCATTTTAGATTTTTTTTATCACTTACAATTTTTGAGACACTGTCCCTAATTTCATTTTTTTAAATTGGCTTTAGAATAGTTAAATGTGCTATTTTTCCTCTTTCTAATGAGGTATCACTGTTATATCTATTTAAATAAATAACTCAGAAAATCGTATTTTACTTTCACTAATCAAGCTAATTATGGAAAAAAAATTACCAATTCAATGTCAAACGACAGTATCACTTGTCTGCGGCACCATTTATTAGAATTTTATATTATTGTTGTGTAATTGAATAGTCTTTGTAGGTAATTGTTATAATGATGGCTCCATTTACAAATATTGAAACAGTTGACATTGAGATGCTACATTCTTTGCCATAAAAACTGTGTAGTGGAGAAGCTAAGTAAATGTACAGGGTGGTCCAAATTCGATGGGATTGCATGGGTATCTCGGTTAATATTTAAGATAGAGAAACGGTTACATTACCAAAAATAAGCAGTTTTTGAGACAAACTCAGATACGTTTTCAAAATATTCTCTTTTCCGGTTTTCGAGTTACTAAATAAAAAGTGTTTTTTTGTCATATTAATGTGTCGTATCTCTGTTATTGTTGTAAATATCAAAAATATTTATGGAGATTATTTTTAGATATTTTTATGTTTAATTTGATTATACTAAAAAAAATATTTTAATTTTACGCTCGCAGTTAAGAAGTTATGACACAAACTTACCTTTTTTTAAATAGGTGTTATAGTTGGCTATGACCTATTTAAATTCCTTATTTTTTTTCTCATTCCAAATATATAAGGGTTGATGTATTTATTTTGAATAATACGCAAGTTACGAAAGTTTTTTAGTTTTTTTTAAAGATAATCATTGTAGGCTGTGAAAACAAAAACAAAGTGTAAGAGTTTTTAAAACTCATGGTAAAAGTTACAAAGGTTTTTAAATTTGTTGTTCAGATAAACATCAAAACTTTTTGAACATAAGATAAACAGCAATATACTATATTACTGCTGATTGCGACTAGGGATTGTAATACCGGTAAATCGCAAAAAATTTTCTTCAAATTTTACCGGTAATTTTCCACTTTTTTACCGGTAATTCCGGTAATTTTACAATATCTTTCTAATCATGATAAAACTCTAAATCAAATAATCGAAAAAAAATTGATGTATTTTCAAAGAGAAAAAATAAGGGGAAAACATACAAATGGCATATGATTGTTTACTCACTACTCGATCAACAAGTGTAGTAGAATACGAAAGAGCTTGTTCCGCTGCTGGATTATTTTGTAAAAAAAATTAGGTCGCAATTAGGAGATGATAGTTTAGATAAATTATGTTTTGTGCATGCTTATTTTTTAAGAATAGTTTAAAATAAAAAATATTGTTAATGTGCGTTAGGGTAATACCGCCCACCTAAGACATTATTCTGAATATTTAAAAAAAATGTGGACAGAGATTAAAAATAAAAATGGTAGCTGCAGACAAAAGCTATATTCTTCAATAATCTGTTACAAAAACAAAAAGAATTTTTCTATTGTTAAGTAAATTAATAATTTAACCCTTTCCCACGGATTGCGTAGTAAAGCGTACCACTTTCAAATGTTGTCTCCCGCGCAATGCGTAGTAAAGCGTAGTGACTTTTTAAAACGCAATAGGATGCCATCTATCGACGTAATTGGCAACTATGTGACATTTCTGTATACTAGAAAGTCTCCTTTAATAGACATTGTCATTTTTGGCGCTTACACACTACTTTTAAATTCAAATAAGGGCGGAGCCCTTACAGCAGTTGATAGGCAATTACACATCTCTGAAACGCCAGGGAAGAAAACATTCTCTATCTTCATCTTGCCCTCAACCAAAAAATTTTCATTTTTCAAAAATTGAGGGAAGGGTGAAGTCCTGTGTATTCTGCATGAATAAAAAAAAAAAACCAGCAGGAAGAGCAGTTCAGAGTGCTTTTAAATGCCTATAATGCAATCTAACACTGTGTCGAGTGGGGTGTTTTCTCCAGTAGGTATCATGGAGAGAAGGGAGTTCTAGTGAGCAACTAGGTGGTTGAATATTTTTTTATATAAAGTTCATGATGTTGTTATTGTTATGTGAAAATTAGAATAGTTTATGTTAACTTTTAAATGTTCAAATAAATAATTTAATGTTAATTTTATTTAGCAAGAACAATACTTTGTTTTACGCATATAACTGCCCAAATAATATCCGTGGGAAAGGGTTAAACAAAAATTGTAAACGGGCGATATTTCCGACCATCACTGAAATATCGCCCGCTTGGTCTGAAAAATCGCCCATATAGGAACAAAGGCCATAGTAAGCAATCAGGACAAACAAATTCCTTCAGATCTTTTTTTGTGAGTCCCACACAGTCTTCATGAACTTAAACCTTGCACTTCACACATTGCCTCATGTCACTTTGGAAATCATTACCAAGGAACATAACCAACTATCTTCTTCCTTATTCTGATTCGTAAGTTGCTTGGAAAGAGCTGCGGTTTTCAAATTATGTCTTTTTAATATCTGCGCTTTGTAATTAATCGCTTTTCTTCTGGGTTTAATAATAATCTTCTTTGTATTGAAATATAATATCACCCATGACATTTTCAAGTGGGCGATATTTCCGACCATGCTCGTTTCAGTTTTGGAGGTAATTTTTTCCAGGTGTGAAGCATGATATTACAAATAGATACAATAAAAAGTACCAACTGAGCTGTATGAACTATGTCCTCTAAATTACTTTCTTGAGAAATGAATTATTCTCCAGAAGAATCTTACACGGCGAACCACAAATATTACAATAAGGTTGAATCAAGTACAATGTTGTGCAATAATTAGAGTTAGGATCGTGAAAAAACAAAATGCTTACGATTGGTCATTATTCAGGAGGAAAGGATAGAGACACGATCATTGGTTAATAAAATAAATAATGCAAAGCGGGAAATACAAACATGGGCGATATTTCAGACCGGGCGGTATTACCCAAACACACCTTACATATTTTATGTTATATCATTTTATAGTTTATGTTCAGAATAGTTTTATTTTCATGTGTTTTTGTAATGCTGGATTATATTTTTTGTAATATTTTTATTGTTTTTTTATATTGTATATTGTATTAATATTACATAAAAAAAATATTACGTTGATGGCTGTTAACTAATATGTTGTATGAAACTGATTGGGATAGTTTAGGCTTCAACTATCTCAATCAGTTACAATAAATAAATGTATATATATATATATATTTTTAATATGGTTTTCGGAGTTTATCCGGGTAATATTTAAATTGGCTCGACGTTTCGGCAAGCTCTCACTATAGGGGAGACGCGGATAAACTCCGAAAACTATACTTATTAAAAATGTTAGTAACCGCAAAAATCTAAAAAGAAACAATATAATATAAATATATATATATAATAATATGGTTTACCGGTAAATTTGATTGACAGTTTTACCGAATTACCAGTAATTCAAAAAGTCGGTAAATTTACAATCCCTAATTGCGACTATGTTGTTGTTATCTTATGTTCAAATATTTATAATGTTTATCTAAACAACAAATTGAAAAACCTTGGTAACTTGTACCACATGAGTTTTATAAGGTTTTACACCTTGTTTTTTTTCCACAGCCTACTATAATTTTCTTTAAAAAAAAAAACTAAAAAACCTTCTTAACTTGCGTATTATTGAAAATAAATACATCAACCCTTATATATTTGGAATGAAAAAAAAATAAGGAATTTAAACAGGTCATAGCCAACTATCGCTCCCATTTAAAAAAAGGTAAGTTTGTGTCATAACTTTTTAACGGCGAAAGTAAAAAAATTTTTTTTAGTATAATCAAATTAAACATAAAAATATCTAAAAATAATCTTTGTAAATATTTTCGATATTTACAACAATAACGGAGATATGACACATTATTAATATGACAAAAAAACACTTTTTGTTCAATAACTCGAAAACCGGAAATTGTAGAATATTTTTGAAAACGGTTATGAGTTTGTCTCGAAAAACTGCACTTTTTTGGTAATTTAACCGTTTCTCTATCTTAAATATTAACCGAGATACCCATGCAATCCCATCGAATTTGGACCACCCTGTACTTGGGGCTATATCCTGAGAGAAGGCAACTACGCAGATCACAATTATGTTTAGAACGCAATAGACCACTGTTTGAACATCTAATATAAAAGTATTATTTCTTCATTTACATATTAACTGTCACACATCCATAAATGTTTTTCGCTGAAATATTTAGTTATTCTGATTTGTGTTTGATGGTTATCTTAGAATAATATTAATTTATTTCTTGATATCTTGAGTTATTTATTTTAACAGATATGATAAGTGATGTGACAAAGAAAAAACACACTCAACTATTACAATGCCAACTTGATGTTTGTCTGATAGATTCAAGGTCTGTTCCAACAAAGCGTTTAAAACCGATTCTTGAATGAATGCATGAACTGTTTTATTCGCATGCGTGAACTATGTACTAATAAATGTATTGCCCAGTATTAACCGTTGTTGGAACGCTTTTACGACTGGCCTAACTGTAAAAGACATTGGCGTCTATTGGGTTCATACAAATGTACGCATCGCTGAGGTAAACACCTTAACCCTTTGCGGTCCAATTAATTTTCCCAAAATTCTACCCATTAATTTTCCAAAATTATAACTAAAAAACAAATTTTTTTGGCAGCGACATCTACTGATAACAGTCCCTTATACATACAGCTGCAGGTTTCTAGTTTTAAAATGAAAATGAGTGGCAGTTATAATGACGTCAGCCGACCTTGAAACGCAGGCGTTAAAATATGCCCCAACATTGGACCGCAAAGAATTAAGAATCTAGCACTAAATGGGATTGGGAGAGCGATGCATAGCAACCAGAGCTCACGTTAGTTATGAACAGCGCATGCGTGTAAAAATCCTGGCAAACTTATTCGTCCTCTAGTTCATGCACTGTTCTGATCGTCCGCAAACTCGTACACGAATTGATCTGAGATGTGATGGAACGGATTACTGACCGTCCAGTGAACTGTTAGAGACTGCGCACACTCCTGACAATGCGACGGGCTTGTTGGTACAAACCTTCATTCTTTAAGCCGAAATTAACCATTCTATTGCATTCTAACCGAAATTAACCGTTAATAACATTTTCTGTTGATTCCGGTTACGGTACCGGTCTGCAACTTTTCGGTCCGGTTCCGGTACCGGTTTTCCTGAAAATTCAAATTTTCGGTTCGACGTTCTAATAATTGTGACCTTTTATAAAAACAGTACTCACATAAATGTTGCGGCACATGTCTCCGTTGATGTACATTGTGGATAGTTCAAATGTGCCGATATATCTTGTAACGGCAAGATATCTCATTAAAACAAAAGTGGAACCTTCTCCAATATAATCTCTTGCCTTCATTAAGCTGTAGAACCTTTTGTCGAGTATGTCGTCCACTGAGCTTTTGTGTTGAATGTAGTAGCTGCCATGTTGCAAGCCACAGTACAAGGATTTTTCATTTTTCAGATTGTCCGTAATGATATATCTAAACATTACTATATTAATACTGTAACGTAGTGTTTTTTTAAACCTTTTTAATGTCGCGGCACACTTTTAACAATGTTATAATTTCGCGACACACTATGAAGGGTTAGGACAAAGTTCCAGAACAGTCAATTATCACTTAAAGCTGTATTGCATTATACAATTTCTTGTACAAGAAATACAGCTTTTACAACATATTAAGGGAACATTATTTTGCCGGAAACATTATTGACAAAAGTTTGTTGCCTGAGATGTTACCTAAAAGCAACAAACTTAAGTTAAAATGTTTCCTGCAAAATATTGTTACGAAATATATTTGATTAGACTATTTCCCAAGATACCAAAAATAATTACAATGCACATTAAAAATTTTAAAAAACAATTGTATTTAACCATGAAATTTACGTATGGTAATAACTTACACAACTATCACTAATGTCTTTTAAAGTCTTGGACCACACTTTGAACACGCAAGAAAAAAATAAAATGTGTACAACAGCCTATGATCTCCATGCAAACTATATAAAATCTGCAGCCTAGTGGCAAGCGAAACTCGACCGTATATACCAGGGCTGTTCAACCTTTTTGTATTTGGGATCTACTTTTCTATATACATTGTTACCACGATCGACCAGAACTCGTAGCCGGCCACCGGGGGCATAGACAAAATAAGAATCTATTATATAATGTTTATTAAACATTTCAATACGAACAAAAATTTTACAATTAATAATAAGAACTTGTTTTAATTTTTACGTTGTATTTGTAAAATGTATTTTTAAGTACCTACATGGAAGTAAGAGAAAACTAAAGATCTACTTAAAATCACTCCGCGATCGACCGGTAGATCGCGATTGACTGGTTGGGCAGCCCTGGTATATACAATAGAGGTACCCTAGGTGCAAATAGCCACGTCCAACTTTGATGGTAAAATTTTTACAAAATTAACCATATCTCGGTTAATTTTTTGCAACTAATTTTACATGCTTTTAAAAAGCTAAAAAAATACTCCTATCATTTAAGGTTATGGCCAACTAGCGTTGTTTCCAATTAAAAAAGTATGTTTACTTCATCTCTCAAAAGTCAAGGTCGCTAAAAAAAATGTTTTGAAGCATAAAATACTGTATAAAAAACGCTTCTGACTTTTTGTCTTATTGTAATACTTAAATAAAAAGTTATCGTAAATTTTCAAAAATAATGAAATTTCTTTTTTGTCTGTAATGCCAAACTGGAAGGCGATTAAGAAAATCTGATTACACAGGCGTTCTGTTCTCAAAAAAATAGACCGATATCAGATTTTTGCTAACTATTACGGTAACCGAGATACCCTGTAAATCGTTTGAATTTGGTCAACCCTGTACACCCGTAGCATGCGTAAAGAAGGCCAGTTTTAATAACATTGTTTATTTTATATCATCTAAATACGTTAACAGTTCTATTTTGATGTACCTTGGTAATGCAAAGCAAAATAGCTTATAAATGAAATTTTATAGAGAAAAACGATGTCTTTGCTGCTAGACGCTCTCAAGAAAATTTCACCTACATCAGTAGAGTAGGGTTTCTTTCCCGAATCCCGGGCCATTTTAAGCTATTTTATATTTCCCGGGAAATGCTTTTTGTCCCGGGATTTAAAAAAAGTGCTATTTTAGTTTATTTTGAACTAAGATCTTTGTAATACTATCATAACTTATCAGAATTTATTATAAATTTCTTTACTAACAGTATATTTTTGCTTTTGGTTTGGCGTAAAGAAGCCTGGTCTCCATGACAAATTTAATATCTTCAAAATACTTTTACAGTTTTATTTTTGTGTACCCTGATAATTCGAAGCAAAATAGCTTATAAATGAAATTTTATCGATAAAAACGACGTTTCTTTGCTGCTAGATGCTCTCAAGACAATTTCACCTACAGCAATAGACTGAGAGACATTTTTATACAGCAGGACTTTTTGTTAATAAATCAAGAAAAAGACTAAAAGTGATCGAAGCATAGATCACCTTTGTTTTTTTAAATCACATCACAAAAAATAATTGTAAAACTCATGTTATTGTGTTCATTAAAATGAAATTGCAATAGAATGCTAATATTTCTCAAATGTATGTTTCTCTCACCCAGCGCCGTAGCAATGCATTGGCAACGGGGCAAGTGCCAAGGGCGCGAGACGTGGGGGGCGCCAAGCGCAAACATTTATGCACTCTGGCCTAAAAAACTAAAAATATTAGGCGCTCTTTACTAAAATTCGTGCTGCTCCAATATGTCTCTGCGATTTCCCGTCAATGCACGGTAATTCCCCTTTTAAACGAATAGTAAAAATGGCCTGCACGCCAAGCTGATGGATGAGTCCAAGAGCTAGCACTGAAAATTCCCGTTTTTCCGTTTATAGTCAATTATATTATGATATTTGGTAGCAGATGAGCAGAGCATTAATAGATCAATCAGTTGCGTGTGTTACATGTACATACATAGGTTATGCGCCTTTGTACAGGGTGGTCTATTTTCGATGCCTATACAGGGAGGGTATCTCGGTTAATATCAGATAGAATAAAACTAGGTACGTATTCTCGATTTCTGTTTTTGAGAGAAATTCATTGCCGTAAACAAATTTTTTGATATATTTTTAATTTTCGAAATACAGCCAAAAACCGACTTTTGGCAATTTTCAAAAATGTTAAATATCTCGCTTAAACGAAAAGATACAGAAAAACATTAGAGACATTTTTGGCATAGTTTTTTGTCCTTAATAAGATAGGTACCGATATACAATTTTTTCACTCATATAAGTAGCGATATACTACACCTAACTTTCTTATTTTAAATGGCAACCATAAGCAAATTATATATTTTTGAAAAGCGCAAAAAATAAGCTTTCGATTTATGTCAAAGTCAACTATGGTTGCCATTTAAAATAAAAAAGTTAGGTGTAATATATCGATATTTATATGAGTAAAAAAAAATTAAACATCGCTATCTTGTTAAGTACAAAAAACCATGCAAAAAATCTCTATCTTTTCGTTTAAGCGAGATATTTAACATTTTTGAAAATATCCGATGATCGGTTTTTGGCTATATTTCGAAAATTAAAAAAGATATCAAAAATCTGTTTACGGCATTGAATTTCTCTCGAAATAATAAATCGAGACTACGTACTTCGTTTTTTTCTATCTCTGATAATAACCGAGATACCTTGTATGGGCAGAAAAATAGGCCACCCTGTACAATGGTCAGTATTCTTATGAATATGTAATTAAAAAATTGTGGCTCCAGCTGTATCTGAACTACGGCGGTGTATGTACATCATTCAGGCCCATCCTATACATATTAAATATTTTATTTTAAAGATAAAATGTTTTGTTTCGTTATAATAAATTCTTACTTATATTAAAAATATTTCTTAAAATAAAAAAAGTTAAAGAAAGGCGTCAGTTAAGGTATCTGCCAAGGGCACCAAAAACATTGCTACAGCTCTGCTCTCACCAATATTATTTCATTGTATATAATAATCGTTGAGCAAATGTTATTGCATATATGACTTAAAGTTGTTTTAAAATAATTTACCACTCCCTTCCTTATTTGGGTTATTTATTTCAAAATATTGCTTACCCCGAAATCCCGGGAAGATAAGCAAAAATGTCCAATATGAGAAACCCTAGTTCGTAGTGATGGTACCTACATCTAACGAAGCATTGATTTATTATTTATAGTAATAACTTACTCTTTTCTCTTTTCTTCCAGAGTATGCAAGTTTCTGTCCACCCAAGCTGTTATTCGAGACCCAGCATTATTGCCGTTGACATCAAACTGTGACGACAAGTGGATTAAAAACTTTGATTTTGGCCGCAAAAGTTCAGCCTGTATTTTACGGGCATATTCGACAATTTCTTCATCCGAAGGTGACACTCCTATCATATTCTCGTTCATGACATCGCTTTCCCCAGCGTTGGCTTGTTGAGGCGCTTCTTTGCTAACCTCAGGCACAGCTAACAACGTTTTAATTAAACGGACAATAATAAATCAAGCATGAATGTTATTTTACCACTATTAGGATTTGAATCTGGTTCTTTTTGAAGTTTATCCCTCTCCGCCTGCATTTTCGCTGTTAATGCTTCAACTATTTTTTGCTCAAGACCGGTAGTTATTCTTTGAAACGGATGTTGGCCTGTAGCTGTTTGAATGTCGAGACATAAGCCACCAACAACGAGTGGTACAAGTGTATTCGATGCACCGTCGAAAGTACTAATGACCAGCGTTTCTCGAAATGTCAGATGTTCTTGAATTTCATCATCTGTAATAGTTGGATGGAAAAATGTTTGATGCAAAAATATGAGCTTCCTGAACAAAGACTCAAAGAGAACACAATTATGTAATGTATTTCTTCACACTTAAAACAAAAAATGACAATGTTTTCGAATTCGAGGCTTACTATTGGTAGGTTGCCAGATTTTGGAAAACTAATTAAGGGCTGTATGTTTTAAAAAAAAATAAATAAAACTACTGCGAGCCCCAAAACTTTTAGCATTTTTTGCTGTAAACACAATTTTTGCCAAAAAATATTGTTTATGGGGTTTTCCCGTGTTATATACAGTGCGTTCACAATGAAAGGAATAAATTCATTTAAACAATAGCTATTAGTTTGAGAAAAAAACGCTCGGACCCGTCGATTTTTGTTTTTAAATTGACATTTTTTAACGCATGTTCCAACCCGATATCACTTCCGGTTTACCTGGAAGTGACATTAACTTTGTTATTTTAAATACAATACCCTGTAGATTTTTACATTTTTGGATTCCTCTTTAAGTGTTCTTTATAAAATCTACAAGGTCATGTTGTCCTTAAATTAACCGTTTTCGTGTAATTTATATTTCCGTAAAAATTTTGGGCTGTGCATCACTTTTGAAAATTTGCGATATTTTAAAATTTTACAAATTTAACGAATGAAAAGAGTTTACTAAGGTATTATTTATCGAACTTCAAAAGGAATTAAGGCTTACTGATCAAAATTTTAAAATATCGCAAATTTTCAAAAATGATGCACGGCCCAAAATTTTTACGGAAATATAAATTACATGAAAACGGTTCATTTAAGGACATCTCGACCTTATACATTTTATAAAGAACACTTAAAGAGGAAACCAAAAAATGTAAAAATATACAGGGTGTTGTATTTAAAATAACAAAGTTAATGTCACTCCAGGTAAACCGGAAGTGATATCGGGTTGGCACATGCGTTAAAAAATGTCAATTTAAAAACAAAAATCGACGGAATTTATTCCTTTCATTGTGAACGCACTGTATATTTAAATTATGCGAGGCTCAGCAAGGAAGAGATTGCCAAAACGCGAGCCTCATATAATTTAAATAAAACGCGGATAAGCCCCAAAAACAATATTAAAAATTTAAATAACGATGAAAACCCTAAGAGAACAATTATTTTATTGTATCACTTTGCCATCCCATAATAACTGGGCTTATAGTTTTACTGCAAATTTCCTCGAATTGTCAGTTCTTATTATTTAGAAATAAATTTGAGTAAGATTATTCAAAAAGAATTTTCAGCATTATAATTAATTGCTTAACATAATATTTATAATTTTGTCATTTCATTAAAATACGGGTCATAATGTCCCTACAAGTACAATACGGGACAGCAAAATTTGACGTAAAGCACAGGCTGAACCAAATTCAAATATTTTTGGCATAATAGTTAGCAAAAATCTGCTATCCGTCTCTTGGGTTATTTTTTTTTAGATAAACACGCCGGTGTTATCAAAGTTTTTATTTTATTTCATAGTTTTAGAAAAACCGTTATAATGCTTGATTCATAAATATAGAACAAAATGTTTAGTAGGTTTTTTTATAAACGGGTTTATGCTTAATTTGAAAACTTTAAAACATATTTAACAGCCTTGATTATTGAGATATGAGATAAACATAGTTTTTTAAATAAAACTTCTAGTAAATCAACTACATAAAACGTTTTTTTAGCTTTTCAAAAAATAGTTTTACATATTTGTTGCCACAGATAACCGAGATATGGCTAATTAAGTGAACATTTTATTGTCAAAGTTTGCCATGATTTCATAAACAAGTGATGTTATCCAATTAAATTTTTAAACATTAAGCAAATCTGTGTATTATTTTGTATTTTATATCTTTTATTGTGGTGTAGTGAAAATGGCTAAATTTGAATACTTTGAAAAGTCTAATATGTTACAAGTTTACATTGTAAGCGATAAAAACGAAGCTGCTGTGACAGAATTTACTTGGAAATGACTTTTAGTTGTTTATTAATTATTGTAAATGTTAATTGTTTGTTTGTAATAAAATTTTCACAAAATTAGCCAGACGTATCTTAGTTTTATTGTAACAAATATACATACAGGGTGTCCCAGCCAAGACGAATTAATCGATAGTTCTGTTATTAGTAATAATATTAAAAAAAGTTAAATATAAAAGTTGTTTGTAATCATTTACTACATAACCTAAAATTATTTTCAACTATACACAATGTTTTGTTTTTGCGCTCTGATATCAAACATTGTTTTTTTATATGGAACACCCTGTATATTTTGTAATTTTTGGATGTAAAATTAAAATCTCTTTTAAAAATATTATAAATTGTTTATGTCTAAAATAAACCGTTTTTTAAGTTATTAACGCTTTTTTGGAAATTTTGACAGATGGAGACCTATAAAAATATTTATATTTATTAACATAACAACACCAGAGCAATTTACTCTGGTAATTTATTAGACAATAGTGTCATAGTGATTGTTGAATAGTTTAATTTTTATAATAATATACAGGGTGTTCGTTATACTCGGTCCATTTCACTAAACTTTAAACGCATATAAATCTTTTATTTTTAAATGGAACACCCTATATATTTTTACATTTTCTTGTAGAAAATTGAATTATCTTTCAAAGTTGTTAAGCATGTTTTATGTCTAAATATAATATTTTTGAAGTTATTTTGTTTCTTATGATTAATTGCGAGTATTTTACCTAAAATACCGGTAGTAGCCTTTGAAAATTTAAAACAATTTGTATGAACTGTCAACCAGAACACTTAATCGGCACAATTTCCACTATTTTGCCACTAAAAATCCATATTTTTTAAGGACTGTAGATACACAGCATTCTGGTGTTATTTGCTGCCATTTATGCTGTGTATCTACAGCTCTTAAAAAATATGAATTTTTAGTGGCATAATAGTGGAATAGTTCTGGTTGACAGTTCTTACAAATTGTTTTGAATTTTCAAAGGCTACTACTTATATTTTAGGTAAAATACTCGCAATTAATCGTAAGAAACGAAATAACTTAAAAAATATTATATTTAGACATAAAACATGCTTAACAACTTTGAAAGATAATTAAATTTTCTACAAGTAAATGTAAAAATTGTTCCATTAAAAAAAAAGATTTATATGCGTTTAAAGTTTTGCGAAATGGACCGAGTATAACGAACACCCTGTATATTATTTTAAACATGTAACTTGTCAACAATCGCTATGATACTATTGTCTAATAAATTACAAGAGTAAATTGCTCTGGTGTTGTTATGTTAATAAATATAAATATTTTTATAAAGGTCTGCATCTGTCAAAATTTCAAAAAAGCGTTAATAACTCAAAAACGGTTTATTTAAGACATAAATAATTTATAATATTTTTGAAAGAGAATTTAATTTTACATCCAAAAATTACAAAATATACAGGTGTTCCATATAAAAAAACAATGTTTGGTATCAGAGCGCAAAAACAAAACACTGTATAGTTGAAAATAATTTTAGGTTATGTAGTAAATGATTACAAACAACTTTTATATTTAACTTTTTTAAATATTATTACTAATAACAGAGCTATCAAATAATTCGTCTTGGCTGGGACACCCCTGTATAAAGGTATATATTTTTGAAAAGCTAAATAAATGCTTTTTTACATAAAGTCATGACCTACAGGATTTCCATTTAAAAAATAAAAGTTTACTTCATCTCTCAAAAATCAAGGTCGTTGAATATATATTTTTTTATATTAAGCATTAAAATGTTTATAAAAAGATCCAAAACATTTAGTTCTATTTTGATAATAAAGAACTAATAGTGAATATTTAAAAACGATGTAGTACCAAAATGGTAATGGATATAAAAAAATCTTTTAACACAGGCATGTTTATCTCAAGAACATGAGTCAAGAGACCTCTATTAGATTTTCGTTAACTATTATGGAAACTGAATACCCCGTAAAATATTCGAATTTGGTCCACCTTGTACAATTTTTCTTGTTTAACAAACTTAAGCAAATGTAATAAAGATTAATCTAAACAAATAATACACTTGGGTGTCTAAACCTAATGGAATACCCCTTTTCAAAAAGTAAAACTTGGACATTTTTAGGTGATATGTATACGTAATACAATACAATGCTAGCCCTTAAAGGAACAGATTACATAATATTGGTCTATTTAATTGTGCTTGATTTGCATAAATTACTTAAATGATTCATTTTAAATGTATTATAACATTATAACTAAATTTGTTTAAAAAACACCTAACTGGTAATCTATGAAGAATCTTTTTAGAAGTACTTCATCGGTTCGAAACTAGTCTCTGTCAATAATTAACAATTAAGAAAGCTACTGATTGGTCTAGTTTTTTACCAAACAGATTTTTCATGGTTACAAGATAAGTGATTTTTAACTAAACTTCTTTGTACTGCATGTTACAGACAAATTGTTGTTTTTATATTAATAATCCTGTTAATGTATGTTTTTTTATTCATTAGTTGTGTAATATGAAACGATTTATGTTAACACAATGTATATATTAATATATTATCTATACTTTTGTACATTTGTCAAATTATAGGCATTTTTATACTATTTATTCTCAACCGTGTATGTTGTTAGCAGGAGACTGTTTAATTTTTGATTATGTACAATTTACTTTATTTAGTTATAAATAATATACTTTTGAAAAATTTATTTATTTTTTATTTCTAATTCCATGTATTTATTTTTTGTAAACTTTTTTGAAGCCACGACTGGAGGTGTCGATAGATTTAAAAAACAAATTAATTTCTGTCTCCTGCCATCGACCAGTGGTGAGCCACCATATAAGCCGTAAGAATTTGCAATGGAGGGGCTGTAGCAATAACATGACCGGAATTTTAACTGTAGGTGGGGTTTAAAAATTCACAGTACCATTAAAAATGAATGTAAACAAAAATATTTGTTTTTGAAATCTGATTACTTTTTTATATTATCTATTTCTATTGAAATTCTATTCTTCACTCTTTCTGGTTTATAATGCATCACTTTTTTCAAAGCCTATTTAAATTCTATTAAATATTGCACTTTTACCTATAAATTCGCATTACAATAGCTATAACTCGACAAATATTAGTTTAAAATTTAGAGAGAGAACATTTACTGTTTTTTTTTTAAATTTAATTAATTATTTACAACTAAATGTAAAAAAAATATAGGGCATTCCTTATTAAAAATTGGTTTATTCATGTTCAAAATTTAGCTAAAAGGACAGACCAAATAAACATCCTGTATTCCTATATATTATTTTAAGTTGCACTTTTCAGAAAAAAAATCAGAAGCTACTATAAGAATATTGTTAATTAAAATTTTAATATTGTTTACACTGGCACATTGTAAAATTGCTAAATAGTTTGTATCCATATACAGGGTGTCCCAGATAATATTCCCAGCATGGGGATCTCGCTTATTATAAAAGATACAGGTTTATTTAATTTAGATGAAATATTCCTAAGTATGAGAGGAGTTACAATCTATTTTTAAAAGTTCAAAAATATTTGCACTTCAGATGTTATAGCAAAAATATGAAAATGTTAAATTTAATTTTTCTCATAACTTTCATAAAATCAATTTTATTAGTACTTTTTAATGTAGAATGTAACTGTTATTTTAGAATTTTTTATCACTTACCATTTTTGAAATATTACCCCTAACTTCATTTTTTCATGGCCGTGAAGTTGGCTATGAAATAGTTGAATGTGCTTTTTTTTTCTCTTTTTAATGAGATATTACTTGCTATATCTATCTTTATTAATAAGTCACAAAATCCAGAAAAATCATATTAGACCAATCGCTATCTATTAAGAAAGAAACAAAAAACAACTAATTAAATAATTAAGATGCTACATTCTTTGCCATAGGAACTGTGTAAAACAGATAATACTAATTCTTTATTGATTACTGTTTTGGATTTTTGGTTTGTTTCTTATATTCTTTTAATAAATTTATTTCCAAATTTCTGTAATTACTCGCACTTCGTTGACGTCTCTCGGAATACAGATCTAAGTACATAGCTTCTTTCTACACAGTTTTTATGGCAAAGAATGTAACATCTCAACATGTCAAATTTTTCGTTTATTTTTAAATGTAGCCATAATTATAACAATTACTATACAAAGACTATCGAATTACACAACAATGCTATGAATTCTAATAAATGATACCAAGACAATTGATACATTTAACATTTATTTAGTTTGTTTTTGTTTTTATATTCATAGATAGCTTGATAAGTTATTGGTAAAATATGATTTTTCTTGATTTTGTGACTTGTTTATAAAAATAGATATAGCAAGTAATTAGCCAATTTTGCGGCCCTAAGAAAAATTGAAGTTAGGGATAATATCTCAAAAATATCAAGCAATAAAAAAAACTAAAATAACAGTTAAATTCTACATAAAAAAGTACCCTTAGAAAGTACTAATAAAATTGATTTAATAATATGACAAAAATGTTGCGAGAGAAAAAAGAAATTCAACATTTCCATATTTTTTGCTACATCTGAAGTACGAGGAATTTTGTACTTTTAAAAATAGATTGTAACTCCTCTCATACTTGGGAATATTTCATCTAATTTAAGCAAACCTGTATCTCTTAAGCCCGTGTGTCACAGTGTAAATTTCTGTATAAAATTTAATACAAAATATCTTGTATTGAATTTGTTGTACAGATTTCAGTACAAAATTCCATTTCTGTATAATATTTCGTACAAATTTCTAACAGAATCTTTCATCGTGTCATACGGGCTTTATAATAAGCGAGATCCCCATGCTGGAAATGTTATCTGGGACACCCTGTGTAAAGGGGTTCTCAGGAGGTATAGTAAATATTTTAGGAACTGGTAGAATGGACCATTTTGAGTAACATGTGTTCAATCCTCAATGGTTAGAAAGATACAGATGTTTGAAAGTTATTCTTAAAAAGCTTTACAAAAGGTTGATTATGCATTTGTTGATTATTTAAATTATAAACACACAAATAATTAGCAATAGTTCAAAGTTGATGTTCAAAAATCCCACCACTAACTTCAAAGCACTACTGATATTTTTGGTAAAATAACTCGAATAATCATAAGAAATGAAATCACTCCAAAAATATTATATTTAGACAGGATTCAGATCCGGAGATTGTGTTTGCCAAATCATTTTATTTAACCCTTTAAGGCCCAAAATAAGTAATAAAAAGAAAAAAAATAATAAGTGCATTAGTTAACTTACAATATCATAAAATGAACAATAAAAAAATCTGTTTGTAAATTAAATTTCTTTAAATAGAGAAAAAAGTCGGTGGTTTCACCAGTTAACCACTGGGACAAAAAAAAAACACTTTCACTTTTCGTGGTGTTTAATAATTTCATAACAAATAAATTTACTTTCAACCCAAACTAAATTTTTTCAATAAAAAAAGGTAATTATTCACTTCATTATCTTAATAGTTATTCGTGTATCAAGGCCAAAAAGTGTAACTTTTTCGGCCGCGTCTGGTTTGCTGGCCGAGACGTAGTCGAGGCCAGCAAACAGACAAGGCCGAAAAATTACGTTTTCTCGTGAGACTGCCAATTGCACGCACGAGCCGTAGGCGAGTGCGGGCACGGCAGTTGAACGAGAAAAGGTACTTTGCTCACGAGTTGTGTATTACATTTTTCTCACAACCGTTGAACAATGCGATTAAAACATTAAAAGCAAAACGTTAATATAAAACATAACCTTGAAATGTCAGTTGTGTATTCGACGCGATTGACAGTAGTTTCGCTGTCTAAAAACGCTATTATACGACGTTACTATGGCGTTACCATGACAATTCAACAAATTTTGCTCATTAGGGAGCAAAGTAATCACTTTTGCTCACTAGAGAGTAAAATGTCGTTTTGACCACTATTTTTGATAAGGTAATGACAAAATTTTTCAACGGTTGTGAGAAAAGTTACTTTTTCGGCCGTTGCTAAGAGTAACGGCCTGAAAAGTAACTTTTACGGCTGTTGCTAAGGATAGGGCCGGTAATGCAGTACTTTATGGTTGCTAACGCGTCCGTCAAACAGCTGTTTCTAGTACGATCGCACAAAAATAACTTTATTCTGATAGCTTTTTTGGATTGATATTATTACCAACACACCCAGTGGCGTCGAGAGACGTCGCCGGGCCCGGGGGAAAAATTGACATGGGCGTCAAGTAAATAAATTATTTGAAACTTAATTTAAAAAAAAAGACGAGTTGTGAATATTTAATACACCATAGTTTAAAAAAAAATGTGGACTCCTGGGTCCTTAACTTACTTCCGGGCCTGGGGTTCACACCTTTGTACTTATTTGTAAAAGAATATTAAAATTTTACCAATATAAAAGTCTGGTATAACTTTCGACAAATCAAACAGCGGGAATTGATTATGCGCTCTTTGTTTGCATTCATAAACATCTTTAAGCCTGGCTCTTCGTACAATGGCCCGTATAATTGCTTCTAATAAGTTATTAGCATCTTCTAAGCCGAATGCACTAACACCAGGAATAAAAGCATGTTCGGCTGCTTCATCGGCGGGGTTATATGAGTGCAAATACTTTAAAATATCTTCTTCTAAAGTATCTGGGATATCCTTACATCCATACTTTGCCATTTTCACAGTTTATTTAAAGGTTTCAGTTCCTACACTCTTGAATTTCAGCGCTTTTTTGACGTTAATAAAGTTACAACCTACCTTACCTACAATTGTAACAAATGACTGTTCAAAAAGTAGATGTCAAAGTCAAACACTGTTCTGTGTTTAAACAGTTGTCAAACTTATGTTTGACGGTAAAGCGGTGATATTTTCAATAATTATTATAAATATCGGTATTTAATTAAGGAACCCAAAAATGGTAATTTTAATATTTTTGTATCTAACAACAAACATAAAAATTGTAGGATGTAGTCGATTGTACGTTGAATAATGTATGTGTTTGGAGGTTATGTTCAATGACTCCGCATTTGCAATAACATAGTTTCTTGTTATTTGTTGTGTGATTACTTCTTAAATTTGTTTTTAGTCGATTTTAACGTATAATGGAGGAGCTATGGTAGCCATGAAAGGGGATCAGTGTGTTTCAATAGCAGCAGATAAACGTTTTGGTATCCAAGCCCAAACTGTTTCGATGAATTTTTCTAAAGTATTTGAAATAGGGCCACTCCTATTTGTAGGATTACCAGGTTTGGCAACAGACACTCAAACAGTGTGTGAAAAGTTGAAATTTAGGTATTTTATTTCACGAAAACGTTTACCTACAAGGTTAATTTATTAATATATTTTGTTTTATCTACAGAAAAAATTTGTATGAGTTAAAAGAAAACAGAAAAATTAGTCCAAAGGTATTCTCAGCGATGGTGTCAAACTTGTTGTATGAAAAACGTTTTGGTCCATTTTTTGTGGAGCCTGTTATTGCCGGTCTTGACACAAAGACGTATGAACCGTATGTTTGTAATATGGACTTGATCGGCTGCCCAAATGAACCCAATGATTTCGTCGTAGGGGGCACAGCATCAGCACAGCTGTATGGTATGTGTGAGGCCCTGTGGGAACCCAACTTGGGACCAGAAGAGCTCTTCGAAACTACGTCACAAGCTCTAATTAATGCTTTTGATAGAGATGCTATTTCTGGTTGGGGTGCAACGGTCTATATTATGTAAGTAACGTTTTGTAAGTATTTTATAGAATTGGGTTTTCATTAAGTGAACATTTGTAAGTTAAGAAGGATACAATTTTTGAACAACTAACTTGCCTTAAAATATTCATATGCTGTTTACTAAGCAGAATCTTAAGTGGAAACTTACTTTATTAAAAAAAAAAGTAATTTGAGCAGTATAGTATTTTGTGCAGTGTATCATGTGTTTCAATAAAATAGCCCCAACATTAATAAGTGCAAAGTGAATCACTGAAATGATGTTCTTAAACCCCTTAACGTACACAATAAAGTACTATAAAGCAGAGATAGAAAACGTAACGTAACGACACCCGATAACGTTATAATAACGATTCCCGGTATGTAAAAAATTATGTCAATATTTTTAAATAAATAACCCAAAAATGGAAGAGGCCAGTTTATTACTGAAAAACTCTTTCAAGTCATACAGGGTGTGACACAAAAAACGCCGCAAGCTGTAACTCCGTTGTTTGTGGTCCAATTTGGATGAACAAATAACTAAATGAAATGGTAGACATTATTTTTCTGAATTCAATGATGTAATTATAAGTTAATTTTAGTGCTAAACTAATAATAAATAAAAATTAAAAGTTTAATTAAAATAGGTTAGATTTCACAAAATTTTCAAGCGTGCCGTTGAAAACAAAAAAAATCTTTATCAACAAATGTCATTTAAACGTCAGTGTGGTATTCTACTAATTTATTATTGTTACGACCGTTCTCAGCTGATTGGGCCACTCGCCTTTCTCAAAACACTTCTTTTTTTGGCCCGCCAAATATTTCGGAGTCTACAATTTGTCCCGCCTGGTCAAAACTTTGGGAACCCCTGGTTTAATGGGACAGCATTTTGCTATTTATGAGTGTATTTTCAACTAGATATTGTTTTGTTTAAAAATGTTGTGGATTGCGAAAAATCCGAAATTGATCCAAATTATTAAACTTTAATATTTCGGCTATCGTAGCTAGTAAACAAAAATGCTAAAGGAAATAATTTTGCTAGATTTTATTTATTTTTTAAATATTTATAATTTATAAATTACCGTGTGGCATATTTAATGAAACAACTTTTTTTATGTGACGGCTTAGTAGGTGGTGATTTAGATATAATATAAAGAATGTATTTTTCTCTTAATGATGGTATTATAATATTTTATATGTTTATTTACAAAACTAAAAGTTGCGAAATCTAGGATGAAAATCAACGTGTTGCCAAGGAAAAAACAATAACCGACTTAAATTCTTTCATTTCGACCCTTGCTAGTCTATTCTGACACTCTTTAAACCAGGGATGTCAAACTCGCTGCCCGAACATTTTTGCGGCCCGGCCAATATATCGGCACACAATAATCTATATATATAAAAGAGCTTGTTTGTTTGTTTGTTCGCTATACAATCCTAGGTCTGTTGACCGATCGGGACCAAATTTTGCACAGTTACTATTTAGGACCTTGCAGATCTAACGCCAAACTTTAAGTACAAGCACATATTACCAATTTAAAAAAAAAAAAAAATTACTTGGACGGGATTCGATCTTACGTCGGCAAATACCTGGTCATAGCACGATACGGCGCGGTGTATTTCGCAAGTAAAGATTGTTTTGTATACAATTAGTAATAAATGTACATGAAGTATTATTTTTATTAGTACATTTTTAATTGAAACAAGACGAAAGAAAATAAATTTGAGTTATTATTCAATTTTTAAGCAATAAATAGTTATTTTTTAAGGAATTATAAGAAAATGAAAAGATGATTGATCAGAGTATGTCATTTGTGTATGATTTGGAATTATTGGGCTTATTCAAGTTAAAACAGTAATTAAAATTGTAATCGCCCGTGCAACGCCGGGTAAACTATCTTGTATATAATATAATAACAAACCGACGCAAAATAAAAATAAGATAGGTAGAATTCGCTAAACGTTTTTTAATTATACTCTTTTTTTGCTTTTATTAAACAAAACAAAAATTTTTTTGCGGCCCACCCTAAGTTAAACCTTGTTTGTATGGCCCAAGTCAGCCATTGAGTTTGACACCCCTGCTTTAAATAGCCACATTAAAATGTTATGCGAAATTAAAATGACCATACTAATTATTAGTATGTGAATGTATTTTATAACTGTTACTAAGACATTAGCAAAAAATAATTTTAAACAAGGACCCGCCCCAACCGGAACTGTAACAAAAACCAGAATGAACTGGTGCATTTTCCATGAACCATGAACCGGAATTGAATCTTTTAGTTGAAAAACTAACAAAATGGAACCAAACCAACAGGTGTGAAATGGTTCACGTAACTGTTCGAATCAATTAGGATTTTTAATGACGTCGTATATTTTTTATTTTTGTAATTTTGATAACATTTGACCAAAAAGAAAAGTTTTATACAGTTCAATTTATAAATATGCATTGTCATCATAAACATATTTGAATAATGTGTACTTTTTAAAATATTGTATTAACCCTTTAACTGATAATGACGAGCTCAGTTCGTCAAGGGTTTTACGTCACCAAAACTTCTGGTTTTATAAGCAACCTAACAATATGCATCGTAAACCAAAAATTTCTATAGCAGAATCATCGTCTGAATCCTAATTTCAGATGCTCAAAAGTAATGCAGTGTTGCCCAAATAAAGTAAAAAAATTTTTGTGACATTTGAAAAGTATGCATTTTTAAATTTTTTAAATTAAATAGTTCTCTTCGATTGGCCGAACCACACTGGCTAAAAAAATTATTTTTCACGAGATTTAAAAACTATCAAATAAATTTGAAGCGTGACCTGGTACATTTTGGAAAGCGCGTGCATTATTTTATACCTAAATGTCACTGCTATATCGAGACGAAATTTTAACAAAATTAACGACGTTTTTGCAACAAACAGAACTTAGATATTCCTAACGGTGTAAGAGATATGCCCTTTTAAATAAATGTTTTTGCTTGGTGACAACAGAGCAAGTACTATAATTCAGTTTCATCATCGGCCGCCAGGGGGATTTGGTTTTGCTATCCTTGTTTACTCAGTGTTTTAAATGTGTGCGCGCTATTCAGATACCTTTGTGAATGATTAAACATTTTTAAAAGGCATAATTATGAATATAACTGATATTAAAAAAGAGCGAAACTTATTAGGCGCAAAAACCACTGGTTCTAAAGCAGAAGTAATAATTATATTGTATATGAAACAGGCCTTGTAGTGTCACAACGTCATTCATAGCTAGCTTACACACCTGATGGTGGTGTATTTAAGGATAATAATCCAATTAAGTTGTTGGAAATCAAATGTCCAGTGATTGGTATTTCCTTTGATTTTTGCATTAACAGTTTTTTTAATACATTTATCAACTAGCGGAGAGTGTTAATTCGCAAGCGATAAAATCAAGTGCTAATTATTTTTCGCAAGTCTATAATTAATTTTTATGTACTCATCTTATTTTTGGTTCGTCATACAAACACAAATTTGTTGTAGAAAACCCTCTCTACTATTTTGAGTTGTACAAAGCACACTTTAACATCTGCTAGAAAAATGTAAATTAAACTGTTTAAAACTTTTTAGTAGGGATAAAGGAGCTGTACATTTTGTAACCAACTGTGATTATCTGAAGATAGAAAACTTTCGTTTAGTATTTTAAAAAAAAACACTATAATTGGGGATGGCACTTCTAAACGTCTCGGAATGCGATTTTATTATGTATTCGAAGTTTTCAAAATTTTTGTTCCTTATGACGAAATATTTGTACAACTACTACTGCGTAAATTACAAGTAATTTACTTTAATAAAACGTTACATGGGATATGTAGAGAAGATAATAAAACATAATTATTTTTTTAAATGCTTTCTTTAAAATACAGATCATGAAACAATTATAAATAATTTGATTAATAATACTCCACATTGTAACAGAAATTGTATCCGTTAATATTTTTTGTTTTTTTGCTATGAGATTTTCTATTATAATTATTGTTTGTACATTTGCATCAAATGTTAACTCGACGATGTCACTGTTACTTTCCATATTAGTCTGCTCAGTTTGTGGTTCGATACAATCCAAAGTTGAATTACAACATTGTAGTTGTTTACGCTCTATTCGTTCTTTATACCTTTGTGTTTTATTTCGATTTTTAGTTATTATGTCATGTTTTCTTTTTGGTAAATATAACGTTGGAACAGCAGTATTTTTGAGTATCTTCCACTGCCCTAAATACATGAGACAATTAAATTAAGCTTTTACAATCCTGTTTCTCACTTACCCATACTGGTAGTTATATAATATTATAATTATCAGCAAAATGCTTCGAACAAATTTTGGTGTGTTTTGTTGGTTTTTTACTCGATTTAATGGCAATTAACCACTGTTTGCTTCTTATAGGATCGTTAGGAAACTTATGAAACTTTAAACTTGAGTTTTTGTTTGACACAGATGAGCAATGGCATAGTTATAAAATTGTTACTTCCGTTCAGTGAATTATTGACGTACACTTTATATGCGTTATGCGTTTTAAAAGTAAGGTTATGTGTTTATACCAACAAACAACTTTAGCGCCCCCTACGTGCACTTGCTCTACTATGATAAATTAATTTGCCACTTAAAGGTTTAAAAACAAAAACGGCCTTGAACCGGAACCTTTGCCACAGAACCGGTTAATGAATCATTATAAAATAAAAACTGCTGGCTCGTAGCGTAAACCATAAAGATAAAACTTATCGAATTAGAACTGAACCCGTTATTCTTTGCGGTTCGGATCCCTGTCTTTAAACTTTTACGTAAGTTGATTCACATTATTTCCAGTTAACACAGTTATTTGTAATATTTTATAATGATAATTCCACTACTGTTATTAATGTCAATGCAAATGCCTACGATCACGGTCTACTACACAGGTTGGGAAACTCCGATATAAAACCGACTGAGGCCGGTAACTAGTTCTGTAATTTATCCCACAGATGGCGATAAGTCTAAGAACCGTCATGGCCAACTTCATTCATAATCATAATATATAAAATTGTTTCAACCAAATTTTTAAGTAAGTTTTGTTCAAAATAAGATTACATCTAGTGGGTGGCGATAAGTTTAAGAATTTATCGCCACCTAACGGATTTTTATGGCGAATGGTTCTTAGACTTATCGCCATCTAGCGGAAATTTATGTCGAAAAGTTACAGATTTATTGACAGGCTTCCTAACCTGTGTCCTACGATTTATCACGTTTGCTAGCGGATAAATAGGAACCTTACTATTTGCAGTCGGATAAATGTCAATTTATTGTCGTTAGTTGTTAGCAACAAATCGTGTCAAATCAAAATTTGGCTGGCAAATTTGAACCTCTTTTGGTATTATCCCCGACAAAACATACAATTGAAATAAATTAAGGAATTTAAGATAACATGTTTCATCGACGGTGTTCAAACTACGTTTCCTCTTTAACCAAAAATTAAATTAGATGTAAAATGACAGAAAAATAGAATCATTTCCCCGAACAATATTCGATATGACAAAACACAAAAAAATTATTGTTACAGAAATTTGCACTGGGGCACTTTTGGTTTGGAACACATGATATGAAAGGTTATTATTTTGATGCACTTTTATTGTTATAAATTTAAATTCACTTCTCTTTAATAATTTTAGTGTAGGAAACTAACAAATTTATTTTTTTTCAGTGAAAAGGATAAGGTAACAGTCCGTGATTTGAAAACCCGTATGGATTAAGGAAAAACAGTTACTTTTAAGTTATTTAAGTTTTGCATCGTATGTGCATAAAGTATCCGAAGATGATGGTTTTATTTAAAAAAATTATAAACAAAATTGACATCAGAATCTTTATTGCTAATAAAAGAAAATTTTACATTGTTGAGTTTTTGATTATTTTTTTTATCTTACCTTAGTGTTATTTAAATTAGGAGGATAAAACAGGCAGGGCTGGATTTAACACGTTGGCAACGATGACACCCTCTGGCAGGTCACACTAACTCATAATCCTGCGATGGTGAGACTTACCGGCGGTCCCACATCATATTTAAGTAAATGAAAATGTACTGTGTGTCGTTCACAGGTTATACTTTTATGCTTTCTGATTCGTCTATACACAAAGCAAATTAACTAGTGTGACCTGCGTGCGGGTTTCGAAAGCTAGAAATATTAGAAGGTTAACGAACACAATACAAAGTAGCAGGGACTAAAAACGAAAAAAACTTCGTCCGTTTCTGCTCGGAACGAAAACGAAATGTATCGTTTTCGTTCAAACCGAAAAAATTTCTTTTTCGTGAACCGAAATAATAACGGTTAAAACCGGTTTTACAATTTTTTTTGTCAAGGACTTCAATTTTTTTTCAAGTCACTACAACCCTCTATTAATACGATAATAATATTTGCGTCTCAACTAAAATATAAACGATGACGATGAGTTTTGATGCTCACGGATGGCATATTTTAGATTGGCGAACCGCCGCCATATTAAAGTTACCAAATCGTTAAACATATTAACATTCAGAGCTGGGCATTACTTAAGTATTTTTGTACTTCAGTACTTTTTCAAGTACTTTTCCGGTACTTAAGACTGGTACTGCAGTACATTTTAAAATTAGGTACTTAAGATTGAATCTCAAGTACTTCGGTGAAATACTGGTACTTAATACTTGTATTAGTACTTCAGCACCACAAAAATGACTTAAGTACTTTGTAAAATACTGCGGTTAAAGTGCAAAGTACTTAAGTACTTTTAGTAGACACAAGTACTTTTTAAGATATTAGGTTTTATAAGATAGGAACTGTGGTTTTCAACGTGTTAAAACTTGTCTAAAGTTTTAAACACAACCCGCATTGGAGTGCATAGAATAGCTACAGTTAAAAAAGTAGTGTGTGTGTGTAGTAATACGGACAACAGTTTTATTAAATATTTTACTGAACTCACCCAAAAATACGCTAAAAATTTTGTTTGGGAAATTAGAAATTAAAAATGCTATTAAAGATATTGATATCGAATACTTAGAAGAATACTGCTTTATCATGGAACCTCTTGCAGTAACAATTGATCAATTGCAAGGAAAACAGTCAACATACTACGGGTGTATTCGGTATACTATATTATCAAGTTTAGTATAACTTAAAGTCAAATTTGAAAAAGTCAAATTTAAAACATACAACAATAATTTTAAATGCTTGTATTATCAACAGTTTACGCTTTTTTTTTTAACTTATAATTTAAATCCAGAAATAAACGACGCAATTGTTGCTACAGTGACATTATCAAACTTTAAGTTAAGATGGTTCGGTGCAATAGAAGAATGTTAACCTAACTAGAAAAGATATTTAAACGATAATAATAAATATCTAGGTACCTACATAACATTTTATTTCGTTTATGTTTCAAAAATATGTTGTATTTTGTGTGAGATGTGAATATTATATAACATTTGTTTTTTTCGCAAGTACTTAGCACTTTCATTCAAAAATTAAAATTATATATTTTTTATTATGTACCACTTTTTTATTTGTTTATATAAAAATAAAATTTATATTTCGACATATTATTTTTGTTTGTTTTATATGTAGGTACTATAGCAGTTCAATCACTTTGTATGTGACCACGGTTAAAATAATAAACTAAACAAAAATTTAACTTCAATCGAAATTTTACAAATGATAGAAAACAATTCTAAATTTTAATCAAAACCCACAATACAATATAAAACTCTTATCAAATAACAATTTCTTATATATTCTTTACCATAAACAGCAATGTTTTTTATTGTTGTTGCTTGTTATTAATAAATAGATATGTACCTATATTTCAACTTTTGTTAAAAGATAGCACTTAATCCATAAAACTTTAAATACAAGTGGGTACATCGTACATGTAAACGTTACAAAGCAAATTGTATAAGAAAATTTTATGTACGTTATTAGTGCGTTATTAGTTATTACATTTTGTTTTAAATATTTTCTTGGACACAATCGCTAGAAATAGTTATACAATAGTTTAATAAATAATATCTGCAAAAAGTACTTGAGAAATACTTAAGTACTTTTTGCAAGTACTTGTACTTAAGAATCAGTACTTTTAAAAATAGCGGTACTGGTACTTAAAATCCAAGTACTTCTCATAAGTACTTAAGACTTAAGTACTTTTTGGCCAGTACTTGCCCAGCTTTGTTAACATTTAACCATTTTATTTAGTGTAACACTCGTAAGGTGCAAAAATACAACTTAATTAGTTTAAATTGTACACACGATTTTTATTTAAAAATATAAAAATATAGCAGTGCTGTTTTAAGTTTGTTTTAGTCGGGGCTTCGAACCGTAATTTTTTCCGTTTCGGTTTTCGTTCCGGTTCAATTAAAAAAATATATATCGGTTCGGTTCTGGTTTTTGTTCCGGAAAAAATAACGTTTTTTTTCGGTTTTCAGTTCAGCTCCGAGTGATTACTTTTTATTTTTTTTAGATGTTTTTATTTGGTATAATAAGGTATAGTAATTGGAAATAGAAGTATATAACATATGATGATAATATAATTTATTAAACGAAACATATATAAACAAAACGCGCGAGTTTGTTGAACGTGTACCGAACCGTAATAAACCGATATTTTTTTTCGGTTCAGTTCCGGTTTTCGTTCCGACAAAAATTACGGTTTTTTCCGGTTTTCGGTTCAGTTCCGGTTCGAAGCCCTGGTTTTAGTACTCAAAATCTATGAATTTGAATTAAATTAGATCCTGCTGTAATTATTTAAAAAAGCAAAAGAATTAATTCAAGTGAATAGTTCACTAAATGTTCTCATGAATGTTATAAATAAAAAAGATAGAAGAAAACTTATATTAACTCTAAACGCAAATAAAACATATACATTAATAATACAGACTGTCAAACAAAAAACGCCGCAAGCTGTAACTCCGTTGTTTGCGATCCGATTTTGGTGAACAAACAACTAAATGAAATGGCTCCTTAAATACTATAAACTGAATTGGATTTAAATTTTTTTCAAGGTCAACTTAAATGTCAAACGATGTCAATTTTTTTTTCCAAATGGCACCATCTATTTTTTTTTTACTAAATCTGGTGGACATTATTTTTCTGAATTCAATGATGTAAATTATAAGTTAATTTTAGTGCTAAACTAATAATAAATAAAAATTAAAAGTTTAATTAAAATAGGTTAGGTTTCACAAAATTTTCAAGCGTGCCGTGGAAAACAAAAAAAATCTTTATCAACAAATGTCGTTTAAACGTCAGTGTGGTATTTACATTATTAGAAAATTAAAGAGAAAAAAATCCAAGAAAAACTTTTGGACCAAAAAGATATTTGTTTACGAGTCCACAACATGTAAGCACAGTCCGCCAGCGTGTTCAGTTCAAATTGTGTTGTAACTGCGCACTCTGTTCTGCGCAGTTTAAGAACAAGAAAATAGGAATGTTTGATATTGCTCGGTTTGAAATGAGTACGTAACTAAACATAACTAAACGTTTGACTTACATTCCACCGGCGATGCCACCGGTTCCATCAAAACAATCAAAAACCGTCTTACATTCAACCGGTTGAAGCGTGGTGGGAATAACGCGTATGTCTTGAGGTGCGTTCGGGACGTACGCTGTTTTTGCTTTATTTGCTCTTTTTTGCTCCACAGCGTTCGGGACGCGACTTTCGAGTAAAAAAGATCGCTCCGAAGGGCGTTCGGGACTGCATAAGTGGAGTAAATAAATCTACTCTAATTTGCACCACCTCTGAAGCTGGGGCAAGCTGAGCTCGCGAAAGAAGACATGCGCATTACGGATTGTCCACGTTTGAATTCTTTGAATTGCCAGGTACAGCATAAGAATAAGATACAGTTAACACCCAGGCTTCGTGTTATTGTGTTGCATTAGTTAACAACAATTTCTTGTGGACAGTAATTAACTTTCGATGTAATTCCCTATTATTAAAACAAAATTTTGGGAAGTTAAATGGTTTCATATCATGACATTTTACATCAATTTTATAACCAAATAATCTAACAAATTCGAAGCAATACAATTTGTTCCTTGTTTTACGTACAATGATGTCTGATTAGACCGGTCTGAACCGGTCTACAACAAAATAGTTAGGTTACCTTTATATTTGAAATATCCGCTGATTTTCTGCACCTTCACGTCCCGAACGCACAAAATTTACTCTTGGAGGCTCTGAGACCACGTGATTACAATCTTACTCCAATCCACTCCACTCTGCGAGCGTGCGTACCCGAACGCACCTTTGTATTACAGCGATCAGGGTCTATAACGGCAGGGGGGGCGGGTAGACGGGACTAATTCCCGGGGCCCGGTGCTGCAAAGGGGGCCCGGATTCGAGCGAATACACAAAATTTTTATGTCAATCTCAATGCTCAATAGCAAATTTAAAAACCTTGGTAACTTTTACCACATAAGTTTTAAAAGGTTTGAAACCTTTTTTTTTTGTTTTCACAGCCTACTATGATTTTCTTAAAAAAAAAAAACTAAAAACCTTCGTAACTTGCGTATTATTGAAAATAAATACATCAACCCTTATACAGGTTGTGTAAAAATTGGCGGAAGCGCTACACGTGGCGATGTTCTTCGTAAAATTCTAAGTCGAAAATCTTGATACGAAAATGTTGTACCATGCTTGCTGTGTCTGCAAGAGGTCCTCAAAGTTTTGACATTTAGTCCTTTATTAAGCGTTATTATTTAATATTTGCAAATGAAAAAGCTGCAATTTGGAATAAAAATAAATTTCGAATAGTATTTTTTCCTAGATATTGTGTTGTTCCTTTCAAAAATTGGTGTTGAAAATATGTAAATCACTAATTTGAATGAAAGTAATACTATTGCAACATTGTCATTAGCTGTCATCTCTGTTTTTCTCGTAATTATTTCTAGTTTGTGTTTTACGATACCCAAAAGTTTGCAGCTATGTTTACGAACTGAAGGCTTTCAGTTCGAACAAAAATTGTAAATGCCCAAGTAAAAATTGCTGATAAAAAAATGTCCAAACGCAAATCAATGTATGCCATGTTGCCAATTTTTTTCTTCTTTAAATGGTTCCTGAGGCCATAGGAAGCATGGTACAACATTTTTGTATCAAGATTTTCGACTTAGAATTTCATGAAGAACATCGCCACGTGTAGCGCTTCCGCCAATTTTTACACACCCTGTATATTTGGAATGAGAAAAAAATAAGAAATTTAAATAAGTCATAGTCAACTATCCTTCCCATTTCAAAAATGGTAAGTTTGTGTCACAACTTTTTAAGGGCGAGTGTAATTTTTTTTTTTTTGTATATTCAAATTAAACTTATAAATATCTAAAACTAATGTACATAAATATTTTCGATATTTACAACAATAACGGAGATATGACACATTATTAATATGACAAAAAAAAAACACTTTTTTTCAATAGCTCGAAAACCGAAAATGATAGAATATTCTTAAAAAACTGCGCATTTTTGGTAATTTAACCGTTTCTCTATCTTAAATATTAACCGAGATACCCATGCAATCCCATTGAATTAGGACCACCCTGTACATACCGATGAAGTTTATTTTCTAATTTGCAAAGTATCGTCACATAAACATTACAACTAGTTTTATGATATTTTTGCATATTATGTACATTTTTAAGAATTCTTTGTGCATCTGACAAAAGGCCACTTAATCATCAACAAAATTGGATATATTTTGACAATTGATTTGCTAAATTAGGGGCGTTAATGCGTGTAATAAGCTTATCGTTCTTGTTTTAATATCTGCTTCCTAAATTCAGTCGCAATTTCTTGTTCCATCAAATCGGTATGGGGGAGAATTGGAAACGTGCGCGATAGGCTGACGCGGAAAAGTCAGTAAAGGTTATTTGACATGATTCACGGAGATCTACCTAATCTAAGATTTGGTAAAGTTTCAAAGCATTAGTTTTATTTGTATTAAAATTTAATTTGTAGCAATGTGCCGGATTTACATTGCTCTTGAAGTGTTGCAAACGGAGGAGGTTTATTTACTCCAATCTTACAGTCCCGAACGCCCATTGTAGCTGCACTTTTTTCTCCCACTATCGCGTCCCGAACGCTGTGGAGCAGAAAAGAGCAAAAGGAGTGAAAAGAGCGACAGTCCCGAACGCACCTAAATGAAGACGCAGTGCATTTTTGTCCATGTGCTCTAAAGTGCTTGTAACTTTGATAACTTAACCCAACTTTTCGGTTTCTAACTTTGAATCCAACTTATGGTCCTTCTTAGTTTGACTGATTTTCTGTTCTTACGCAAAATATAGTGTGATGTAACTTGTGGGGATAGTATTTTTGAATATTTATTTTATAAATCGTCACACTTTGGTATTAGTTCTGATTCTTGAGAATTAATTAAACAGGGTGTTTGAAATTCGAGTTTAAGCATGGGATCTCGGTTATTATAATAGCTAGAGCTAGACTCCTAGAGTATAGGTTTAAATTTGGAAAAGCTGCTAAATAAGAAATTACTTTAAAAATATTTTAATGGAATTGAACAAAATGTCAAAAAAAAGGTGAATCGATCCATAATTTCAAAGTTAAAGATAATATGATGTAAAAAGTCATTTCGATGAATTTTCTACAGATTACAGATTTAAATCCTGTGAAGAAAATTTTAAAGTGAACGTATTTTATTGCGTCTTAAATAAATGATTAATTTATTTGTACGAAAAATATTAGGGTATGTTTTCGTTTCTCGCTTGTTATAATAGCTAGGCTAGAATATAGGTTTAAATTTGGCAAAGCTGCTAAATTTTGTGCTCATTAATAATTCGAAGAGGAATTGGAAATATCTCTAACGGTATCCGAGAAAATTAGGAAAAACCGGAAAATACGATTTTTGAAAATCGTCTATCTCCCTTGAAGTTTGAAATATTTTAAATGTGTAAAAACGTTGCCGGAACAACTTTTTAAGCCGAATCGGATGGTGGTCACAAATTTTTCCCCGATCGATTGGTTTTTGTTTTTTGACAACTTTATTTTTTGTAGTGGGCCTAATTTTTGCTATTTACATAATAAAATAGCATATATTTTTCTGAATCCATTGATGTATCACACATGGTATTTTACTTCTTTATTCATTGCCAAATTTTAAAAAAAGGGTTTCAAACAATAACCATTATAAATCATGTAGGCCGGTCGTTGTAGTTTATGTTGTTTCCATGACAACCAATCAACAAATTAAAAGTTTTGAAAGAACAATAACCAACACACCATGGTATATGTTACTAATGACAGCGAGATCTTCATATGTGGTCAGTGCAAAATGTGATCCAAAGTTTTAGTAAGTACCAAATATCAAGAAAGATTGTCTCATCATCCCAACCTTTTAGCAGCAAAGTTATTAGTGAACACTGGACAAACTAAAAGACTAAAGAGGCATAAACCTCTAGACTTGCTTAATCGTTTTAAGTAAAAATTTAACCCATGTTGCCAATAATAAATTAATTTAAGTAAATTTAAACGGATAGTTGCCACTGGGCAAGCTTATCCTTCACCTTAAATTAAAGCCACAACAATTTACCGATTGCTCATATATAGATTGTAAATTAATCATAGATGCCATATAAAAAATGTTTGCAATAAAAATGTTTTTTTTTTTTATTGCCATCTAAAATATTTCTGCCATATTTTTGGCAAAAGCCCCATATTTTCCTGTTTATGTTCAATGTACAAAAATATGTCTTCTCCAGGATATTTTTCTGCATATCGTTCATTTGACAATATTGAATTCCTATTCAATGAATAAAAAATTCACAGCATATCGCGTTTTTCTTCGTTATGCTCATATTAGACGTTGCGATTTTTCTTACAAAACATTTTTCCACAACGCAAAACCAAAAAGTCGCAACGTCTAAATGGACATAGGAAAAAAAATTGCAACGGATTTTAAATGTCATAGGATTTTATTCTATTGAACATGCTCTAATTTTTCAAGGTCAAACAAGTGTATTTTATTACATTTTTAATAACTTCTGGTAATTTTTGTGCCACTATGTTGTCAAAAGGATCACATAACCTACAAAGTATACTTTTTGCTTATTTTTTTAGCACGATACACATTTTGCGATTGTAGTAAACAGACCAGGTTATTATTGGTTATTATGCGGTTAACTGCCGGTTGGCTGTCATTTGCTGTCATTTAAATGTCAGATAAATTGTGCAGCGCAGTGGCGATTTCGAATCGTACGCAAAAAAAACATTGCAAAGTGTAATAGGAGTCGTGTATTTATTTTATAAGCTGTAAAATATTTTTCTTACAGATGGAAAAAAAATCGCAACGTCTAATATTATCTTTACTGAAATTCATTTTTACGAATTTATTAATGTGACAAGTAATAGACTTTCAAAACTATTAATTTGTTGATTGGTTGTCATGGAAACAACATAAACTACAACGATCGGCCTACCTGATTTATAGTGGTAATTGTTTGAAACCCTTTTTTTTTAATTTGGCAATGAATAAAGAAGTAAAATACCATGTGTAATAGATCAGTGGATTCAGAAAAATAAATGCTATTTCATTATGTAAATAGCAAAAATTGCGCCCATTAGAAAAAAATAAAGTTGGTTGTCAAAAAACAAAAACGAATCGATCGGGAAAAAAATTGTGACCACCATCCGATTCGGCTTAAAAAGTTGCTTCGGCAATGTTTTTACACATTTGAAATATTTTATACTGCAAAGAAGTTATAGACGATTTTCAAAAATCGTATTTTCCTAATTTTCTCGGATACCGTTAGAGATATTTCCAATTTCTCTTCGGATTATTAATGAGCACAAAATTTAGCAGCTTTGCCAAATTTAAACCTATATTCTAGCCTAGCTATTATAACAAGCGAGAAACGAATACATACCCTAATATTTTTCGTACCAATAAATTAATCATTTATTTAAGACGCAATAAAATACGTTTACTTTAAAATTTTCTTCACAGGATTTAAATCAGTAATCTGTAGAAAATTCATCGAAATGACTTTTTACATCATATTATCTTTAACTTTGAAATTATGGATCGATTCACCTTTTTTTTGACATTTTGTTCAATTCCATTAAAATATTTTTAAAGTAATTTCTTAGTCGCTAGATAGTCGGTCCAAGCGCTATTTAAAGTTTTTGTGGCTTTATACAGATATGTTGTTCTTTTTTAAACTTTGTGATACATAATTTGCTTTAGTAAACAAATTAACATAAATTCACAATAATATTACCATCCTTTTATTTAAAAAAACGACAAAGGGCCCAGCTACGTATTGCGTAAGTTTGTTTCGTGATAGCTACGCCCCTGAATGGGGTTTATATGAAATATTTATTCTGCAAATTTCTCGAATTGTGAGTTTTTATGATTTACAAATCCATTTGAATAACATTATTCGAAAATGATATTAAAAATAATAATTGCTTAACATAATATTTTTATAATTTTTTTTTCCATTAAAATACGGGACATAAAGGCTATCCTGATGTCCTACGTACAATATGGGATGTCTGGCAACCTTAAAAAAAAGATAATGAGATGAACAGATTTGTGTTTATGGTGTTTTATACTTTATTCATTAAACAATAAATTGTATATTTGACTAAAATATCATTAATAAGTTACATTGTTTATGATCATTTCATTTTCGTATTAAATAATATTTTATTAGGAGCGCTTCACGTGCAAGAGGGTTGGAATGGATTGTCTAATAACTGTGATTTGTTTTGGTCAGGGGTGTCATGATGGAATCATATCGCAGTAACCCTCTATGTCCATCAGTATCGACTTAAATATCCAAGTGTACCCTAATAACAGGGGACGGATGCGCTGACTTCATATTGCATAATTTTAATAAATCTGCTTCTAATTTGAAACAGATGCCCTTTGCACATTTTCATTATGTTAGGGGTGCTACAATTGTAATATATTTCTTAAATTTGTCTCGAAGTAGCGTTTAGTTGTCTTTGTTTGGACAATTGTACTTAAACAATCCAAATTAGTTAACGGCCAGTATTTTTCAACCACACTTTTGTGCCGTGAGCACCTTTCAGGTGTGCCGTGAAAATAAAATCATATACCTGTGATATCAAAAGTTGTCTTTGCCCAAGGTGCTCATGGATTTTAAAATAGTTGTCGAAGCTAGTATCGTGCATTTATGTCAATCTGTAAAAGGATTGTTGTTGTTGCATCAGTAAAAGATATAGGTACGTTACCAATTAGAACATTTATTAAATAATCCCTTTAAATTATATTACAATATACTTTATACATACAGGGATGGGCAAAAGTATGGAAACAGACAAATATCTAGAATACTGTTGCAGATGTAACAATGAAATTGTGTATCTAAGCGTTATGGTATTTTTCGGATTCGATGAAAATATTATGGTTGCAATACTACTTCCGGTTCAACCGGAAAGGACTCAAACTTTATAGTTTTAAATAGAACACCCTGTATATTTTTACAGTTTTGGATCCTCTTAAAATTTACTTTAAAAAATATATGAGAATATATGGGTTTTAAGTCAACCGTTTTCGTAAATTTTACATTTTTATGAAAATTTTGAGCAATACAACACTTACATTTTTTTAACATCTAAGTTATTTAAAAGGGCAGTAGAATTTCGTTTGAAATTTTTTTTTGATAATTGATTATTTTACACTTTGCACCACCTACATTTTAAAAATATTATACATGGTGTTTTTTACGCTTGGTCAAACTTGTGAAAACTTTAAACATCGATAACCCGTTTTTCTTAAATACAACATACAATTATTTTTTTACGTAGTATTGTAGAAAATTTGATTGTCTTTCAAAAACATTAAACAAGTTTATACCTAAAATTGATATTTTACGAGATATCGCGATTTTATTGTGAATTATTAGGGCAATGTAATATTTTCGAGTAGGCTGTGAAGGTAGACAGCGGTAATTTTAAGACAATTGAAAGATAAAAACAAGAAAGTTATATTATCTTTTCCTTCCGAATTTTCGAATTTTTTTGTAATGTATGTGTATATTGCCCGGTTTCTCCGACACATCTTAAGATCTAGCTGAATCTTAAGTTCGCCTTAACGGTATAAAGTGTTGCACCAAGCAATTTTAAGAACATATTCGACTTGAGCTGAGCTCACATCTTGAGTCGCTGTTTACTAGAACTTGAGCTGGAGTACATAACCTAAAAGTATCTTGTATTTGCTTTTTTCGTAGTTAAGTGTTTGTTTAAATTGTGGTTTAAGTTTAAATATGGACATTGACTTTATAAATATGATAAATGATGCAGATGATGACTTGTACGACCCTGTAATTCCTCGAAGGCGATTTATTCGCGCAAATCCATTTACGGATTTCGAAGACGATCGTTTTTTTATGCGTTTTCGCCTCACAAAAAAGAGACAGTTATTGTGATCTTAGATCAAATTGAGCCTCAATTGGAGTATACAGGGTGTTTGAAATTCGAGTTTAAGCATGGGGATCTCGCTTATTATAATAGCTAGAGTATAGGTTTAAATTTGGCAAAGTTGCTAAATTTGGTGCTCATTAATAATCCGAAGAGAAATTGGAAATATCTCAAACAGTATCCGAGAAAATTAGGAAAAACTGGAAAATACGATTTTTAAAAATCGTTTATAACTCCTTTGGAGTTTGAAATATTTTAAATGTTTAAAAAAGTCATGGAAACAACATAAACTACAATGACCGGCCAACCTGATTTATAATGGTTATTGTTTAAAACGTATTTTTTGAAATTTGACAATAAAAGAAAAAGTAAAATACCATGTGTGATACATCAATGGATTTAGAAAAATAAATGCTATTTGATAATGTAAATAGCAAAACTTGCGCCCATAAGCAAAAACAAAGTTGGTTGTCATAAAACAAAAACGAATCGATCTAAGAAAAATTTGTGACTACCATCCGATTCGGCTTAAAAAGTTGCTTCGGCAATGTTTTCACACATTTGAAATATTTCATACTCCAAAGGAGTTATAAACGATTTTCAAAAATCGTATTTTCCAGTTTTTCCTAATTTTCTCGGACACCGTTTGAGATATTTCCAATTTCTCTTTGGATTATTAATGAGCACCAAATTTAGCAACTTTGCCAAATTTAAACCTATACTCTAGCTATTATAATAAGCGAGAACCCCATGCTTAAACTCGAATTTCAAACACCCTGTATACATAATCTATTTATTTATTTTCTTCCACCAAGCTAACTAATAATTGTTTTTCCTCCATGGTATAATTTATTCTTTTTTTTTCGCCATTTCAACACAAAATAAAATAATAAACACCGAACTGTAACTTTATATGTGACTAACAGCTGATAGCAACAACAAGATGTCACCGGGAGTCGTTTTAACAGCTGTGATGTAAATGGCCAATGAAAATTAGCCATTTCAATCTGCCGCTTAAATGTGCCGACTTCTTGCAACGTTGCCAAACCGAGTTCTAACTTAGCTGAGATGTCTAACAGATTCCGGAATATGTTTTCTGTGCAACGCATTGGTATCTTGAGACGGTCTTAAATATAAGGCGGGCTTATATAAGTTCGATCTTGAGATGTGTCGGAGAAACCGGGCATATGTAATTTTACCAATCTTACGTTTATATCGTGGTTTCTTATTGCATTGGGCCCAAAATATTTTTCATATAATTGATTTTGATTGTTTGCAAAGTCTTAAAAACCGATTGGTAATGTACTAAGTACGCAAAAAGAACGCTGTTTAAATAAAAGTCATTGACCAGTCTTATCTTTAAATTTAAAAAAAAACGGTTAGGGTTGAAACCGTTTCCGGTTCAACCGAAAATCATACTATTAAAACACAGAAAATTAGTTTATAGGATTTAGTAATTGTCCCATCACACTGGTCCAACGAATAAATGCATAATTTTAAGAAACCTAGATTTAAACGAAAAAATGGTAAAATTACATCTACATTAAAACAAATGTTGAAAATTCGAAAGGAATAGATCATCTAAAATTACGTTTTAAATCCAAATACGCAATAAAAAATAGACCATTGTTTTTGAAATAAGAAAGTAGACGTCAACTTCCGGTATTTCCGGAAGTGTCGCCATCATGAAAATATTTTCAATAAACAGATCAGATGCCATTATGGTCATAACCAAACTTTCAGATCCATACCCTTTTTCATTCTTCATATATTTTTAAGTACCGGTCTTAATCAATCACCCTGTATAATAATGATAGAACGAACCACACCATAATGTCACCAGAAGTTACAGTCTTGCAGTTAAAGAAAATTTGGATTCTGATTTAATGAACCCGAAACTTCGAATTAACTGTCTACTTTAATGTTAGCGATGCAAGTACTTGGCCAAAATATGTAACCATAAAAATTAGAGATTTTTTAGTTAAAAATTGTTCTCGTCAAGTAATAGGGGTTATCCTAAAGACGAGTATCATAGTACTATCGAATGTTACCAAATGGAGAAAAACTTACAAGAACCTATTTAGTTTATTCAAAATCGCGATAAACGGTAATTACACTAGAGCTTTTTTTATAGCCGGACAAAGTTGCGTTGCTACGAAAGTTTGGTTGCTAGGAAAATCGACGAGAGGATGTGGTAAAGAAGAAACTCATCTTCATGTTATATGCCAGTGTGAAGGATTCGCACACTATCGGAGTAGACTTCTGGGGATAAAAAAAGTCAACCAAGAAGAGTTAAGAAAACACCCTTAAAGATAATTCTGGAGTTTTTCTAGAACACAGGACTTCTTTGTCTATCACCAGAGGGTAGAGTCCTGCGCGGGTCCAATTTTTCGGACCCGCACCCGACCCGCAAAGCTGATGTTGATACCGCACCCGACCCGCGACCCGCACGATTCTGGTTTAATAGACCCGCACCCGACCCGCTACCCGCATAATTCTAAGTTATTAGACCCGCACCCGACCCGCTACCCGCACCCGACCCGCTACCCGTACCCGACCCGCTACCCGCTTTATTGTAATTTGTTTGACTTTCACCCGACTCGCAGACTTGTTTGTCTGCCGTCCAAATCGGTTCAATCTTGCTGAATCGCGCGGTAGATTGTGTGTGGCAGGCTTTAATGAGTTAAATGCGAAACAGCATGTTCGACTTGCTTACAAAGCATTTCGTATTTGTATTGTTCATTGTGCGTTTGTACGATAGTATTCGTGTAAATACATAAAAATTGCTTCGTATACATTTTTAATCATATTTGTTTTCCAAATTATATATTTGTTGTTTTAAACATGGTAATTAATATAATAAGCAGGCGATAATATTATACAGTTCATTCATATTTAAAAATAGTAATAAATTCCATAAAAAACTCGCTTCACTTGATCTGTACCATTTTATTAAAAAAATAGTATCAGAACGAATACCCGCTTTATTGTGTACGAATGACCGATACCCGACCCGCTACCCGCAAAATTCAGTATGTTATACCCGCAACCCGACCCGCTACCCGCAAACTTCATTATTTAAAGACCCGCAACCAGACCCGCTTTGCGGGTAACCCGCGGGTACCCGCGGGTCCGGACCCGACTGCAGGACTCTACCAGAGGGTACAATAGACCAATAGGTCGCAGTACAGGAAACTGAAAGGGGACTACCTCCGCCGAAATAACAATAATAATAATAATAATAACGCAAGCCGTTCTTCTGGAGAAATACATTTTCTAAAATTGCTTTGTTTTTTTTATAAATGGCTTAATCGCATTTAGTATGTACCAGAACGTGTCACTTTGCATTCTGAAGTATTCAAAAAAATTAAGTGGTTGCTCCAGCAGCCTTGGGAACAATGTATGAAATTCGCCATACTTTTCTCTCAGCAAAAATTAAATTAACCCATTCCCTCCGGTCGTTCTCCAACAATAATATTTGAAGCAACGGGTTTTCTAATAACAGCAATAACTGATCATCCATTTGGATGCAAACCATGCGATTGTCGATTAAAAACTGATGACATCGGTTGAAAAACGTGTGCAGTATGACCACAAAGTCGGAAGAGGCAGTCGGCCGATGGGGTCGGGCGTGTACGGCAGTGTAAAAATCGGGCACTGTGACCGCAGCCTATCACGTTCTTTACTACGCTTGCCTCCAAAACATTTATCCTCCATAAATGTCATTGTTTTATCTGGCATACATTTAAAGATAAGTCCAGTTTCGTCTGCATTAAAATATCGCTGGAATCATATTCCATAATTAGCGTTTTCAATTTTTTTGTGCCATATTGCTACATCTAGTTCATCAACAACAGCACTTTCGCCACATATGCGTTTAAAAGATAAATTATGACGTTTTTTGAATTTACCAAGCCACCCATCACTTGCACAAAAACCGGAAATTGACAACTTACGAGCAAATTCTTTAAGCTTTTTCTTTAATCAAATTGCCAGATAAAGGTATATTTTGGTTACGTGCTTGCTTTATGGGTCAATCTTAGTGTTGCCACGAGACGAGACGAGACGAGATTTATCCATTCTCGATCTCGATCTCGAAAATTCTCGAACGTGCAATCTCGGTCTCGAATTCGAGAATCTCGAGTCTCGAATTTTAAGTTCATACAAACCGAATTTATACATTGCAATGCTTTAACTAAGTGTTCCTGATGATATACAGAAAGAACGCTGTTGTTTTAAGTTCGGTGCTTCCCCTGTGTAAGCAAATAATGTGAACGCATATTATTAGATGCATGCTATTATTTCTTTAACTCTTTCAAGGGCAGCAAAGGTCACTCAAAAAAAGACTTAAAAGGGTAAAAAAATTTTATTTGAAATTTTTAACACAGGAGTGCACTCCACGTACGAATCGGTTATTTTGAAAGATATATTCACAATTACGTATTTAATGTAACATTTGCACTAACGTCCTGGGGCCGACAATTGCAAACAGAAGCAATACAACAATTTGAGGAAGTCTATAAAAACTTTTACTACAAAGATAATTGAAGGGCTTGGGGCAACAAGGCTACAAGCCACACTTACATGAAAATCGAGATTTTATTTTTATGGGATTTGTTGATAATGGTACAAGCCATACACGAAATATTTTGGCTATCGGATGATAAATAGAGCCACCAGATCACTGTATCGTTTTAAATTTTTTTAAATTTAAAAATATATTTGCAAAAAAAGCGGTTCAAGCCGCACGTAATTGCCAAGATGGCGTGGTGCAACTCAAGTGCAATAAAAAGAAAATTAAACTTTGAGAGTGAAAGTGACAAGGAAAATGTTCAGGACTTCGACTCCGACGATAGCGTAAAGAATCAGAACTATGTAGAAGAAAGAAGTTCCGGAGAATCTTTATCAGAATCTTCTGTAGAGGCAAAAGTTAATAATAATGTGGCATGTATCGTTTTTCTCAAAAAATTTGTGGCTTGAGACATAGCATATTTTCAATAACATACGTGGCTTAGAACTAGTTGGTGCTTCACGAGATTTCCCAGTCGGGAAATCTCAGGAAATTAGCTGTTTTTTTTATAATCCCGACTCGCAACTAAAAGTTTGGTAGAAAAATTAACGACCTTGCAAATGTTTTTAAGAAATGGTCAAATTTTTCATCAATATTAATTGGAATAATTTTTGTTTGTATAGTGGTACAAGCCACAATTTTTATTTAAATTTGTTAAAAAAAACAGAATTTTTATATATTTTTTGTATTTTAATATATGTTTGAATTAAATATACCTATGGTACAATCATTTGACACCAATAGTGTTTAAATTCAATTTTATTTGTGATTTAGGGATTATTTTAAAACTTAAAATAGTCATATCTTAAAACTAACTTCATGTGGCATCTAGCCTTGTTGCCCCAAGCCCTTCAATTCACCAAACCAAAATCAATTATCAGCTGATTCTGGACCAGATGATTCCGATTCTGACGAAATGGGTTCTTTTAATTTAACTGCCCTATTTAATAAGTCCACAGCAACAATTAACAACTGGAGAACGGAAATCGATGACTATATAGCAATGCCACGAGCAAATGAAGATGTAGATGTATTGGTTTGGTGGGAAAGTCATCAAGTTTTATATCCAAACCTCTACAGAATGGCTCGAGACTATTTATGTATATGTCGTAGGCATAATGTGAAATCCGGCATTTTATAAAACGCCTAGGCACAAAACTATTAGCTTCATTTTTATTATTTATTTAAAAAAAAACTTCAACCAACCTTTAACCTGACCCTCTACTACTGACCAAATGAATGAGGGTCAGGTTAAAGGTTGGTTAAAGCTTTTTTTTTTGTATGAACACAAATGTATGGGTCCAAGAAAAAGTCATAATTTGCTCGTTTTGCCGGCTTTTTATAAAATGCCTAGGCGTTTTATAAAATGCCGGATTTCACATTATGCCTGCGACATATACAAGTAACCAGTGTACCAGCTGTGCCTCAATGCTTGGCAATCTTGTAAATTTATTACACAATAATTCAAATTAATAAAAAGTTTAATTTGTAAGTGGTTTCCAAAAATGTATAAATAAAATATACTCCTATATTAAAACTTTTCGTAGTTTTTCTTCATGTAAAAATACCGTCGAGATTGAGAATCTCGAGGATCTCGTCTCGAAAATTCGGGCCGATTGTTAATCTCGTCTCGAATTTTCGAGACAGAAAAATGCCTGTCTCGATCTCGAAATTCGAGACGAGACGAGACGAGATCGAGAATTGTCTCGTCTCGGCGGCAACACTAGTCAATCTAAACAGATGAATCTTCCTTAGGTGTAAACACATTTTACTGTGGTTACCATTGTTGCTATTGAGATTATGATTGTTATTAACAAAGGTAACCACAGTAAAATGTGTTTACACCTAAGGAAGATTCATCTGTTTAGAATGACCCATACACGTTAACCTCATTTAATTTGTACAAATTGTTTCTCTGTTCTTGTAAAATACATGTTACTGTACTCGACGGTATTCCATATTCACGTGAAATATCTATTTTTCTTACACCATTGCTTGTTTATTTTCTTAATTATATCTACTTTGTCTTTAATTTTTAAAGTTTTTAGTTTTCTTTTCATTGTATTAAACATTTTGACTTAAGGAATTAAATTTGTGGGTTATATTTTTTAAACGTCATTTTGACATACAGATAACTTTGATTTACGGAATGTTGACTTATAGAATTGGAATAAAATGTAAAAATAGAGGGACGGTCAGATAATTATGAGTTAAAGAGCAATTTTGACTTCCATTTCTTTTGCATCTGTATACATTACAGTTTACCTTAAGCTATCAAATGCTTGCTTAAAATCAATAAGAATATTTGTAGTTCCACGTTATTCTCATAGCATTTTTCTATAATCGGGTTTAGCGTAATTATTGCGTCAACGGTAGATCTTCCCTGTCTAAAATCCATGTTGGTATTCACCAATTTCTGTGTTCGTGTATTATTTTAGTCTTTCCAGTATTAGTAGTGTTAATATTTTGTAGGCTGCATTTAATTTAGTAACGATATTCCTCAAGTTGTCACAGCTTTTTGAGTCTCCTTTCTTGTACACTGGGACGATTATTCCACTTTTTCAGCATAAAAGTCTAAAATGCATAATTTTGAAGCGTATGTTGAATTTTCTCGTATAAAGTCAATAACGAGGCTTTATGGAAATATGGCTTTAAGCGTCATGTCCAAAGAAGTCATTTTCCACTCTCGTATTATGCAACATGTTTTAAGAACCTCATTGGACGATGCCTGTGGAAACCCTCCCCTGTGCACAGCGTCCAATAAGATACGTTATAAAACACCCCTAGCTGTGTAATCGTCCGTATTTTTGATATCCGAATCATACTGCCCAAATTCATCGCAGTTGATAACGAGAATCACAGCCATTCAGATATTGTGACTAAAATGTACAACTTAATTTATTATTGAACATATTGCTGTTCAGAGACAAATATAAAACAAATAAAATAATGTACAGGCCCGATTTTAGTACAAAGTGAAAGTTAGTGGAAAATAATTTGTTTTATGACTGTTTCAATGAAAATGTCTTTTGCTGGTGACCATGGACCGTGGGAGTCCAACAATGTAAGTATAAGATAAATATATTTGTCATAGCTAGTAATTTTAAAGGTAAACCTAAAATTAAAACAGCGATGTAAATTATTTAATTGAATTTTCGTATTTATTAAATACCGGGTAATTCAAATTAATTGTTGCATCCCTATTACTTTGTTATTTGAGGAGGAACCCCAATAAACCCATTGGTTTTGTGAATCACGGGAAATTCTCTAAAAATGACGTAAAATTTTTTTTTTCTACGATGAAATATACCGGGTGTAACTGATTTCTGGTACGCACCCCAAGTACCTTTTGCTTGATGCACCTACCTTTACGGAAGGGCCTAGCAGGATAAGATAGGCCAGCGGCCCTAGAAACCAAACTTCATGAGTTATTTTCCTATGTATTGGGTTGTTGCATAATTTCGTGCGGTTTTTTAGATTCAATATTGCGCACTTTAAATTAAATTTTTTGGTAATTTGTTGTGTGCTATTCGACGGAGAATGTTTTTCTCTAAAAGTTGGCGTTTTCGTTTTTTTCATATCATTTGTTTATTTTTATTATACAACTGTCAAGATGGAGTGTCAGTTTGACAAAAATGTGCATTTCCGACAGCTCCTTCTTTTCGCGTATAATCAAGGTTTTAAAGCTGCTCGCGATATTTGTGTTGTGTACGGCGATGATGAAGAACGGCTCAAAAATGGTTTTCGCTTTTCAAAAACGGAGATTTCGGTCTCCGGGACCAAACTCATTCCGGCCGACCCTCTCAGTTTGACGAAGAGCGATTGAACCAGTATGCGATACAGAAAGCGTTGCTTATGGCCGTGTGTTGGTCGATGACGGGCGAGCAAATTGGCGGCAATCATGGAACGTTGATTTTTGTTGTTTTGGTTCAAAACAGGTGGTATCCATGCCCCGAGTTTTTGAACCTTACCCATTGATTGCAAGTGGCGAGCTACCGTTGAATGGTCACAATCCATCTGCTCGACCAATTCTCTTGTTTTGACACGAATTTTCATGGATAAGCTGGACCGTTTTTGAAACGCGAAAACCATTTTTGAGTCGTTCTTCATCATCGTCGTACACAACACAAGTATCGCGAGCAGCTTTAGCAGTTTTAAAACCTTGATTATACGCGAAAAGGAGCTGACGGAAATGCACATTTTGTCAACCTGACACTCCATCTTGACAGTTGTATAATAAAAATAAACAAATGATATGAAAAAAAAACGAAAACGCCAACTTGTAGAGAAAAACATTCTCCGTCGAATGGCACATAACAAATTACCAAAAAATTTAATTTAAAGTTCGCAATTTTGAATCTAAAAAAACCGCACGAAATTATGCAACAACAACCGATTCGATATCTGTAATGTCTATGTAATTTAAAATTTTATCCAAAAAAGTTACTAATGAGTTTTTTTTTATAGACCTTAACATAAACTACAATTCTACATAAACAGAAGTTTTATCTATCACCATTGCTTTGTAATTTAGGATTGTTGTTTCAACTTAAACGCCCTGTATATAAGTTATTACTGAAAAAATTAAATAAATGTACGCACTAGAATATGCTTTGAAGCCGCAATCGATAACTCATGTCAAAAATGTAAATTTTTAACGTCTGGTACATACACACACACACACGGACGTCGCCGCGAAAATAGTCAAAACGGGTTCTTAGGACCTAAAAACGTGTATATCCGTCGAAATCTGTAATTCGAAAATGTTGGCGATCACAATACTTTCTTCATCCTACGCATGGTGAAAGTAAAAAGGGGATGAGCTTTGATTTCATTTATACCCGGTTTATTTAATATTGTAGGAATATAAAGGCTGCGATATTCCAAGTTACCATGGCGATATACCAAGTTACGGTGGCTTATGGGAACCTCACCACTGTCTCGCTGGACAAAATTCCGCAATTGCTTATCCCGACATTTTAACAGCTTTCAATTCCGAATTAGGTAAAACGAATCATTCTTCTTCCGTTACGTAATTGTTAGATTGGAAAGGAATCTATATCGAATTATTCTGTTTAGCCTGGCAGCGGCAACAGTGTGGAGGCCTTGTAGGTAATCGTTTGAACAGAACCGGGCCACCAACAAATCCCTCCCAATCGCAGAAGAAGCCTAGACGGAGAGTAGCCACGATGGCTCAGAGAAGGGCCGCAAATATAAGAGAAAGGCGGAGGATGTTTAATTTAAACGAGGCTTTTGATAAGCTACGGCGCAAGGTAAGCAACAATTGCACAGCAGAACACAGGTATTACAATACGAGTGCCAAGATGAATTTATTAAAAAAGGCGGTTAATATTATTAAGATTTTATTTTATTATGTTTTAAGCAGGGATGGAATAACGCTTTAAATCGTTACGTTATTGTATAACGTTATTTATTATTTGTTTTCGTTACATAACCTTATAAATACTATTAAAAAAATGAATTGTTATGTTATACAGGGTGTCCCCATTATACACCGCCAAAAAGTAGGTGCGTATTCCTGAGTGAAAATGATGACCATTTGTCAAATATTTTGTTATCCGAAAATGCTTCCTTTCAAAGTTAGAGACCTCCAAAGTTGCAAGAAAAAAAAATCAAAAAATCAATTACGTCCTAGCCGTTTAAGCTAGAGCTATCAAACTTGGCCGAAATGTTCGGGTGTTTCCCATTGACTTTGTTGGATAATTAGAAAGAAAACACGTAATTGGAAGTATGATTTATAGTCAGGTCATCCGCTTACCATCTTCAGAATTTTTTTTTCCGGAATAAAACTGAAAATGTCATTCGTCCATAAGAAAGTACGACTTACGAGGAAAACATTCGTCCCTCTTTGTTTTTTGCTGTAAACGTAGCCGTTTTCGAGAAAAGTAGCACTAAAGATGCATCGACAAACTCTGTTTATACACCTCAAATATTTTTTTTTACTAAACTTAGTTGGCTAATGTCATGCTTGACTTAAGGCTTGTTCATAATAAACTAAGGGAATGTCGGCTAATTCGTTTGGAGTATACAAGTTTGTGTCTGACAATTTTTAAAAAAGGTTAATAATAATAATAATAATAATCTTTATTTGTTTTGAATATCCCAAAAAAGGTGTAGAACTTGTCACAATAATAATTTACGTACATTACAAATAATATACATAGTTAATAAAAAAGAAAAAACACAGAAAAATGATATTTAAATATAACATTTTACAAAGTCAGCATCATTTAAATATTCGCTTACTCCATAGTAAGCTTTAGAAATCAGAACTTTTCTTAATATCTTCTTCAATTCGCGGGTGGGAAGATTTATTATACTCTCAGGTGATGTGTTAAATTTATTATATATAGCAATAATTGTGGAGGCTACATTTTTTTGGTTATGAACAAGCCTTAAGTCAAGCATCACATTAGCCAACTGAGTTTAGTAAAAAAAATATTTGAGGTGTATAAACAGGTTTGTCGATGCATCTTTAGCGCTAATTTTCTCGAAAACGGCTACGTTTACAGCAAAAAACAAAGAGGGACGAATTTTTTCCTCTTAAGTAGTACTTTCTTATGGACGAACGACATTTTCAATTTTATTCCAGAGAAAAAAATTCTGTAGATGGTAAGCGGATGACCTGCCTGTAAATCATACTTCCAATTACGTGTTTTCTTTCTAATTATCCCACAAAGTCAATGGGAAACACCTACACATTTCGGCCAAGTTTGATAGCTCTAGCTTAAACGGCTAGGACGTAATTGATTTTTTGATTTTTTTTTCTTGCAACTTGCAAATGATCATCATTTTCACTCAAGAATATGCACCTACTTTTTGGCGGTGTATAATGGGGACACCCTGTATAACGTTATATAACGTTACATAAATTATGATATACAGGGTGTTTCTTAAATAATGCGAAAAAAATTATCGAAAAATAAGTGGGGTCTTTTATATAATTTTTTTTTCTTAGACGTCTCCTTTCGGAGTTACACCCCCCTAAAGGGGATCGGTAAAATTAGGTTTTTATTTTATTTCTCAAATTTAGATAAATGTAGGAGAATGATATGTGGTAGATATTTTATACTTATTAAAAGGTTTCCCATAGTATTTTTAATCATCTTCAACCTTCACAGGGGGCTGAAAAGTGCGACCCCTATTGTTTTTTTAATCAGAACTTTTTGGTGAGTTGAAATTTTGCAATTTAAGTTTTTTTTTGTAAGTTTGATTTATTTAAAACCTTTTTTTATTCTTTAATTTTTCTTGTAAATCCTACAGTTTTGAGTAAGAAATTAAACTAATGATGAACTAGTGATGTTTATGTTCATATTGGGTAGAATTGACGGGCGTTTTAGCGTTGTCGCCGCGTAAACGTCAAAATGAATTACACCCGTCAATTCTACTCAATATGAACATAAACAAACCATGGTAACCACCAAAATGAATCTGGATTCTAGCTAAATTACTTTATGCCTATAGTTATAATTTTATAAGTTTATTAATGAACTTTTTGTTTTAGGTTCCCACATTTGCTTACGAAAAACGTCTATCACGTATAGAAACGCTGAGGCTGGCAATAACTTACATCAGTTTCATGACAGAACTTCTCCATGGAACTACTCCCGACTCAAAAGGGCCCGACATATATCCACCGAGAGAATATATACCATATGGATTAATTAATTAAGTTTTTTATTTTATATTTTTTGCATTTTTGTTAATGTTCATCACCTTTTACTTTAAATATAAAGTGATTTTGTTTTAGAGTTGTTTTAAAATTTGTAAATTTGTTGTAATTTGACAATATTGGTTTAGTTTTATAATGAGGCAATTCGGTTTTGAAAATATAAGTAAATATGTAGGTGTATCTAACAGTAAAATAGTCTTCTGTTCCGTACACCAACACACAAATTTGTTACTTTTAATAGAACACCCTGTATATTTTGAATTTTTTGGATTCATATCAATTGGTTGTTTGGAAAATGTTAAAAACTTTTTTATCCAAAATTAAGCGTGTTTGAGTTACCATATTGTTTTTTTTTAGATATTGACATGCAAGACAATATCAAGGCAAAATAATTTAATTTTTTTATCGAGAGCGCTCTTGTACTGTGATTGCTGACCAGTTAAACTTTCAAATAATACAGTTTTTATTTAGCTCGATCTGTTTTGCTTTACATGAATAGGTTTTTTTAAATGTATAATTTTGCTATGTTCTTATCTATAATGCAATTATTGTCTTTAAAAAGCATTAAGCGTGCATGTACGAGGGGCGTTTGAAAAGTTCGCGACAGGGCCCTGTTTCTCGAAACACAAGCTTTGTAATACAAGTCCGTAGCTTAGCTACAAGTGTAGTTTTCATGGAAGATTTTAGCTTCAGTGCACAATTTTTTAAAATTTGATCTGTACGTGCTTCAACTAATTTCCAAAATTTCTTGCTATGTTTATAACTTTTAAAGCGACGTCATTTTGTAATTCTACAATTTCCAATCCTAAATTTTCAAAATTTGTTGTATAAAATCTATTTATTTCTGCACTTAAAGTAGTAATGTCAACATTAATCATAGGATTTTGAAAGAAGAATAAAATCGATTCCAAGTCGTCAAATTTATTAAATCTTTCATTAAACTCTTTTTATTCTTCAGGCTTTCGCGGCTATCGTCCATGTTACAATCTTCGTTTCCAGGTTTGGAACCGCGTCTTCTTGGTTTGTGTGACGTTTCGACCATCCTGTGTTGGTCTTTCTCAAACGACAGTCGTTTGAGAAAGACCAACACAGGATGGTCGAAACCATTGAATAAAAAGATAAAGGAAGGAGCTTTTAATACTATACTGCAGCGTTTAGGCGGCGACGGAAATGACGATATAAATGGCCTCTTATGGCGGCCGGTTTTGACAGGTCAAACAGTCAAGAAATTTAGAGTTTTGTGTGCTACAGTGGTTAGCTGCAGATCTTGTAGTCTTACTAGGTCAAAAAATGTTGAAGATTAAAAGATTACGTTTCATATAGGTAAGTAGACATTAATATTTTGTAGTGTAATCATGTATTGAAAAGTTGATGTGGTCTGTCAAATTGGTATATCATATCAGTGGCGTGCATTTGTGTACAGCATATTTTTTAACTCTCATAATAAACAATCCAAATATTGAAATATGCTGTCGTTTTCTTAATTCCCTCAACCACGAAACAAGAAATAAATAAGTAAATAACAGGCTCAATTCAAAACAGAGCAAATATTTACATTAATCAATACATATTTAAAAATGTTAGATACGCCACTGAGAAGCAGAAACATGCATTCGCCATATTGAAAGGCTAACCTGGACGCCTTAGTATCGCTATAACGCTCATTCCTTTATCTTTTTATTCAATGGGTCGAAACGTCACACAAATCAAGAAGACGCGGTTCCAAACCCGGGAACGAAGATTGTTTTATTAAACTCATTATTTACTACTAAGTCAGTCTCCATACGCGGCTCATAGATGGCAAAATGATCAGTTTTAATAAAATAAAAACATAAAAGATGGCGCTAAAATTAAATAGATTTCGCTAAAACAATAATTTTTTGTTGTGGAACTACTTTAATTTTATTATACAGGGAGGTATTTAATGTCATAATTAAAAGTTACTTGAAAATTTCAATTAATTAATAAGTATTTAATTCCAAGAAAATTCTGCTTAAAAGTTGGGACGTGAAATTGATTGAAAATAAAATAAAAAAATTATTTTAATTTACCGGGAATCGTGTCGCGGGCGCATAATAAATCGCCCACGGGCGCGGGGTTGGCCACCCCTGTTATAGACCTTAACAAACATAGACTGCAATACTACATAAACAGATTTTTTTAAATCTATCACGGTTTTTATGTAATTTTGGATTCTCGTTTCAACTTAAACACCCTGTATATAAATTATTATTTAAATAAACTGGGGTGGCCACCAAATGAGTTTCGCCAGAAACAGGGCCGGCGCTACCATTAGCTAGCCATACACGAGCGGATTTTTTGACGGGCCAAGGGCGCAGATAAAACCCGCGGATTTGCCCCCGGATCGATCCGCGGGTCTTGGCCTGTCTGTGCCCACTAACGTACAGGCCAAACCTTCAGTCAAATCTGCTGGTTTGGCCCCGCAGTTCTGAGCCGCCTGTCTGTTGGACACTAACGTGCAGGCCGTGTCTGTCAATTTTTTGAACAAATCCGTCAGCGGTCCAAATCCGCTCGTGTATGGTGCAAATCTAACAGACTTTTATTATTTATCCGCGGGCCTAGGACTTTCGTGCATGCTCGAAAGGCCAAGGGCAAGGGCCACGGTTTTAGATGCTTGTCAAGTAAAGTTGCAATTTAGTTTTTGTCGAAATTTAAACAATTTCTCTTACATTAATCATTTTTATGTATACATATGTAATACATAGGGTGCGCCATTAGTGCGATAAAGTCCATTATTGCCCTTAATGTCAACTTAATAAAAAAAAGTTTTTAATGAAACTTATAGTATTTCTACACGTGCATGTTTTAAAATTAGTTTCAAGTATAAAGGGGGTTTCATAAAAGTGGGGCGTCACTAAAGGTATTTTTTTTAAATTGAACACCCAGTATATTTTTGCATAATCGAATTCAGCAAGAAAATCTCCATCTGACAGTATTTTGTTTTTTTCATTTTTTTGCGACGTTGCCAATTTATCTTAAAAAATCTTTGAATTTCCAGAAAAACAGGGTACAATACTTGTCAAGAGCACAACCTTATGAATAATAATTGGCATATGATATTTTGTACATACTAAGTCAAAAGGTGTAGTCACAGTCTAAATACATCAAAATTAATTTATATTATACAGGGTGTTTCTTATAGATGTGCCAACTTCCCAATTTTCAAACATCAATAACTTTATTTTTTCAAATGGAACTCCCTGTATATTATTACGTCATTTTGTTGCATTTTTGTTTTTCTTCAACTTTTCTTAATACTTACCTATACCTAAAATGAATATTTTCTGAGATATTTACATTTTACTTATTCTTATAAGCGTTGTGTAGGAATTTCCTAGTTTTCTCGGAGTAGGCCCCGACTTTGACAATAGAAACAATAATTTTTGTAGTAACAAATGTCAGAGTTAATTGCTGTCAATTGTTAAAACATAAATAAATGAGTATAACATATTTAATAGGAATTTTCCAAAAAAAGAATTGATTGATGCGGTCTATGTTCAGGGTGGCGTATTTTCGATGCCCATACAGGGGGGGTATCTCGGTTATTATCAGAGATAGAAAAAAACTAAGTACGTAGTCTCGATTTCTTTTTTCGAGAGGAATTTATTGTCGTAAACAGATTTTTGATCTTTTTTAATTTTCGAAATATAGTTTTTTTTTTAATCTCTGATAATTACCGAAATACCCCCCCTGTATGGGAATCAAAAGTACGCCACCCTGAACATAGACCGTATCAATGAATTCTTTTTTGGAAAATTCATATTGCATATGTTATACTTGTTGACTTTGTTCCTGTTGTTTGTTCAATTAAGTTTTGTTTTATACATACATCTTTTGATGCTTTCAAGCTGTTTATAAATTGTTAATCTTAATGTAATATTGTTTTGTGACTTGTTTTACTCCACCATCTATGAATGGCTTATATATTGCTATGGTACAATCAACATTTTTTCCACCTCATGGTATAACCTATATAAACTTATCCACTGAAGAAGGACTTAATTAAAGTCCGAAATATATGGAATAGTTTGAATTAGTACTCTATTACACCTAACCTAATACCCAATATTTTTCGCTTAAATTTCAACAAGTAAGGTTGTTACTTCCCATCAAACACAAAAACAAAAATGCAACAAAATGACGTAATAATATACAGGGTGTTCCATTTGAAAAAATAAAGTTATTGATGTTTGAAAATTGGGAAGTTGGCACATCTATAAGAAACCCCCTGTATAATATAAATTAATTTTGATGTATTTAGACTGACTACACCTTTTGACTTTGTATGTGCAAAATATCATTTGCCAATTATTATTCATAACGTTGTGCTCTTGACAAGTATTGTACCCTGTTTTTCTGGAAATTCAAAGATTTTTTAAGATAAATTGGCAACGTCGCAAAAAAATGAAAAAAACAAAATACTGTCAGATGGAGATTTTCTTGCTGAATTCGATTATGCAAAAATATACTGGGTGTTCAATTTAAAAAAAAATACCTTTAGTGACGCCCCACTTTTATGAAACCTCCTTTATACTTGAAACTAATTTTAAAACATGCACGTGTAGAAATACTATAAGTTTCATTAAAAACTTTTTTTTATTAAGTTGACATTAAGGGCAATAATGGACTATCGCACTAATGGCGCACCCTGTAAATACAACATATACATTTTTCAACAATTTCCATGTACAATTTTTGTTTAACGTTCTTGTTAGAGTAGTTTTCGTGGTTTAATTTCCACAAAGACTACCTTTCTTCATACATATTTATTAAAGTGACTACCTCCTCTCTTTTTAATTCCAAGATCTTACATTTTCCCATGGCATTAATTAAAAAATGTAATGAATTAATTCCACCAATTAAAAATATGACAAATAAACCGGAAAATGGTAAACATTGAACAAAAGTAACGAAACAAAACTTGTACAAAAACAACTTGTTGATAACTTAAGACATGGATCCTGCACGCCAGATTTGTCAACACAGCCCGTCCGTGTGTGAACCTTGACAGTCCGGCCCTTCGGACGGAGCCTGTCGTCTGCCGACACATCTGCCTCTTCGCCACCAACGGACAGGACAAATCCGTCGGACGGATCCTGTTGTGGCATGCCGTCTGTCAGACATATCTCTATCCCCCCACTAACGCAAAGGACGGGCCCGCGGGTTTTATGATTTCGTCCGTGGCCCGTCAAAAAATCCGCTCGTGTATGGCTAGCTATTAAGGCGAACTAGGCGGTCGCCTAGGGCGCTATCCATAGGGGGGGCGCAAAAATGTGTAATCACCATTATTAAAAAATAAAATTTTATTGTTTATCGATTATCGTACTGTCACAAATATTAATTTCTGTGAAAATTTGTGTGAAAGGGGGCGTTATAATAAGTTTTGCCTAGGGCGCTAAATAACCTGGCGCCGACCCTGGCCAGAAATATATTGTGCGTATCAATGTATGTGTTTGTGTATTTGTGGGCGTAAAAAGTTTAAAATGCCGCCCCAGGCGCTCTAATTAACCTAATTTTTGTAAATGACGTCTGTCAACATGACGCTAATGACGTCTGTTAAAATGACGTTTTATGCGCGTATTTGTCAAGGATACGTATGTATTTGTGTCATATGAACCACCACAGCGTTATTAAAAAATATTTTTACTTTTTTTAAATTTCATCATAACTTTTTTCACGAAAATTCAAGAGAGTTGAGACATACGGCATTTTACTAAGAAAAATAAACACTATAACATTCTAAAACTTGAAAAAAATTGTTGAAGACGTTTTCAAGAAAAATTATCAAAATTTTGAATATTTTAAATAATATCGTAATTTTGAATTTTACCAAAAAAAGTTATTTGTTTTTTTTATAGACCTTGACATAGACTACAATACTACGTAAATAATTTTTTTTTTATCTATCTCCGTTTGTATGTAATTTAGGATTGTCGTTTCAAATTAAACACCCTGTATAAAGGTTATTTAAAAAATCAAATATATGCACGGATGGCGAAAGTAAAAATGTAAATGTGTTTAAACTCAAACACATACTAATCTAGTCGTCCAAACAGTCTTCCATGCTACCATGCTGTCTGTCTGTGGTTTAAGTCTTCCATTAAATAATGTTTTGTAATACTCGATTAATGTGGAACGCATGTTGTGCATTGTTGATGTTGATAATAATATAAAAATATATAAAAAATAGGTTTGTTTTTATAAAACTACACCAAATGATGTCGTTATTTTCTTGTCCTACCGCTTACAGTCTAAATATTTCACAAACAAGTTCACAACTTTTCAAAACAATAATGTTTTAATACAGTTTTTAAGCACAAATTCTTCAAACAAACATATTTATTTTAAACAATATTCTAAAATAATGTTTTTATTTCTTGTGACGTCCTTAAGAGCTTTATCCTACCATGGTATAGAAACGCTCTCGGTTAAAACTGCCTGCAAATGTCACTTTTTGACAGTAACACCTGCACAGTATGCATAACCGTTAAAAACCGTTTAATTAATTTAGAATTAAATTAAGTGAGATTGTGATTTTTTCCTCAAATTTATATAAAGACCACGCGTTTTGTGTAATTTATAAGTTTTAAATAACATGTCGATGCTAGCTGACATAAAACGGAAGCAAAAATGGTCACTTAACCCTCGTGGGAAGGCATGGTCCGAAGGTATTTTAATCAAAATGAGCAATATTGTCATAAATAATTGGTAGTAGAATAAACAGTTGTAGCTAGTTTCTGTATAATTTATTTTCATGAAAACATTTTATTATAACTTAAAAGAAGTGAGGTTAAAACTGATGATTCTTTTAGATTCCAATAAATTTGGACAGAAAATGTTAGAAAAATGGGGTTGGAAGGAAGGAAAAGGACTAGGGGCTAAGGAAAATGGTACAAAAGAGCATGTGAAAGTGTCATACAAAAATGATAGCAAAGGTAGGGTAAAGATGGATAAGAATGCGCAGTTGATAACAACACGCATTGTCTTTTTAAGCACTAATAAGTTTACTTATATATGTAAGTGAAATGCGTATTTTTACAAACCCTTCTTGAACACAATTAAGCGGTAGTTAACACTTTGCTGTTGCGAGTGTTCAGATTAAAAAAAACAACACATTTTTAAGGTATGTAGTTGCGTCAAAGTAATATTTTTACCGTTTAAAAACAGTGATAACTACTGCATTTAATCAACAATTAGTTTGGTGAATTTTTATTGGCATTGTGCAGGAATCTCCGGCATTTAAAGTCAATCTCAGGCCTGCAGCAGGCAATGTAAAATCTCTGGCGAACGATAAATAAAAAAAAAATTAAATTTTATAAATTAAAAAAAAAAAAATTAAATTGTATGAGATGGTTACCTTTGCAAATTGTACTGATCTGTAGTCGGTGATGCTTAGTATTATCAACGCCGCCATTTTTGAAGAAAAACGCTTACATTTAGACCATGCCTAGAAGAAACCTTGGAGTACATCCTGGAATTTTTCCAATCGATGCATTACTTATAGGGTGTCCATAATTTTTTTTTTTTTTATACAACTTCAGACCACTAAAACTCGTTTTCTTCAATACAACGCCCAATTTTTTTTTTATTTTCTAATGCAAAATTACATTCTGCATCAATCTGTATTAGCATTCCTATACCTATCTGCAACAATTTTCGAGTTATTAAGAATTTTGGATAAAGTTATGAGAAATTGCAACATTTTTAAATAGTAAGCCTTGGAAATGGCAGCAAATGCCAATATTAATTACTTTAAACCACTTTTACTGCGTTTGTCTGAAGTATCCATGAAAATGTAAAATCAAGAGTATTCAAACACAAATATTTTGAACTTATTTTAAATTCATGACGAATGTAACAAGATTATTGAAAGAACTTGCCGTCTGTTCAGTGAGAGGTATCCTTATTTGACCGTAATGACCAGACAGAAATTTCAGTGAATAGAATCCATTTTTTTGCAATTTAGAAAAGTGAAATCTGCTAGTATTTGACCTAAGCTTGTGACAAATAATAAAACTAACGAAGTTAACATCCTGGGATATTTTAATGACCATCCTCAGCGGTCAATTCGATTGGCTGCGCAAGACTTGGGTTTAACATACTATGCTGTACAAGCTTCATTAAAAATGCACAACTATTTGTTCGCACTTTCAATAATCTTGTGATATTGTCTATGAATGTAAAATAAATTCAAAATATCCGTGTTTGAATACTCTTGATAATCCATTTTTATGGATACTTCAGACAAACTAGATAAACGTGGTTGACGGTCATTAAGTATTGGCATTTCCAAGGCCTACTATTTAAAAATTTCTGATAACTTTATCAAAAATTCTTAATAACTCGAAAATTGTTGCAGATAAGTATAGGAATGCTAATACAGATTGATGCAGAATGTAATTTTGCATTAGAAAATAAAAAAAAAATTTGGGCATTGTATTGAAGAAAACGAGTTTTAGTGGTCTGAAGTTGTATAAAAAAAATTTAAATTATGGACACCCTGTAAGTAATGCATCGATTGGAAAAATTCCAGGATGTACTCCAAGGTTTCTTCTAGGCATGGTCTAAATTTAAGCGTTTTTTCTTCAAAAATGGAGGCGTTAGATAATATTAGGCATCACGATGAAAATCAAAAAATTTTCAAAAAAGTCCAAAAATCTAAAAATGACTGCACTTAAGTATAGGGAACGCTAATAAAAGTCCCTCTGAAATTAAGTTTTAAATCCAAATACGCAATAAAAAATAGATCATTGTATTTGAAATAAGAAAGTAGACCTCAACTTCCGGTATACCCGGAAGTGTCGCCATCTTGAAAATATTTTCATTAAACAGATCAGATGCCATTATGGTCATAACCAAAATTTTAGATCCATACCCTTTTTCATTCTTCATATATTTTTAAGTACCGGTCTCAATCAATCACCCTGTATAGATACGTTTTTTTTTGTTCCCCAATATCTCCGGTATTGGTATTGTAAAGATCTGGCAACCCTAGTTGTATTCGTTGTACATTCTAAATTAACATTTTCTTCTGTATATTCAGGAATGGGGTTCGATGAAACAGACGGCTGGACCGAGCATGAAGCAAATTTTACGGGACTCCTTCAAAACCTTTCTGGTTTCACACACTTAACGCCAGTAGAATCCAAAGCGAGTGCAGAGAAAACGAAATCCCTTGAAAAAAAGTCGCAAAACTCTCGTGTTAGAGTACATTACCATAAATTTACTAGGGGTAAAGATCTTAGCAGATACTCGGAGAAGGATCTAGCAAATATTTTCGGAAAAAAAACTTTAAAACCAGATAAAATTGAGGAATCATTCAAGCTACCAAAAAATGAAAAGGTTGAAACTGAGGAAGCCGACGTGGAAGGGCAAAACAATTTTGGAGTTAAAACATTGCGTGGTGGATGCATGTTGGATTACTTCAAGAAAAAAATGTCAAACTTGGGTATAGTTAAAGATGTTGATGATAATAAAAAAGGCGGCTTAGTGACGTACGGTTTAGGCTTTAGAAATAGAAGTAAAGAGAAGGATGATGAATGCAATGAAGCAAATGGCGAGGAACGTAATGATATTGATCAACATAGCAATGGTTTTAAAACATCCAAACAGCAAAAGAAAAGGAGCAAAGATACGTTTGTATCTGACGTCGACAGTAAAACTGAAGAATCGCCTATAAATGGAATAATTAAGGAGATAAATAAGTCGCCAAAGAAACGAAAAAGCAGTGGTTTCGAAGTACATGACGCACCACAGAGTAAAAAACTCAAAACAGCAGCTGAGGAGTTTGTCATCAACAAAAAAGAGTCGAAAAATGCCAAGAACAAAAAACTGAAAGAATCAGCCATAGGCATAGCCAACCCTGCGTTTAACCCATTACACAGCGAAATAAAAATAAGGAAACATATTTTGAATACGATTGTAGAAGACGACTCCGAAGCCGATGCTAGCGTTGAGTTTGGTTCGATATTGGAAGAAAGTTCGAGTTTCAAGTCACCCAACGGCTTCTGTTTAAACAAACAGGTTAATATAATTGCAAAAACGAACGAGTTAGATGTGCTAACTAATGATCAAGTGGACGAAGTACGATCGAAGAAGAAAAAACGTAAAAACCACCAGAATGGCCTAGAAAATCCAAATTTTGATGCCGATAGCATAACCAGAAACAAAACGAACGTGTTGAATGGCGTTGAAGCGAATCCGTACGAAGTGAAGGTAAAATCGAAAAAGAAACGGCAAAACAAAAGCGACGACAGTTTCGCCATCGATAATCCTAGTTTTCGATCCAATCCCGATAGTAACGGTTTTTTCGGTGTTGATCTATTAGAAATTGAAGAAAGTGAAAAAGGAAATAATACGTTCGAAGTAAAGAGGGACATGGTGAAGCAGAAAAAGAAGAAGAAACAAAAAGGTATTGATAATTCATCTCTGTGTGTTGTCGATAAACGTGATGCTGGTTCAAACGAAACAGGATCGATTGTAGTTAATTTAACAGATAGTAATCCCTATGAAGTGGAGAGAAAAACGAAAAAGGCTAAGAGAAAACATAAAAAAGGCCTAGTCAATCCCTGTTTGAATGTTACCGATTTAAATTTTTTCGAACTTAATAAAACCAGCACGGAACACGGCGCAAACAATCCTGGACTGAATTTAAGTTATGGCGAAGAGAAAAGCACCGAAGATGTGCAAAGAAACCCAAAAAAAGCGAAAAACAAAAGCAAATCTTTGAACATAACCAACATAGCTGCAGATGTCGACTCTCTTCAATTATTGCAAAATGGTTTAGACAATCCTGGTTTGAATATAAGCCACCAGGGAATCCCCAATTCTGTAGAAACTTCTATAGAAAGCAATTCAAACTCGCATAAATATGTGGACGGTTATCCGACTCCAATTTCAGATTCTGATATAATTTTGAACGTAACCAATGAACCAGACATTAGTTTAGATGCGAATAAAAACAAAAACAAGTTTCAGCAAATTTCGACGACATCGAGGCGCAAAAGCGTCCGTTTTAGTAAATTCAACGATGAAATAATAATACCGAATAACTACGAAAACCAAACTCAAAGCCCGGAAGATATTGCCAACAGGAACGAACTCTTTGACATCAACACGAAAATTATCGAAGACGGTTTGTTGGAGCAGGAAACGAAAAAGACGAGAAAGAACAAGGAGCAAATGAACGGGTTCGTCAATAACGGCTTTGATATTAAAAGTGTCGATCGCAACGACTTTTGCAGCAGCCACGATAATAACAATGTGGAATATGGTCGATGGAAACAACTAAATATCGGACTGGATAACGGGGCGTTCGACAGACGGGTCAATAAACTCCAAGAAAACCTTCAGGCAATCTCTAATACTATGGATCGTTATCAAGCGGAGGTGGAAAATGACATTAACGAAAATAAAGATCGAAATGGTGTTATTTCTCGAACTGTCGTTGATTTTGAAGAAACGATGGTGGGGAGTATAAACGGTGAAGATATGGCCGGGGAGGGTGTTGTGCTGCGTTTTGAACATGCCATGTTTAATCCGAAGCCCATTTGGCATACTCGAAATCAGTCTGCGACTGTTGCTAAGAGGACTTACAAACATTTGATTTGTGGAGATATTTTACTCTCCTTTAATAATTCAAATTTGCACGAAATTGTAGGATACGGTAAACAAGTTGGAAACAGAATGAGTAATAATGGACGGTAACATTTGTTTTAAGTCAAGGATGTATTTATTTGTAAATACAGTAAATTCTCTCTAAATGCAACATTGTGAGATTCAAATGTTTTTTAAAAAATGCATTCATAGAAAAAAGATGAATTTAGAGAGTAAAGGAAACCATTTTTTAAAAATATTTTTAAAATCTTTCTATTTTACAGGGTGTTGCATTAGGTAAAAAAAAATGTCTTTCACTTTAGTATTTTCAAATTTATTTAAAATTTCACACTTATCCTTAATCGTTAAATTAATTAACTTTCTTCATGATTGATTGATTGATTGACTGTGACACTGACAGTTTTTACTACGGGTAGCTTGATTTTTGAAAGTGGCGTTTATAGAATGTTTTTGCATATATGGAGTAATGCATTTATAGAGTACAAGATGATTTACCCGGCGTTGCACGGGCGATTACAATTTTAATTACTTTTTTAACTTGAATAAGCCCAATAATTCCAAATCATACACAAATGACATACTCTGATCAATCATCTTTTCATTTTCTTATAATTCCTTAAAAAATAGCTATTTATTGCTTAAAAATTGAATAATAACTCAAATTTATTTTCTTTCGTCTTGTTTCAATTAAAAATGTACTAATAAAAATAATACTTCATGTACATTTATTACTAATTGTATACAAAACAATCTTTACTTGAGAAATACACCGCGCCGTATCGTGTTATGACCAGGTATTTGCCGACGTAAGATCGAATCCCGTCCAAGTAATAATTATTTTTTTTTTAATTGGTAATATGTGCTTGTACTTAAAGTTTGGCGTTAGATCTGCAAGGTCCTAAATAGTAACTGTGCAAAATTTGGTCCCGATCGGTCAACGGACCTAGGATTCTATAGCGAACAAACAAACAAACACACAAACAAGCTCTTTTATATATACAGGGTGTAGACTCGGATCACGCAACATAGCAATTTCAATGGTAAAATTTTAAAAGTCGAATTCTTGCTCCGCTAATTATTTTAGAAAAAAAGTGCAAATACGTTTTTTGTAGAGAAAAAAATTCTGTATCCATAAATGTAATCAATATTACTTTTTCGTTTTCCAAAAACAGAAAAATAAGCAAATTAAAAAACGCGTTTTCGCGAAAATCTGTAGTGCCTTGGAATTATGCTACGACAACTGCCCATCTTACTAACACTTACTGTCACTTTGACGTTTGAAGTTTATTCTTAATTATCATTTTTATTATATCTTGCAATGAAAACATAACTAATTGTGTAAAATAAATGTTTGATAAAATATAAAGGATAATTAAGAATGAATTTCGCGTCAAAGTGACAGTATACGTGACATTAGGCTGGGCAGTTGTCATACCATAATTCCAAGGCACTACAGATTTCTGTCCAAACGCGTTTTTTAATTTGCATAATTTTCAGTTATTGGAAAATGAAAAAGTAATATTGATTACATTTATGGATACAGAATTTTTTTCTCTACAAAAAACGTATTTGCACTTTTTTTCTAAAATAATTAGCGGAGCAAGAATTCGACTTTTAAAATTTTACCATTGAAATCGCTATGTTGCGTGATCCGAGTCTACACCCTGTATAGATGATGCACTTATAGAAGTTGCATTTATAGAGAATTTACTGTACAATGAATTGTAGCTGTTACAATGAAAAATAAACACAAGGTTTCAAATTCGAGGTTTAATATGAGGATCCTCCTTATTATATTATTATAATGGGTTATATGTGTCCCATGAAATTTTCAAAAATTACTGAAACATTGTAAACACATAATAAAAGTATTATTAAATGTCCCACTCGTATTCTAGTCGTTTCAGAGCATGATGACGCATGGGACATATGTGTCCCTCTAGGCATTTTTGGTGGGATATATGTATCCCTTTAGTAATGAATAATTTGCAATTCAACAGGAAGAGAAAACTAACTGAGGCGGAATTGAGGGAGGCAGTTGAGCAAATATGTCCTAGGACGGGCTAACTGCTAGTTACATAATAATTATAAAAATAAATAAATTATGTTGTTCTATAGTTGTATTTGTAATAAAATATTTGATTCAGTACGTGCCTAGTGGGACTCATTTATCCCATGGGCCCTAATTTCAAAACCGAAAACAAAAAAAATTTAAAATTTTGAAAACAAACAATATTCATGTTTATAAACATAATAATTTACTTAAAAATGTTAAATTCCCCCGAGAAAAAAGTCGGCACGAAAGGGTTAAGAGCTACGAATCGCTTCGTACTTTGATGTTCATTTCAAACATGAAAATGAAAAGTATCAAGGTTCTCTTAGTTCGGAATATTTAAAAAAAAATTTAAATGTCACTATTTTGAATTTTTCCAAAAAAGGTAGTGCTGAAAGTAGATTCGTCTTAGTCCCATTCTCGACCCCTAGTCAAATATAAAATTTAAGGGTACCCTTTTGAAGATTTTTAACAAAATAGTAAAAAATTGATGTACAGGGTGGATCAGGGTACTTGGTTACCATAATAGTTTTCAGTTTATTTATATCACTTTCCATTGTGGCACTACAGACGAAAAATTAAATTAAATTTTTGCAGAGAAAAAACTTCTACAAATGTAATCAATATTAATTTTTAAATTTCCAATAACTGGAAATTGAGAAAATTGCAAATGCAATCTTTAGTGCCTTGCAATTATGATGTGACAACTAGGGATTGTAAATTTACCGAATTTTTGAATTACCGGTAATTCGGTAAAACTGTCAATCAAAACCGGTAATTTACCGGTAAACCATATTATTATATATATTTATATTATATTGTTTCTTTTTAGATTTTTGCGGTTACTAACATTTTTAATATAGTTTTCGGAGTTTATTCACGTCTCCCCTATAGTAAGAGCTTGCCGAAACGTTGAGCCAATTTAAATATTTCCCGGATAAACTCCGAAAACCATATTAAAAATAAATATATTTATATACATTTATTTATTATGGAACTGATTAAGATAGTTGAAGCCTAAACTATGCCAATCAGTTTCATACAATATATTAGTTAACAGCCATCAACGTTATATTTTTTTATGTAATATTAATATAAAACAATATAAAATAACAATATATGATATATAAAATAAAAGTATTACAAAAAATATAATCCAGCATTACAAAAAACACATGAAAATAAAACTATTCTGAACATAAAATATAAAATTATATAACATAAAATATGTTGTCAAACTATTAACAATATTTTTTATTTAAAACTTTTCTTAAAAAATAAGCACGTAGAAAACCTAATTTATCTAAACTATCGTCTCCTAATTGCGACCTAATTTTTGTACAATATAATCCAGCCGCGGAAAAAGCTCTTTCGGATTCTACTACACTTGTTAGTCGAGTAGTGAGTAAACAATCATATGCCATTTGTATGTTTTCCCCTCATTTTTTCTCTTTGAAAATAAGTCAATTTTTTTTCGATTATTTGACTTAGATTTTTATCATGATTAGAAAGATTTTGTAAAATTACCGGAATTACTGGTAAAATACTGGAAAATTACTGGTAAAATTTGAATGTTATAAATAAAAAAGATATTAGAAGAAAACTTATATTAACTCTAAACACGCAAATAAAACCTACACATTAATAATATCTATATAAAAAATTAACTTGAAATACACTTTAACTTAATAGTTTGTACATACTGCACATACATACATACATTTTCACAATCCATTCAATCCTATTAGCAACACATCAGACAATAAATCTTCTTTTACATTAGTCCCTTACGAAGTAAGAATAAATTTTACTTTTATTAACTCTAAACGCAAATAAAACATACACCTTAATAATATACAGGGTGTGTAAAAATAGGCGGAAGCGCTACACGTGCCGATGTTCTTCGTAAAATTCTAAGTCGAAAATTTTAATACGAAAATGTTGTACCATGCTTCCTACGGCCTCAGGAACCATATAAAGAAAAAACAATTGGCAACATTGCATACATTGATTTGCGTTTGGACATTTTTTTATCAGCAATTTTTACTTAGGTATTTACAATTTTTGTTCGAACTGAAAGCCTTCAGTTCGGAAACATAGCTGCAAACTTTTGGGTATCGTCTAACACAAACTAGAAATAATTACGAGAAAAACAGAGATGACAGCTAATGACAATATTGCCATATGTATTATTTTCATTCAAATCAGTGATTTACATATTTTCAACACCTATTTTTGAAAGGAACAACACAATATCTAGGAAAGAATACTATTCGAAATTTATTTTTATTCCAAATTGCAGCTTTTTCATTTGGAAGTATTAAATAATAACGCTTATTAAAGGATTAAATGTCAAAACTTTGAGAACTTCTTACAGACCGTGTCCGGAACATTCTTCGCCCACAGTTCTTCGCCTCCACAAGAAACAACTTTAGGTTAATGGCTAATATAAAATAATCTGTAAAAATTACGTTATAATTAAAAACAATCACATTTACAAACAAAATTTGTGATATGCTTGTAGGTATGCGGCGAAAAATTGTGGCGGCGAAGAATTGTGGTGGCGAAGAATTGTGTAGGCGAAGAAATGTGGGCGAAGAATTGTTTAACGTTTTCGTTTTCGTTCCGTTCTCAGTCCCTGATTAAGGGTATCATTCGAAAATCTTTTTCACCCTGGTTCTCCCCAATATGGATTGTATCTAAACGCGATGCCTGCAACGAACAAAAATGGCGACTGGTTATTGATTACCGTAAGCTCGGTAACTAAACAATAGATCAGGGATGGCAAATAGGATTTGATCAGTGTGCCAAAATAAGATAAAATTTAATACAAATTTTTCCCCGTGCCAGTACCTAACCTAACCTAACCTAACCTACCTACCAGAAACAACCGTCACTTATTTCGTTCAGTATTGCCAAACGTCATAATTTTATGTGTTACTAAATACATATGATATGCAATCAAAAGTTCCGTGCATCGCTACAGTTGGTAGGGTAAGTCCGGGATAGATGCCCCACCTTTTTAGATGCTAATATTTTCTGAACAAAGGAGTAAAAACTGTGGTTGTAACTACGTTGTATGACAACTCTATGTATATTACTTTATTTAAACATAAAAATTTACACTGTTATAAAGTTATATGATTTGAATAATTAAAAACTTAAAATATGAGCATTTGCCATCTTCACCAAACTGTCGGGCAAAGATGCCCCACTAGTATAGGTATAGATGCCCCTACGAAAATATTATGTAATTACAAATAAATAAACAGAAACTAAATGTTTAGTAAACATATTAACATTTAAGTACTTATTTCTTTTTTAATGTCATTATTTTTCCCCACAAATTACAAAGATTTTCATATTTAGAACAGCCTTCACGGGACCATTTGTTGCAATGCATGCACTGAACCCACTCATCATTCCACTTTGTGTTTGTGTACATTTCCCCACACCCAACACATGTAGGGCATCTTCCCTGATCGTCCGGTATAGATGCCCCAGCCAAATATCAAATTTAAATTTTGCGCCAGAATATGTACTTTGGCACGAACACTAACCTATTGTATGCCTAAATGTATTGCACTACAAAAACAATGATAAAAGTACTTTATCATGATATGCGTGTATAGTGCTTACAATACCGGGATCCCGAATACCGGGATCCTGGACGAATTTTGTCCGGTATTGAAAACCGATATTGATGTAAAAAATACCGGTATTTCGGTATTAATATGTTTTTATAAAAATTACATTTAATACAGTTAAAAATGAAATAAGTCTCATAATGTCACCAATAAATCAAAATATACACACAGACACAATGTAAAGTGAAAACGTTTTGAAAGATCTTAGAATCTAGCTCGATGTCTGTGTGTGACGTGTTAAAGAGAAACTGCAAGAGGCAATAGAGGAAACACTTACAACTGTGCCAACAATTAAAAAAAAAACGGGATTTGAGCAAAAAATAAAAGATGAGATCACGTCTAAGAAACAATTAAATTTTGTAAGTTTTTTACATTTTTTTTGTACAAACTGCTTAATAACTCTCAAACCATTGCCTGTAGACAAAAAATAAATAAAACTAATTTTGCAGAGAATTTCATGCTCTATTAAAAAGCGTTAAGGTATTTTACGATAAAATTGATATTTTCGGCTACAGAGTCTTATAAATGCAGAAGTGTAAAAAAATCAAGTAAGTGTTGATATCAGCTTAGCATTTGATTTTAGGAAAAAATTTTACTTGAAATTTTTTCTTACCACTTTTATCACCACTTAAAATATTCGCGGTGATAACGGGGACACCCTGTATATAGAATTTATTATTTGTTGTATTTCCTGTAACTACAAAGAAAAAATGTTAAGTTAGTGGAATTCCTTTTTTGTAGTCAAAGTTAATTTTAAAAATATAGATATATTTATTTCCTTTTTGAATATTATTTTTAAATATGTCATAGTAACTAGGTAAAAATCTAATAAGTAAATTTTTTAATAGTAATACCGGTATTAATACCGGTATCCCGGTATTAAAAATTTTGAATACCGAATACCGGTATTAAGATTTTGGCCCGGTATTGTAAGCCCTATGCGTGTACAAGCAAACCATAGTGATAAATTTTGTGAAGCTCTAAAAATGAATTTTTGCAAATAACTTTCCCGAATAAGGTTTTTTTAAAAAAAATTGGCACTGCACACAATCACATACGCAATACAAACCAACCCTTAAAACGCCAGCGCAACCTGTCGGTTAATAACGAAATTATTTTGATGGAGCATCTTCGCCGTTGGGGCATCTATCCCGGACTAACCATATTTTATAGGTCACTAAATAAGTAAATACATATGAAATCAAAAGTTCCGTGCATTGCTACAGTTGGTATTTTATATGTATAGTAATGATCAAATTATTGTATCGATATAAGAAGAGTTGTTATTTTCTGGTATTTTGAATTTTTTCATATTTAAATAACATTAAGTTGTAAATAATTAGCATACTAATTAAAAATAAATAAAACATTTCGAAAAAGTTTAAAATTTTAAAAACAAATATATTCATAGAATTCTTTAGGATCCCGTCGAAAATCTCTCGCGTGCCAAGTTTGGTTTTAATTATCACGTGGCCTTTTGTCAAAATTAGTTGTAGTTGTCTACTAAACTGTCTAAATTTATATTAACAGTATTCTACAAGCTATTAAATTAATCCACAACTAAATGAAATCTGGTATATAAGCGGTACAAACTTCAAAGCCAGTTCAAAAATGTAAACATCTTTTTAAAATTTGATTTTATAGAGTATGGTTAAACTATGCAATTTTCCCGTGAATGAATCAACAATTTTACAGTATTATTGCAATAAAAACGAACATTGTTGTGATTATGGTTGTTGCGCAAGTTCTACGTATCATATTTATAAAGCCTGGTGCTATTGGTAAGTCTTTTTTTTTGTGTTTAAGCTTAAAATTATTTTTATATTTAACTACAACATACAAGATTGGCATCAAATTAGTTTTATTTTACTTCAGTGTTATTTCATTTACTTTTAAATGTATAACATGGAAAAACTGGCACATACTTTGCTTAAACAGGTAAGACTTCGACAGAACCGATTTGAGAGGATTTCAGCTTTAGTAAAACAAATTAACGTTAAAAAATTACGGTCGCAACTTGAAGTGTACACGTCAGTGTTTGTGGATGTTTTGGATCAACAAACGATTTGTTGATAAATTTGTACATCATGAGTAGGACACACCATTCGTACAATATGGCTTATAGCAGGGATGGCAAATAGGATTTGATCAGTGTGCCAAAATAAAATAAAATTTAATACAAATTTTTCCCCGTGCCAGTACCTAACCTAACCTAACCTACCCTACCTACCTACCTACCAGAAACAACAGTCAGTTATTTCGTTCAGTATTGCCAACGTCATGATTTTATGTGTCACTAAATACATATGCAATCAGTGGCGTAGCTAGGGGTTGTGCCGCCCGGGGCGGTCCCTAAATTTGCAGCCCCTATAAATAAGGGTTGTTAATTTTTGATTTTTGCCAAATGCAAGCAGAGATCGACACAAAAAAGTGGGGGGAAAACAAATTGCGCCGCAGGCGTTTTTTTTTTTTTTAATTTTAGACGTTCAAACGTGTTTTAAAGCAAGTTAGATAATGGAGAATACTTTATCATCTTCCAAAATTACAGTTTTACAGTAGAACCTTTTCTGATTTTTTAAAAAATCAAATCGCCCAACTCCTACGAAATTATTTTTAATAAGGGCGAAAAGCCCCTGTTACAATAGAGTTTAAAAGTGCATGGAATTTAATGCCTAAAATAAATGAATTGTTTGAAATTTTATTGAATGGCTGGTACAGTATCGTAAATTTTATTAGAAACTTGGAATTTCTGTCGTTACAAGGGAGCGGATTTTCAGTGAAGCAAGGTCAAGTAGCCCGTTTTATCCTATAACTTCGGTAATAATTCCTTTTTCTAAAATTAATTTTTATGAATTTAATAGCGCTAGTGCGGAACTGATTATTATATCTACTGATCCTTCATTACCCCGAGATTTTCATTTTTACCCCATTTGGGTAGACTAAAAGTGCTGCCCCAAAAAAAGTGCCGCCCGGGGCGGACCGCCCCCCCCCTTGCTACGCTACTGTATGCAATCAAAAGTTCCGTGCATCGCTATAGTTGGTATTTTATATGAAGATATAGTAATGAACAAATTATTGTATCGATATAAGAGGAGTTGTTATTTTCTGGTATTTTTAATTTTTTGATATTTAAATAACATGTAGTTGTAGATAATTAGCATACTAATTAAAAATAAATAAAACATTTCGAAAAATTTTAAAATAAAAAAAAAAATTATTCATAGAATTCTTTAGGGTGCCGTCGAAAATCTTTCGCGTGCCAAGTTTGGCACGCGTGCCACCTATTTGCCATCCCTGGCTTATAGGAATGACTACAGAGGGTCATATTGGCACAAAATCTTAGGACAGTCGCGCTTGTTGAACCTTTTATCGAGCTCCGTGTCCTCGCACCCCCCCATTTGAAATTAACTTTTTTTAAATGTAGAACGTAGTGCTAGCCTTGTGCTAAACTGTGCTGGTAAAAGTTTGCAATGTGCTGTTTTCGTTAGGCTACAAATTAAATTTAAAATTGGGAGGGTTGTGGACATGATAGCTCGCCCAAAACGTAATTCACCCAATGTTTTTACACAGATATGATTTGCTGACATTGTGCTAGCGTGTGCTGAACAAAATTTTGATTGTGCTGTTTTCGTTACGCCACTTTTTTTTTTTTTTTAATTATTTTTAACTAAAACTAGTCTTACAGACTAACGATTAGCTTAAGTCTAACATAATAATAATAATAATAATAATAATCTTTATTTGTTCCGAATATCCCAAAAAAGGTGTAGAACTTGTCACAATAATAATTTACGTACATTACAAATAATATACATAGTTAATAAAAAAGAGAAAAAACACAGAAAAACGAGATTTAAATATAACATTTTATAAAGCCAGCATCATTTAAATATTCGCTTACTCCATAGTAAGCTTTAGAAATCAGAACTTTTCTTAATTTCTTCTTCAATTCGCGGACGGGAAGATTTATTATACTCTCAGGTGATGTATTAAATTTATTATACAGGGTGCTTAAAAAATGGCGGATCAACGCCATACTGCACTATCCAGTAGCATAAGGTGACCAATTATTTTTAGTGAAAAAGGAGTACGAATGGAATTCCATTGGATATGGTGATTGGTATTGCGACAAAACAAAAAAAATCTGGAGTGGTCTCCACTCGATTATCCCATATTAGAATTTAATCATAAATTTTGTAATTGGTATTAGTATTTATTTGCCATATATATCATAATGGAACTATTTATATGTGCACTAAGGAACACCAAAGTTCCAGCGCGTGCAAGCAAGTTATTTCATAAAAAATAAAAATAATGTAGACGAACCTAACAGCTAAATATTTTTTGAATAATATAAAAAATTAATACTGATTCTAATAACACAAAAAATATTTAAAAAAACTCTTAAATCTTAAAATCATATTTTTCCGTTGTATGAATCTTTTTGCATAATGCTGAATCTTCTTCCAATAGCGCACACATGTCAGAACAACTTACATCCCGCAAGTTTAACTTTACTGTTAACACAGAGGCTAGTGTCTTTACTGATAATTGCGATTTTTCACTGCTCCAGTAATCATTAGCAATGGAGAATACCCTCTCCACAGCAGCATTAGTGCCGGGGCAACATAGGGCATATTCAACCACTAATTTTAGATTATCGTGGGGAATATGTTCTTGTTTAAAATGAGAAAAGATTTCTATCCACCTTCTGTCCACACTGACTTTTTCATCTACCCATTTCGTCAGTCTTTCGTCGTTTAAAAATAAATTTACCCTTCGTATTTCTTCGAAAAAAAAATTGTCATCAATGACAGAATCCTTCAATTGTTTCATTAAAAATTTAACTGTAGAAGAAACATCTTCCCATTCTATTTTGCACTTCAAGAGAGTCCACTGGAAGCAATTTAATTCAGCGAAGTTGGTTGACCATTCCTCAACATATTGAAAGCAAATTTTATAAAAATTTCTAACTTCATTTAGAAATTTATCTGTAATCCCAGGATTGGATTCCTCCAAAATTGTTAATTTACTTTTTAAAACTAGAGGTACGAACCAATCGTCAAATCTCGCTTTATATTTCAAAATAAAATCATTTAAAATATTGCCAACTTCTGCAGCTGAAATATTATCAGACGCAATTTCTTGGGTAGTTTTGTGAAAAAATGATGCCTGGCTGTGAACAAAATAGAGCATAAGTTCAGACGATTCATTAAGAAAGAATGCTTTCAGAAGGGTAGGGCATTTCTCCAAACTCAAAAAATATGAGCGAAGTGGCTCATATAATTGTAGAATGCGCTCTATTGCTGGAGTCAGAGCAAGCCATCTCACTTTTGAATAACCAAGAAGCTTTTTATATTCAATATCAGCCTCTTGACAAAATTGTTTAAGACTTGCTACACGAACTGTGAAACGACTAAAATATAAATATATGTTTGTAATTATGACCTCCACATCAATTGACATAGAACTAGAAGCTGTGTTAATGGCATTTGATAAAATGTGTGCATTGCAACCGATTCCAAATATATTTTTCTTGGTTAAATTTTTGAGTCTTGTGTGTACATTATTGATACCTCTCCGGTTACGTCCACCAAAATTCGTATTCGTGTTATCTGCCGATAATGCTACAATTTTAGAATTCAAATTATTTTCAGTAATAACACGAAACAAGTGGTTTGATAAAATTTCCGCAGTTTCTCCTTCAATCGATTCTAAATTTAAAATTTTATGACAAATGCCATTTTTAATATTGAAATATCTTACTAATATTGGGTATAATTTTATTTCTTTGTGGTTCGATGCATCTGATAAAATGGTTACAAATGATACAGTTTCCAAATCTTGTAATAGTTTTTGGTCGCAATATTCTTTAAAAACTCCAGTTATTATTGACTCGCATTTAGTTCTTGCACATGAAAATTTGGAATTATGAAATTTCTTTAATAATTTGGTAGTGCAGTCCATGCTTCTGAAACTCTGGTTATGGACAATAGTATGAAAAGCAAAAGTGCCCTCCATAATTGCTAATGTTTTTTCACTTGATCCAAAATTTGGAGATTTAAAAAATGTGGTTAGTTTGGACGTTGATGCCGATGCATCGAGAGATTTTTTATGTTTATTGGTATCGATATGCTTTGTTATTGCAGATCGTCCACCAACCGCAATAGAAAATTCTCCTCTGCAGATTGTACATTTTACCATAGAATCATCATTTTTTTGGTTTTCTATAATAAATGGAAACTCTTTTTTCAAAATTTCATTAAAATGATTTTTTCGTCTTTTTGAACCCTCCATATTTTTTTCTAAAATAGGTCTATTGTATTCGCACTAGTAAAATTTTTAAAACCCTCCACTGGCGTATCCGTTACTCATAATAGTAGGAAACCTACAAAATCGAAAATAATTCAAAATGTTATAGTTATAGCTTTTGTGCATAAATCGCGATTTACCTGCAATATTTATTTAATTTCAAACACATTATTGTTAACTATTAAATAAGTTCGCAAAACGTAATATTGGTTTAAAATTTTCAAAAAATATCAATATTACATTTCACAAGCTCATTTGATATCTGAATTTGATCGGGTTTATAAAATTATACTTGCAACTTAAAAATGAAATAATAAATATCATTCAAAAATACGTACCGCCCGGAACCACTTTAACTTTAGTTAATTTAGACTATTTAGAGAGTAAACTGATTGACGGATACTACGTTTATGGTTTACAACTACAATATTTTCCGAGTGACATCTAGCGGATACTGTATTTTTATAGGCAGACTATTATTCCATTGAAAAAAACAACCTTGCACAGAATACTGTGTCTAAACCTAAACAATAATAGACGTGTAGGTGTCTGCTATACGTTAACTCGCAAAATGTTGACGTCTCGATAATTTAATATTAAGGGAGTACAAAGGAGTACAAAAGAATGCAAAGGAGTACTTTTGGAGTACGGTTTTTAGAAGGAGTACGGTGCATGAAAAAGCAGTACAAAACTCCCGAAAGGAGTACGGTTGGTCACCTTAAGTAGCACCCTCTGAGTATTAGAAAAATGTTAAAAAAATTCTACCTCATGAATTCCAGAAAATATAGAGGTTTTAATTTACGCTAGATGTGGCAACTATGTGCTGATGCTGCTGACGAGCACTCGAATTATAGGATGTTGAAATTGTGTTATTCTACCTAGTAGGCGTCCAAGTTAACAAGACACTTTACTGATGTCATGATATACCCAGTGTGTCAGATTTAGAAGGAAAAATAAATAATTGCTACAATACATAAACGATGTTACATCTGCCAAATGCCAAATGCATATCTCTGTATTCTCGGGCTGAATACATTTTCGTTTGTTGATTAAAGTACAACGAGGATAATGACGTTCTGAATGACAGGTTGGAATTTTTATGTCAAGTGACTTATTCAATCAAATTTCATAGGTAGCTTAAAATGTAATACCTACCTAATTTATCAAAATAATAGCTTGGTTGCCAAATCATTATTATAATTTTTTTTTGCAAAACATGAAAAATAAAATTCCTTCACAAACGGATTTTTTCTCTAATTTACATAAAAATTATTATTGGGCATTATTTAAAACCCGTTGCTTTCAGAAAGTTGTCGAAATAATCAAATAGGGCTAATGATAAAAATGTTAAATTTCAATTTTCAGACCTTCATATCTCCAAGATTTAATGAAGGTAGAATTTTTTAAACATTTTTCTAATACTTAGAAGGTGCTACTGGATAGTGTAGTATGACGTTGATCCGCCATTTTTTAAGCACCCTGTATATAGCAATAATTGTGGAGACAACGTTTTTTTGAAGATAGGTATATTTGAAACAATCGGGTTTTAGGTTTTTTTATGTCGCGTATTGGCTGCATGATTTCTTATATTCTCTTCGAACAGATCTACATTATTTTTTACGAAAAGGATGGCTTCGAGGATAAATAGACCATAAAACGTTAATATTTCGTTACCACGAAAAGTGTCATTGCAGTGATCTCGGTAGTTTAGGCCAAATATGTTTCTTATACATCGCTTTTGTATAATGAAGAGGCGTTCTGAGTCACTAGCGTTACCCCAAAAAATTACAGCATAGCGTAACCTAGATTCGACATATGCATGATATGCAGTTTTGGCCGCGTTTGTACTGACCAATTTTTTTAGGTTTTTTAGTGCGAAAGGATACATACCTATCTTAAATCTAGGGTTATATGTGAATTGTCTCACCCACTGGTGTCTCACAATTTCTTTTCTTGTTAGCTTTTTCGCAATAGCAATTAAAACGCATCACCACACTGACATGACACTTTATCACTCTATCACTTAGTTAGCACTTAGATCAAGGGTGATTCAAATGTGATTTGAAATTGGAGGGGCTGTAGACTTGATAGCCCCCCCAACACATAATTCAATCAATTTTTTTATGCAGATATATTGTGCTCGCCATGTGCCACTTTGTGCTGATAACATTTTTGACTGTGCTGTTTTCGTTACGCGACAAACTCGATTTAAAGTTGGGGGGGGGGGCTGTAGACATTATAGCCCCTCCCGCTTGTAATTCTAGAGAAATCGAGCATTTCCTACATTTAACCAGATCAATAGGAAAAAGTACTTTGAGTGAAATGTAAAAATTAATTTTAATAAATGATATATCTGTCGTAGGCATAATGTGAAATCCGGCATTTTATAAAACGCCTAGGCACAAAACTATTAGCTTCATTTTTATTATTTATTTAAAAAAAAACTTTAACTAACTTTTAACCTGACCCTCTACTACTGACCAAATGAATGAGAGTCATGTTAAAGGTTGGTTAAAGTTTTTTTTTTTGTATGGGTTTAAGAAAAAGTCATAATTTGATCGTTTTGCCGGCTTTTTATAAAATGCCTAGGCGTTTTATAAAATGCCGGATTTCACATTATGCCTGCGACATATCCACTACATTTCCCAAAACTCATTAACTGTTGAAGATATTTTGAACCTGCCAGTAATGCGAGTGAAGTACGAGCCTTTTCTGTTCTAAAACTAGTTAAAAATTATCTTAGCAACAGTTTAAGACAACACAAATCATCATTAGCATTCTTGTACAGGGTGGTCTATTTTCGATGCCCATACAGGGTATCTCGGTTATTATCAGAGATAGAAAAAAACTAAATACATTAACTCCATTTATTTTTTCGAGAGAAATTTATTGCCGTAAACAGATTTTTGATATCTTTTTTAATTTTCGAAATATAGCCAAAAACCGATTTTTGGCACTTTTCAAAAATGTTAAATATCTCGTTTAAACGAGAAGATAGAAAAAAACTTTAAAGACATTTTTCGCATGATTTTTTGTGCTTAATAAGATAGCGATGTTCAATTGTTTTTTACTTATATCAATGCCGATATATTGCACCTAACTTTCTTATTTTTAATGGCAACCATAGGGAAATTATATATTTTTGAAAAACGCAAAAAATAAGCTTTCGATTCATGTCAAAGCCAACTATGGTTGTCATTTAAAATAAGAAAGTTAGGTGTAATATATCAATATTTGTATGAGTAAAAAAAAATTGAACATCGCCATCTTATTAAGGACAAAAAACCATGCAAAAAATGTCTTTAAAGTTTTTCTCTATCTTTTCGTTTAAGCGAGATATTTAATCTTTTTTGATACTCGAAATTAAGCCAACACCATTTTTGGCTCTTTTCAAAAATGTTAAATATCTCGTTTAAACGAGAAGTTAGAAAAAAACTTTAAAGACATTTTTTGCATGGTTTTTTGTCCTTAATAAGATGGCGATGTTCAATTTTTTTTTACTCATACAAATATTGATATATTACACCTAACTTTCTTATTTTAAATTACAACCATAGTTTCCATTTAAAATAAGAAAGTTAGGTGTAATATATCGGCATTAATATGAGTAAAAAACAATTGAACATCGCTATCTTATTAAGCACAAAAAATCATGCGAAAAATGTCTTTAAAGTTTTTTTCTATCTTCTCGTTTAAACGAGATATTTAACATTTTTGAAAAGTGCCAAAAATCGGTTTTTGGCTATATTTCGAAAATTAAAAAAGATATTAAAAATCTGTTTACGGCAATAAATTTCTCTCGAAAAAATAAATCGAGTTTATGTATTTAGTTTTTTTCTATCTCTGATAATAACCGAGATACCCTGTATGGGCATCGAAAATAGACCACACTGTACATAGAAAATGAGGGGTACAAAATTTATATTGCAGTAACATATTAGATGAATTTCCATCGCAAAAGCGTGGAAAAGTTTTTTTTGTGCGATCGTACTAGAAACAGCTGTTTGACGGACGCGTTAGCAGCCATAAAATACTGCATTACCAGCGTTACCCTTAGCAACGGCCTAAAAAGTACTTTTCCAGCCGTTACCCTTAGCAACGGCCGAAAAAGTTAACTTTTTCGATCACTACAGCGTACGAAATAGTAAATTTGCATTAAAGCTAACAGCATACGCCGTCATCTGTCAGTGACAGAATGTCACGTAGTTTCTAACCTATATTTTTAAAAACTACTAAAAATTCAAATTGCTTTTAATTCGATCGCACAAAAAATGTAATATGCACCTCGGCCAAAACGTACTTTTTCGGCCTTGCCTGTTTGCTAGCTTCTACTACGTCTCAGCCAGCAAACCAGACGCGGCCGAAGAAGTTACACTTTTTGGCCTTGATACGTAAATAACTATTATAGGTCAATTTATTATATATAAATATGAAAGAAAGGTGAGTGAAGGATTAAATGCCGCAATTAAGAATTTATATAAAAGTAGCAGAAATTATGTACGAACCGACAACAGTAGTTTCCAGGAATCTAAAACAGTGGGAGGAAGACGGGGGCACTTTAAACCTATTGATTTTTATAATTTATTGTAATGGATAAAATAATCTATACATATACATGGTGTTTCTTAAGTATTGCAAAAAAATTCAGGAAGTGATTCCTTGTCAAAAATTAAGGGAGGTCTTTCATAAAAAAAAATATCCTTAGACGTCTCCTTTCGAAGTTACACCCCCCTAAAGGGGTGCGTTAAAATTAGGTTTTTATTTTATTTCTCAAATTTGGATAAATTTAGGAAAATGATATTTGGTAGATGTTTTATACATATTAAAAGGTTTCTCATAGTAATATTTTTAATCATCTCCCACCTCCACAGGGGGCTGAAAAGTGCGACCCCTGTTGGTTTTCTTATCAGAACTTTTTGGTGGGTTAAAATCTTTTAATAAAAAATATTTTTTTTCAGAGCTTGATTTATTTAGAAACTTTATCTATTCCCGAGTTTATCTCGTAAAACCTGCCGTTTTTGAGTAAAAAATAAAGTAAGTAAATAATAATCATCAAATATTCCAATTGAAAACGACTCATTTTGGTGGTTTCCATGGTTTGTTTTTGTTCATGTTGGGTAGAATCGACGGGCGTTATAGCGTTGTCGCCACGTTAAACTCAAAATAGATTACATCCGTCAATTCTACCCAATATGAACATAAAACAACCATGGCAACCACCACAATGAATCGTTTTATATTGGAATATTTGATGGTTCACGTTTACTTATTATATTTTTTACTCGAAAACAGAAATCTTAAAAAAAAAATATTTTCAACTAAAAAATTTTAACCCACCAAAAAGTTCTGATAAGAAAACCAACAGGGGTCGCACTTTTCAGCCCCCTGTGGAGGTGGGAGATGATTCAAAATATTACTATGGGAAACCTTTTCATAAGTATAAAACATCTACCAAATATAATTTTCCTAAATTTATCCAAATTTGAGAAATAAAATAAAAACCTAATTTTATCGCGCCCCTTTAGGGGGGTGTAATTTCGAAAGGAGACGTCTAAGGAATTTTGTTTTTATGTAAGACCCCCCTTAATTTTCAATAAGAAATCACCTCCTGAATTTTTTTGCAATACTTAAGAAACACCCTGTATATAAAAATGAATGTATGTTTGTATGTATGTCCTTTATGCATTCCTATACCATTCATCCGATCCTGACCAAATTTGGCACAGACAATCTATAGGACCATGGGAAAAAGATAGGCTATATAAGAATTCCCAAAAGTTCCAAAAATTCCCAAAAGATCCAAAATTCCCAAAAGATCCAAAGTTCACAAACGTTTCAAAATTCTCAATAGATACAAAAATTCTCAATAAATACAAAAATTCCCAAAAGATCCAACATTCTCAAAAGGTCAAAAACGTCCACCGGGTGCGAGCGCGAAGCGCGAGTAGTCTGTGATTTATAAAAAAATTCATTGAGCGAAGCCGGGTAACTACGCTAATTGAGAAATAAAAACAATGAAAATATAAGAAACACCTATTATGAGTGAAATTAGGGTACCTTTATAACCAGGGTACGGACAAGCGATGGACAAGTTTCTATTGTACCTACCTATATATGGTCGAGTTTCGCTTGCCACTAGGCTGCGACCTCCAGATTTTATATGATTTGCATTGCGTTGATACGGAGTTTTACAGATTTTATTTTTTTCTTGCTTGTTCAGGGTGTTTAAGTGTGATCCAAGACTTAAAAAAACATTAGTGATAGATGTGTAAGTTACTACCATACGTAAATATCATAAGTTAAGTTAAATACAATTATTTTTTTAATTTTTAAGAAAAAGTGCATTGTAATTATTTGTCTACATCGAACTTAATAGCAATGATTGGAATTAATAATGTAATTTTGTCATTAAATATGAAATTAAATTGATGAATCTATACTTTTCAGTTGCTCATTGGACTTTAAAACAGGAATTAAGTAAACAATTGTTTGCAACTGCGTGTATCATGGGTTGCATGCTTACAGTGGAAATACGCGCTCCGTATATGTTTATTAAACATTAATAGCTAATAACAATTATTAAGCCTTCATTTTACTCACTTTTTAGTTGCTATACTTACTATTGCATCTATTTCCACATGCCAATTGAGTTTTTACCTTCAAATTTCGTTTAAAAATTGAATTATTAAAAGAAATCCTATATAATCCCATTGCCGCTATGAGAAAGTTGGAGGGTTCGTGTAGCTTGGCCATACCCTGTTATATAGAGGTACCCTAAGTGAAATGGAATGGAAGCGACATCTTAAACAGAACTGACGTTATAAGATGATGTGGTGCTATTAGCTTAAAACAAAAACAAAATTGCAGCAAAGTCTGGGGGTGTGGGCAGATCCATAATGAAAATACGATATGAGCATCAATATGAAAAAGAAAGGACTATGGTTGTAACGAAGAATCACGTAACGGTTTTGACCATGTTACACCAAGAAATGATTAAACAGTTTTAAATCTGAAATATTTAGGAATGAAAATTGCAGAGAACGGTTAATTGGTAGAAGATCTGAATAACAGAATAGCGGCAGCGACGAAATTTTACCACGTCACTAATAAATGCTTGATAAGTGAGAACGTGTTCTCAAAAGTAACTAAGACGCGAGTATTGAATATGTGTGTGAAGATAGCATGGGGTTCCTAGCCTGCGTTTGCGTCTGCTAAGTGTATGCACGGCCCGGCAAATAAGTTAAATGTAAAGTTATTTATCGCTTCTTCCTCGATAACGGAAACATTTTTTTATGATATTTGCAAGGGATATGTACAATACCTTTATCTAGAGAATCTAGAGGGTAGTATATGCCAAAGCCATTGCCTGCCCGTCAGACGCCCCTTCGTGGCGGAATAGAAAATGTTATATATTTATAATAATAATAAGAAATCTTTATTTAGCTTTTAGCTAATTTTACATTATCTTAATGCTGCTTATATTTATTTGTACATATTTTTTTAACTATTAAATCTTAACACTATTTTTCACATATTCGAAACATAGTTTTTTAAAATTTGAAATGGAAGTTGTTTGTTTAATTTCCACAGGTAATTCATTAAAAATCTTGAGCCCTTTGTAGTACAAGGCGTTCTGTGTATTTGTTTTCGTTAGTTTTGGTAGTCTAAAGTCGTCTTTGTTCCTGGTCTGGTATTCGTGAATGTTACAGTTTTGTATTAAATTTTTAGTCATGTAACGTGGTAAAAAATTATTTATTGCCTTGTATATTAAAAAAAGGCAATTAAAAGTAATTTGTTGACGTATACTTAACCACTTTAAGGTATTAAGCATTTCGCTTATTTTGGTGTATCTCGAGCATTTTAAAATAACACGCATTCCTCTGTTTTGTTGTTTCTGCAATTTATTTAAGTCGCATTCGTTGCATAAGAACAAAATATAAGTAAAAAAATTTAAAAAAATTAATTATTTTCTCGATATCAGAAGATTCCTTCAGGAAATTTGCAGGGGATATGTGAAATACTTTTATCTAAGGGGTGGTACATACCAAAGTCATTGCGTGGCCGTCAGGCACCCGTCCAACGCATATTATTACCATATTCATTTCAGTAAAAAAAGGAAAAACAATTCATTATTTTCTTGATAACGGAAAAAGATTATTTCGTGAAATTTGCAGGGGATATGTAAAGTACTTTTATCTAAGGTATTGGGTTGGACGGTTCACGTAACCCCTGCACATTTCCTGAAAGAATCTTCTCCCGTTATCGAGAAAATAATTAATTATTTTTACTTTTTTACTTATAATGTATCAATGTATGTAACATTTTTTATTTCGCCACGGAGGGACGTCTGACGGGCAGGCAATGGCTTTTGCATATACTACACTCTAGATCAGGGGTGGCCAACCCAAATGATTTTGCGGGCCACTTTGGAAATGCATCATAACTCCGCGGGTCACATACAAAATTATATATCCCCATATTAGATTTAGATACACTATAGACATTTTTTTGGAGTGAAAAATTCAAACATAATGAGTTATTATTGTGTTTACTATTATTCTTACATGTAAACATAGATAATATAATAATAATGATACTAAACGTACATTGTAAAGAAATATATAACAATAAAAATTAAATATAAAAAATATACAAATATAAATGAAATAAAAAAAATTAAATCATTAAAAAATATTTATTTTACTAGTGCGATATTTGTTTCTCCACTCTTTCACTTAGCTTTTGCGAATCTAGAGGACTTATCTAGAGTCTAGATACTCTAGATTCTAGACAAAGGTACATCCCTAAAAATATCATATAAAAATCTCTTTCCTTTATCGAGAAAGAAGCGATAAATAACTTTCCATTTAACTTATTTGCCGCGCCAAGCATACACTTAGCAAAGACACAAACCCAGGTTAGGAACCTTATGCTATCTTCACACAAATGTATCGAATGCAGTATGTACCAATGTTTACTTACAGTTCAGAAACTTGGGCACTAACAAGAAAACAAAAACAAGGGATACAGACACAGGAGATCTAGAAAACAAGAGGTACTGTTCAGCAGCTTTTCTCGACATATCACAGGCTTTTGATAGGGTGTGGCATGCAGGCCTAATCTATAAGATTAAAATCAATTTACCGCACCCATATTGTCAAGTCCTAACATCCTACCTACTAGATAGACATTTCCTAGTCAAGTATGGTGAAGCCTATACCCCTCTTGTGCCCATAAAATCTGGAGTACCGCAGGGCAGCGTACTCGGCCCATTGCTATACACTATCTACACTGCCGACCTGCCAACCACCAACAACACTGACATAGCCACCTTCGCCGATGATACGGCAATAATGGCCTCAAGCAGGGATTCGAATATTCGAAAGTTGCCTCCGAGTACCTGCAGCGGCACCTCAATGAAGTGGCAACTTGGTTGAAAATGTGGCGTATTAAGGCCAACAGTACCAAATCCACCCACATCACTTTTAGCCTGAGAAAGGATACGTGTCCACAAGTTACACTAAACAATGTTCCTCTTTCTCAGAAAGAGGATGTTAAATACCTAGGGATACATCTAGACAGGCGCTTGACGTGGGGAACGCACATCTGTCAAAAACGCCTACAACTCGGACTCATCTTTCGGAAAATGAACTGGCTGTTGAACAGAAGCTCGCAACTAAAGACAGAAAACAAGCTACTTCTATATAAAGCCATCATCAAGCCTGTGTGGACCTACGGCATTCAGCTGTGGGGCTCAGCTAGCGACTCCAATATCATAAAAATTCAACGTTTTCAGTCAAAAACATTACGAACCATTTGCGATGCTCCTTGGTATGTTCCCAACAACATCATACATCGTGATCTTGACATACCAACCGTCAACGAAGAAATTAGAGCCAGAAGCACACGATACCAAGTTCGACTCAGACAGCACCCCAACACGTTAGCAACTGACTTGCTCACCGTCCCCCGCGTCAGGAGATTAAAGCGGCTTGATGTGCTGGACGCTGGACCTGTCCCAACGAAGATAGTGCAAACAATAGTGTGTTACGAGTGTTAGTGTAATAGTGGCCAAAACACTAGTAAAATAAAATAAGTGCTAGTTCGGTCGAGGGAACTGGCCATTGGGTCGGTGTTAACTATGTCCATTTCAGTAACATATTGTTCTTGTGGAATAGATAGTACCAGTGCCGTTTCTGAGTACTTGGCCGCCCGCGTGCTAACGTACGTTTCGCCGCCCCGGTAAACAAAAAAAATTGAAATAAAAAAATAAATAATTGTCGTTGCAAGTATTATATCTAACAACATGTATACAGCGTCATTCAAAAAGTCTGCAACAAATGGGAAACATTTTTATTATTCATTTCTCAAAAAATTTTATTTATGATAAAAGTTGGTGCATGGTCTAAAACTAATTTTAGGATAAAAAAAGTTTAATAAAAAGTCATAGGACACTGGATTTTAAGGATTTTTGAAATATTTGCAAGAGCAAAGTGCCCTTATTTTATGAGATACAAAAACAATGTATCGGAAAAAGTTATTTAGAATCTCAAAATAAGGCTAGATTTAAATTTTGAAGATCAAATTCAAAATTTTATTTTTTAAGAAATTTTAACATCAAAAAGTCTGCAACAAATGGAAAAGTTTTTTATTATTGATTTCTCAAAAAAATTTATTCCTCATTAAAGTTGGTGCATAGTCTTAAACTAATTTTAAGATAAAAACAAGTTTGATAAAAATTCATAGGACACTGGATTTTAGCGATTTTTGAAATATTTGCAAGAGTAAAGTGCCTTTATTTTAAGAGATACAAAAAAAATTATAGGAAAAAGTTATTTAGAATCTTAAAATAAGGCTAGATGTAAATTTTGACAGTCAAATTCCAAAATTACAATTATTACAAAATTTTAAGCACTTCACTTTTGCGAATATTTCAAAAATCGCTAAAATCTAGTGTCCTATGACTTTGTTAAACTTTTTTTCATTTAAAATTAGTTTTGGACCATGCACTACCGTTTATCAAGAATATAATTTTTTGAGAAATCGATAATAAAAAACTTTTCCGTTTGTTGCAGACTTTTTGAATGTTAAAATTTCTTAAAAAATAAAAATTAGAATTTGACCTTCAAAATTTAAATCTAGCCTTATTTTGAGATTCTAAATAACTTTTTCCTATAATTTTTTTTATATCTCCTAAAATAGGGGCACTTTACTCCTGCCAATATTTCAAAAATCGTTATAATCTAGTGTTCCATGACTTTTTATTGAATTTTTTTTCATCTTAAAATTAGTTTTAGACTATGTTCCAACTTTTATCAAGAATGAAATTTTCTGAGAAATCGATAATAAAAAACTTTTTTGTTTGTTGCAGACTTTTTGAATGTTAAAATTTCTTAAAAAATAAAAATTAGAATTTGACCTTCAAAATTTAAATCTAGCCTTATTTTGAGATTCTAAATAACTTTTTCCTATAATTTTTTTTATATCTCCTAAAATAGGGGCACTTTACTCCTGCCAATATTTCAAAAATCGTTATAATCTAGTGTTCCATGACTTTTTATTGAATTTTTTTTCATCTTAAATATTAGTTTTAGACCATGAACCAACTTTTCTCAAGAATAATATTTTCTGAGAAATCAATATTAAAATTTTTCCCAATAGTTGCAAACTGTTTGAATGACTGTAAATTTGTCATGTGTAAGAGGGATTTTCAGCGCCATCTCTTGCGCCCTTGGCACTAACTTGTCCCATTGCCAATTATTGTATTGCTATCTACATTGCTTCGGTACGGTATACAACCGCCGATTGAGTACATAAATTTAATCGCAATATTAACTCTCAGGTCGAAATTGCCGAATAAGCAAACTGGAGAGTGATTTACGCGTTTTTACAATTTTTTTTTAATAGTATGGAATTGAAATCTCTAATCCTTGATCATTTTTACATACTATTTTTCAAACTAATATTTTATTTTCAATTCTTGTGAAACATTAAAAAACGAAAGGGCGGCATTTGGCCGCCCTCTAAATCGGCCGCCCACGTGCGGGGCACGCTTTCGCTCCCCGCCAGAAACGGCCCTGGATAGTACACTATCAAGGATGTTAGAAAAAAAAAAAAAAACTAACAAGAAAACAAAAACAAGGGATACAGACAGGGCCGTGTTTAGGGGGGGGGGGGGCGAAGGGGGCGCTCGCCCCGGGCGCCGAAATCAGGGGGCGCCAAAATCGCCATTGACGTCTTATTTTTTTTGGAGTTATCTACGTTACGCAGTACCAGCGCGAAATTATTTTGTGTCCTAGGCAAAGTTTATTGGCGCGTCCCTTCTTCCTTAAGTCCTTTTATCTAAATTGTAGAGTGTTATTAACAAGTAAATAACGTACGGCGTATGAGGTATAGACAGCTGACGTAGCGTGATAATGAACCCAAGAGCGCGTCAAGTAATAGTGATAGTGTAAGTAAGCACATTAAACTAATAACTGTGTAGTGAATTAAATTTTAAAATATAATCGTATAAATAAAGTTAAATAAAATAAAATATTATCCATGGAGAAATTTTTTAAAGCGAGTGGTAGTAGTTATAAAAGAAAAAGAGACAAGGAAGAGAAAAACAAAGAAGAAGGCGGAATATCCAGAACGTACAAACTAGTAATCAGATCACCAGATCAAGCAAAAACCAAAGGTTCAACGGAAGAAAAACAAATGGAGGCATTAGTAAAAGTAATTAACCAATTGGTGGAAGAAGTTAAAAAGATAAGGGAAGAACAAAAAGCATTTAGGGAAGAATTTAGTGCAACAAAAAAAGAAAACGAAGAGCTTAGAAAAAAGATGCTTAGCTTAGAAAACAGAATAGAAGAACCAGAAAAAAAAAAGAAAAGAAATATAAAATTGTGATAAAGGGGGCAAAATTTGATGAAAGTAACGGTACAGCAGGTATCGAAGAATTTCTAGATCAAAATTTAGGAGTCAAAGTAAATATCAAACAGATGTATGTGGTGGGTCGAAAATATGGCAAAAGTATGACAATAGCAATGACAAGTAAATAGGAGTAAAATAAAATAAAGATGATGCAGTATAAGAGCAAATTAAAAGGTCAAAACGTTTACATAAACAATGACCTAATAGTAAAAGAAAGATAAATACAAAGAAAAGTCAGAGAAGAGGCAGAAAAAGAAAAAAAAAGGGCAAAAAAGTCAGAGTAGCTTATCAAAAACTCATTGTAGATAATAACATCTGGCTATGGAATAAAGAGAAAGAGGAGCTACAGCAAAAAGCAGACCCAAAAAACTAAGGACGGAAAACAAGTTACGGAAAAAATGGCACGATCACTACACGAAAACGGACATGAATAAGGAAAAACAGATAGCAATCAAAGCATGAGATACTAAAAATGAAAAAAATAGAGATAAGAAAGACAAAATGAGAATAGGTACTTGGAATACCAGAAGCATAAAAAGAAAAGAAGAAGAAGCGATCATGGAAAAAAGTCTACAAACAGTAGAAAGACTCACGACTAAAAAAAATAATGTTCCTTAAGTTAAATGTTTAACTATTGAAGTATTTATTTATTTATTATTAAAAATATTACATGTGCATATTATGTTATTTTTTACCAAATTGTATGTTCCTTAAGTTAAATGTTACCTAATTATTTATTTATTATTAAAAATATTACATGTGCATATTATGTTATTTTTTACCAAATTGTATGTTCCTTAAGTTAAATGTTACCTAATTATTTATTTATTATTAAAAATATTACATGTGCATATTATGTTATTTTTTACCAAATTGTATGTTCCTTAAGTTAAATGTTACCTAATTATTTATTTATTATTAAAAATATTACCTATATGTGCATACATATGTGTGTTTTATAAAGTGTTTTTTAAAACGAGCCCCATTTTCCAAGCCCGAACAAAGTAGGGCCGGAGAAACTTTTTTTTTTTTAGAAATGGGGCGCAATTTTTCGTTCTTGCCCCGGGCGCCAAAACACCTAGACACGGTCCTGGATACAGACACAGGAGATGAGATTTTTGAGAAGAATTGAAGGATGTAGACTAATTGATAAGAATATTAACGATAAAACCAGAAAAAACTAGGAGCGAAAAAGATTGCGATAAATCAATTACGATGGCTGACATATTACCCATGCTAGAAAGTAGGTACGCAAAATGAGATGGAAATCGAAATTTGGGGAAAAAAGACGTAGAGGAAGACGAAGAACAAAATGGAAAAACGAAGTGTGATATGTCTATGTACTAGAAGAAAAAGCAGTCAGCTGGAGAGATGTGCTAAAGTAAGTCAATGATAGAGACATAGATGGAGAAACAGTCAAGAACTAGGAAAATATACGTCGTCACCGAAAGACACAAGAGGAGTCGATTAAGAAGAAAAAGGAATATTTATTTTCACTACTCAAAAAAAAATAGTTTTGTTATACAGGGTGAGTCACGACGGACGCGTCGGAGTTTTATGGCGAAACGCTTTATATTTTCCAATTTCTGTCGCTGTTAGATTATGTAAGTCAATAAGGGCTACATTTTAAAAATATTCTCAAATATACAGGGTGCTCCAAAAAAGAGTGCCATATCAAAGTTATACTTTTTCTTATGGAACACCCTGTATATTTTTACATTTTTGGATTCCTCTTTAAATTTAATTCAAAAAATGTGAAAGGTCATTTGGGTCTAAAGTCAACCGTTCTAGTGAAAATCGCATTTTCATGAAAATACAGTATTTTCAAAAATTTTCAACATTTGAAAACTTTGAGAAGTCTGAAGAAATTCGCTTGGAGATAAGATTGACAATAGATTATGTAACACTTTGCACCAACTACATTTTAAAAATATTATACAGGGCGTTTTTTACGCTTTGTCAAACTTGTGAAACTTTAAACATCGATAACTCATTTTTTTTAAATACAACCCCTTATATTTTTTTACACCGTCTTATAGAAAATTTAATTCTATTTCGAAAACATTAATACTGTTTTGTACCTAAAATTGATATTTTCCGAGATATTGCGATTTTATTGTTAATTATTAGGGCAAAGTAATATTTTCGAGTAGGCTATGAAGGTAGACAGCGGTAATTTGATACAATTGAAAGAAAGAACAAGAAAGGTTTAGTTTTATCTTTTGCCTACGCATTTTTGACATTTTTTATAATGAAGAGCAATCTCACGTTTAAATCGAGATTTCTTAAAATTATTTATGCATTTATTTATAGGACCAGTATGATAAGATGATTACTAAATCCTATAAACCATTTTTTTGTATGTTTATAATACGACACTCGGTTCTACCAAAATGTCTTTGCTTAAATACTGGTTCCACGCATTTTGCAAACATTGTGTTTTATACAGTGCGCTAGTGTGCACAATGTTTAATGTAAATAAGTGTTTATGGTGTATTAACTAAAATATAAATACACAGAAAATATTTCAAATTGGGACCGTAGTAACTTTAATTGAACATTTGTAAAAATATTTCTAGTGATAACTAAAATGTATGTAATAATAATTCAAAAACAAAATTTAAGAGCCGATTACAATAAATGTTCAACATGACGATCTTGAATACACATTGTGATCCTCTTTTCAAGTGAACGTCTTACCTACATTACGCAACATATTAGGAGTGATTGTCTCAAAAGTTTTTGAATTATTATTACATACATTGTCAAACAAAAATGCGTAGGCAAAAGATAAAACTAAACCTTTCTTGTTCTTTCTTTCAATTGTATCAAATTACCGCTGTCTACCTTCATAGCCTACTCGAAAATATTACTTTGCCCTAATAATTAACAATAAAATCGCGATATCTCGGAAAATATCAATTTTAGGTATAAAACAGTATTAATTTTTTCGAAAGAGAATTAAATTTTCTATAAGACGGTGTAAAAAAATATAGGGTGTTGTATTTAAAAAAAATGAGTTATCGATGTTTAAAGTTTCACAAGTTTGACAAAGCGTAAAAAACTCCCTGTATAATATTTGAAAAATGTAGTTGGTGCACAGTGTTACATAATCTATTGTCAATCTGATCTCCAAGCGAATTTCTTCAGACTTCTCAAAGTTTTTAAATGTTGAAAATTTTTGAAAATACTGTATTTTCATGAAAATGCAATTTTCACGAAAACGGTTGACATTAGACCCATATGACCTTATACATTTTTTGAATTAAATTGAAAGAGGAATCCAAAAATGTAAAAAATACAGGGTGTTCCATAAGAAAAAGTATAACTTTGATATGCTACTCTTTTTTGGAGCACCCTGTATGTTTAAAAATATTTTTAAAATGTAGCCCTTATTGACTTACATAATATAACAGTGACAGAAATTGGAAAATATATACCGTTTCGCCATAAAACTCCGACGCGTCTGTCGTGACTCACCCTGTATTGTTATAAAAAACTTGTATTTTGGTGGTATTGCATTGACTGCTTGGTTATCAGTTTGTGTTTGAAAATTTGATACTAATAATAAACAAAGCTACAAAAATTTTATAATTTGAATAAACTGGTGTGACCAACAAATGACTTTCGCCATAAATATATTGTGTGTATCTTCGAATGTGTTTGTGTATTTGTGGGTATAAAAAGTTTAAAATGACGCTCTAGGCGCTCTACCTAGCTTCATTTTTGTAAATGACGTGTGTGAAAATGACGTTTTATGCACGTGTTTATCAAGGATAGTAAACTATAAGGATGGCCCCAAGGATAGTAAACGATAAGGATGGCCGATCCGACAAAATTCGTTATTATATTAATGACGAAAGAGTGTTATTAATGACGTCAGCTATGACGTCACCTATGACATCCTACGAATGTTAATTATAAAGTGACAGATGTGTCATATGTCACCCATGTATAAAACATTCAGGTGTATGTAAATCAACCCATTTGGTGAACGGAAAACCTTTATCTTATTATGCAAACGAATTAAAAAGAACTTATTTAGTAAACAAAATGTATTTTGGTGAGTTATTTAATAAATGTCACCCTACCTATACAGACACAGTTGGAAATTTTCTGCCAACAGTTTAAGTTTTTTACTAAACTCTCTCTTAAAAGTAGTCAAATTATAAACCATGGTGACCAAAGTTATGTTCCATTTTCCAGTAATATAGGATTGCTAAACAATTTTTTAATTTAATGTGTTAATAATTTTAAATAGTCAAAAAAAAGTGGATGGAACAAATTTGGCTTGTGGCCCTGTTAAATACAGTGATTTTTTGGCATTTTTTAATCCATGATTGTTGTAGGTGTTCTTATTTTGGAAATCTATGATACGTGATGTTTTGGCCTTTAGTTTTCTCACTGTTATTAGTGCAATTCGCAACAGCGGAACCTCTACCTCCTCTTAATGTATTCATGGTTTAACTTAAACACGATACCGTTTATTAGGGTGAATTTCTTGTAATAGGTTTTTTACAATACTATAGTACTATACACAAGCTTTTAAAACTGCTGTTGCATCAAAAATACACCATGTTTTTAAGGCAGTTGCAGTTACGGGGCAATGAATAAAAACCTTTTAAAAAAGATCTACAAAGCGAAAATATATTACAAGAAAACAATTCGCATCCTTATGGGTATAAAAATAATATCTTTACATCCTTGCAGCAATAGCGCTACATATGAATTGTATAGGTTTTTATGTGGCATATTATAAAAGAAATACGCATCTTTTGAATAATGTTTTTGACATATGTCAAAATTTAAATGCCATTCAATCTAAAATGTAAGGCGTCGGTTTAAATATGTCTTATGGGAATGGGCCATCCTGTGTTTATGTCATATGAACAACAACAGCGTTCTTAAAAAATATATTTAATTTTTTATTTAATCATAACTTTTTTCACGGAAATTCTAGAGTAGAGGATTGAGACAAACAGCATTTTACTAAGAAAAATAAACTATACAACATCCTAAATTTTGAAAAAATTGTTGAAGCCGTTCTCAAAAAAAGGTTGAAAATTTTGAAATATTGAAATAATTTTGTAATTTTAAATTTAACCAAAAAAATTTATGAAGGTATTTTATAAATTTTAACATAGACTACAATTCTAAATAAACAGAATATTTTTATCTATTACGGTTTTTATGTAATTTAGTATTAACGTTACAGCTTTAACACCCTGGATACCGGGTGATTCAGTTTGTCTGTCGCACCCCTATAACTTGGTAAGTATTGAGAATAACCCCAACAAACCTTATATATATGAAATCGGCGACAAATTCTCTATTAAGTGATGTGTTTTTGTTACCTCTACGATGACGTACGTCAAATCCGCGATAGGCAACTGTTTTTTTTTTTAAAGTTATATAGTATACAGTTTTTTGTTGATTCGGATAGAGAATTTAATTCTGGATCCGACCATGTATTAAAAAAGTATGCATACATAAGAAAATTTTCGAGAAAAATCAGTTTAAAGTTTATTTAAATTATAGCAAGCAGTCTATTCAACATAACAAAAAACGATCAAATCTTGAAAATTATATTATGAATACCGATGGAAATGTATTAAAAATTAATTTTTTATAAAAATAAAAACAAATAATAACTGTTGACATCAAAAATTAGACTCAACGTAACCGCCCCCCGCTTCCAAACACAGTTGTCCTCTATTTGTAACTGCTTTAATACACGTTTATTATTTTTTTATTTTTATTAAAAATTAATTTTTAATACATTTCCATTAATTCCATTGATAGTTATAGTATAATTTTTAAGATTCGATCGTTTTTTGTTATGTTAAATAGACTGTTTGCTACAATTTGAATACATTTTAAACTGATTTTTCTCGAAAATTTTATTATGTATGCATACTTTTTTAATACATGGTCACAGATTCAGAATTTAATTCTCTATCCAAATCAACAAAAAAATGTAGACTATGTAATTTAAAAAAAAAACAGTTGCCTATCGCGGATTTGACATACGTCATCGTAGAGATGACAAATGCTCATCACTTAATAGAGAATTTGTCGCCGTTTCCAAAATTATAAGATTTGTTGAAGTTATTTTCAATAATTAAAAAGTTATAGGGGTGCGACAGTTAAACTGAATCACCCGGTATAACTTATTATTTGAAAAATCAACTAAATGCTCGCACTTTGTATTGTAACATGCTTTTAAAGGCTCTATCGATAACTAATGTCAAAAATTTACTATTTTAACGTCTGGCACATACAAACACACGCGTACACACGCCCGCACGCACGCACGCACGCACGCACGCACGCACGCACGCACGCACGCACGCACGCACACACACACACACACACACAATTAATTGTTAAAATTGCCTTGGGTCAGGGCTCAAGGCCTTATAGTTCAGCGTAATACTAACAAGTCTCATCTTGTTACCCTTACTATTGTTTCAGGTTCATATTTTTAATTCTATTTGGACTGCTCTATGGCATAAGCTGGTTTTGTAGGAAGCCCACACGCGTACAACGATCTAGATCACGAGACAACAATTGTGGTACTAATGGTCTGACACTTGTTACTTGTACCTCACCAAATTATCATTATGTAATCGCACACAACCCTCAAAGCGAAATACCGTATAATCGTAGCGATATAGTGGAGCGATTGTTCAAGAACATGAGAATCAGTAAGTATCAGTTTTGGGCAAGGACTGTCTACGACAGCAATTCTCAAACTTTCGTATTTCGCGGCGCTCCTCCTTTTTTACCTTGAATAATTCTGCTCCCCCTGCATGATGTAAAGGCGAGTCTACATTATGCCGATAAATGCCAACTGGCAATGCCAGTTGGCACTGCCAAGAGTAATGTGGACGTGTTTGTTGGCCTTGCCAGTTGGCAAAATTGTGCCAACTGGCATGCCAAGCCGAACCAGACGAGTGTCGGTCCAAATCAAAGAAAGCCGCGTGGCAAGTGTAAGTGAGGACGTGCCAATTGGCATTCGACGGCCTAATTATTTGATTTGAGCAGCAAAAAGCAGTCCTCGTCGGTATACATCGCGACTGAATGCCAGTTCTAATGTGGACGCAGTGAATTGCGTGCGGTAGCGGAACTGGCTTTGCCAATTGGCATTGCCAGTTGGCATATATCGGCATAATGGGGACGCGCCTTAAGGTAGATGATAATAACCCCATACGCAGAAACTTATTTAACTCGATTTGGCAATATTGGCTACGCTGCACGTGGTGCAGTCGCGCCGCATTATTACCTGATCTACTGTTTACCCGAATGCTATAGCGGCATCAGATAGCGAAACGTCTCGAACTTTCTGGATTGAAAATACACGACTATAGGTGCGTTCGGGACGTACGCTCTTTTTGCTTTATTTGCTCTTTTTTGCTCCACAGCGTTCGGGACGCGACTTTGGCGTAAAAAAGATCGCTCCGCAGGGCGTTCGGGACTGCATAAGTGGAGTAAATAAATCTACTCTAATTTGCACCACCTCTGAAGCTGGGGCAAGCTGAGCTCGCGAAAGAAGACGTGCGCAGTACGGTACGTTTGAATTCTTTGAATTGCCAGCATAGATGATTGTCAGGTATAGCATAAGAATAAGATAGTTAACATCTAGGCTTCGTGTTATTGTGTTGCATTAGTTAACAACATTTTCTTGTGAACAGTAATTAACTTTCGATGTAATTCCCTATTATTAAAACAAAATTTTGGGAAGTTAAATGGTTTCATATAATGACATTTTACATCACTTTTATAACCAAATTATCTAACAAATTCGAAGCAATACAATTTGTTGCTTGTTTTACTTACAATGATGTCTGATTAGACCGGTCTGAACCGGTCTACAACAAAATAGTGAGGTTACCTTTATATTTGAAATATCCGCTGATTTTCTGCACTTATACGTCCCGAACGCACAAGATTTACTCTTGGAGGCTTTGAGACCACGTGATTACAATCTTACTCCAATCCTGTCCAATCCACTCCAATCTGGGAGCGTGCGTCCCGAACGCACCTTATAAAAGCAGCGTTAGTAGTTAGTTGTGTCGTTGTGACTGCGTTACATAGGAGTGGAGAGTTTGTCAGTTGGAGTTCAAACGCTGAAATAAATGTTGTATACAGGGTGTCCAGTTTAAAATGAAGTACATGGGTATCTCGGAAACCGTTAGAAATACAAAATCGGCTAAATGGAGAAAAAGTTGCGCAATTACATGCGTAACAATAATTCAATTTTACATTTTCAATAATTCATCCGGTTGCGTAGTACCGCGATGAAAACGAAAAAAATTTATTTTCTTAAAACCTTCAGATATGTACGCCAAATTTTCAGGATCGGAGAAGCAACTAAGAAAGATTTAAAAAATGATATTAAAAGATTCTAGGCCTACTATGTTTTGCGCGGTCATACCCAACTTTTTTTATGTTTTCATTTTAAACTTGACACCCTGTATATTTACGTACACGTTTAGTAAATATGGATGGATTTTTAATTGGAGGCAAACGTGAGCTTAAGGACGAACGACCTTCTACTTGATCAGAAACGCTCAGCATGAGTGCCAATCCTATAATAAAATCAAAAAAACCAAAATATGAACAAGTATACTTAAACTTCGCTTTTAGCATTGAAACAAATGATTTGGATGTATCTCTTCGGCGACGTCGTTTGTGATTAAGGGATTAGCCAATTCACATAAACTTATAAAAGTGTTGAGTTTATTAATACCAATTTCGCGGTTTCTGTGAGTTGCCAACATCGGCAGTATCATGAACATTTTGGAGAATTGAATTCGTCAACGTCAATTAACACAGTTGTGTTAATTCCAATTTTGATAAAGTTTATTGGCGTGAAACGAGCCACGCTATTCCAGCCACGCTTGAATGAGCCCACCTCAGTATCTAATGCTCTTGTGCAGCGGTTGCCAAAGTGGTGGTCCGCGGACCACTAGTGGTCCGCGAGAAAATTTCGCTGGTCCGCAGAAAAATGTGGAATATACTTACTTAACACTTATTATACTTATTTAACACTTAAAAAATCCTATTAGTGGTCCGCGGGATTTAAATTATGAATTAACTGGTCCGTGAGGTCAAAAAGTTTGGCGACCGCTGTCTTGTGTATGAAATGTATTATAATACGCGCCCAACTGTACAGGGTGGTCCAAATTCGATGGGATTGCATGGGCATCTCTGTTAATATTTAAGATTGAGAAACGGTTAAAGTACCAAAAATGTGCAGTTTTTTGAGACAAACTCAGAACCGTTTTCAGAAATATCCTATCGTTTCCGGATTTCGAGTTATTGCATAAAAAGTGTTTTTTTTTTCATATCGGGTGATCAACAATGACTGATGCCCGCTAACTTCAGACCGAAAATAAAATAACCACGTTTTAGTTGGTATCTCAGTGTAAAACTAGGATATCAGTGGCGTAGTATTATTGACGTTTTCTGTGACGTTCAGGTTGACCTGTCATTTCGTGTGCGGTTAGTAGCTTTTCGTTTTAATTTGCATCTTTTCGTGAAAATCAGTTATCAGTTTTTCGTTTTCTGTGCGTTCAGGTTGTTCTGTCATTTCGTGTGTGACCAATATTTACATATGTATGCATATTAATAAAGGAACCGATTTAAGGTAGCCTCACTTAATTGTTTTTATGGAGCTAACTCTTTTAAACAAAAAGCTTTGCAAATCTTTTTGTCAGCAAAAACTGTAGTTGTCGTATTTAAATGGATAATATTATTACCACAGAACGTAGATTATTACCCGTTCTGTCAATACAAACTTTTTTTCCTACGCTACTGGTTTTCCCCTATGGGTTACCATCCGTTTGAACAAAGTTCCTAACACCCTTGGCATCAATCATTTTCGATCATCCGATATTAATAATGTGTCATATCTCCGTTATTGTTGTAAATATCGAAAAAATTTATGGAGATTATTTTTAGATATTTGTATGTTTAATTTGATTACACTAAAAAACATTGTTTTACGCTCGCCGTTAAAAAGTTGACACAAACTTACCTTTTTTTAAATGGGAGCGATAGTCGGCTATGACCTATTTAAATTCTTTTTTTTTCTGTATGCTTGGGCGCGTATTATAATACATTTCATACAGGAATAGCATGGCTGGTTCACGCCAATCAAAAGTTTTATATTTGTTATTTTTATTATTGATAATACACCAATGACAATTTTTTTAAAAGTTTTGATTAGTTGTTCAGTATCGAAATAATTTTAATAATGTTTAAATGTATTTATTTTAATGATTTTTAGATTGTTTTTACATGTTCTGTAAACAAGATAAGGTTTAGATTTAACTAATGGATTTGTTAACGAGATCGGGGGTTATTTATTTGAATTATTTTTTGGGTTACTCGGCTGAGCGTTGAACGCATGTAAGCGTTCATTATATACAGGGTGAGTATAAAACAGAGCTCTGAGAGATACGCCCACTTTGTAACCGCCGCGTGTTTAATATACGTTTGGTTTTGGGATCGTGTTCACCAGCGTTTTTTGGCTGGACTTTTTTTTTGATAAATTGTTTAATCTAGATTCCCGTCAATTGTGGGTAGTGGACTATTATAAATCAATTGAAGCGAAAATTTCGCTTTGTTACTTCCAGTGACGGACTGGGAAAAAAAATCGGCTCGGGCATTCAGATTATAGAGGCCCACAGCCAGGGTTGGTCAAAATTTAATTTTGATTTAAAAAAATCAATAATCAATTGATTTCAATTGAAAAAACTAAGAACTTTTGATGTTTTTGATTTTTTTAAAAGAAACTTGACTATTATGTTTCACAACTAATTTATTAATTTTTCACGTTAAGTACATATATTCTTTATACAGCGTCATTCAAAAAGTATGCAAGAAATGGAATAATTTTTTATCATGAATTTTATTGTAAATTTTTAGTTCTTGATAAAAGTTGGTGCATTACCTCAAACTAATTTTAAGATAAAATAAAAAAAAAAAAAATTCATACAGCACTAGATTTTAGCGATATCAGAAATATTCATAAGAGTAGGGGAGAGTGGCCTAAAATGATCCCCCTAACACCAAAATAGTTGTAAAATGTAGAAAAAGATTCATAAATAATCGAGACTTTTTTTTATTAAATCCTGTAAACATTGGACTACAGAAGTCATATATCCCATTTTGTCTGAGAAAAGCAAATAATATATATTTTTTAATAGAATAGGAAACTATGCAAAAGGTTCATTTTACCCTCACAGGTAGGGCAAAATGATCCCCAGTGTAGGGTAAAATGATCACAGAATGATTTTAGTAGACTACTACATAAAATACTACTCAAACACCCTTCTACGAACTTAAGGGGCAACAGCACAGTAATCACAGGTGTATGGATCGCAGTCATCGTCCTCAAGTCCAGCACACTCATCATGTGCCCAGCGCTTGCACTTAACACACTGTGCCTATCCTTCTCCCGCAGAAGATCTTAGAAATGTTTCAAAACAAATAAGGCATTCTACATCCTCTTGCACTTCTGACTCACTCTCTCATCTTCGTCTTCCTTCTTTCTTTTGCAGTCTTTGCCTTTTGCTAGACTTTGTGTTGGGGATCATTTTGCCCGAAAGTGGATAATTCGACTCAAGTCATTTTAGCAACATGTTGGACGTGCCTGAATTTTTCACAAACACGTCGAATTATAGACAAAAGGATGTATTTATGAAAAATATATTACAATTTAGCATTCCTATGACTTTTAAGCAATTTTTAGTATAGCTGCTATGGCCTTACCTTAAATCACGACGTATAAAAACCACTTTTTCTTATTTACTATCTACTTGTGATATTTTACCCTCACATTTGATAGTCTAACTGACACAAGTGACTCAATTAGTGATAGTGACGTGTTAAATTTATAGATAGAAGGATTAGTAATAAAATTAAAGTGTGGGGATCGTTTTGCCCGCAGGGATCATTTTAGGCCACTCTCCCCTAATGTGCCCTTATTGAAAACAACTTACCTATACAAAAAAAAAACTCATGGGAAAAGATTATTTAGAATTAATAATAAAACCAAAATGTAAAATTTGACGTTAAAATTTAAATTTTTATTTTTGAAGTAATTTTAACATTCAAAAAGTCTGCAACAAATGGAAAAGATTTTTATTGTAGGTTTCTCAAAAAATTTTATCCCTAGGAAAAGTTGGTGCATGGTCTAAAACTAATTTTAAGTTTCAAAAAAATTCAATAAAAATTCATATGACACTAGATTTTAGCGATCTTAGAAATATTTGCAAGAGTAAAGTACTAGTATTTTAAGAATTTTAAAAAAGTTTCAAAAAAAGTTTTTTGAAAACCTAAAATACGGGCACTTTACTCTTGCGAATATTTCTAAAATCTCTAAAATCTAGTGTCATGAATTTTTAATGATATTTTTCCATCTCAAAATTAATTTTAGACCATGCATCAACTTCTATGGCCCACTAAAAGCTTTATATGGTAACCACTTACGCAGACTTAATAAACGCATCAATATATTTATTATGAATCTGTTTAATAAACAATGTGTTTTATAAAATAAGTAGATTATGAAACTACTATATACACATGCACACGCCATCTATAGCTATGCGTCAGGTTTAGGATAATATCGGGACTATTTCTGAAGCACGAGTGGCGCGATCAAACGCTATTGCGTATTGTGGAGCCCCTGAAAAACGTTAAGATTGAATACGGCCCGTATTATACGGGCAAATGTTATAATGCCACCTTTTATCATAATTTTTGCGCTCCTTTTACTTCAGCGCCAAACTTATTAAGCCCGTAGCTTTGACCGGCCCATTCGGGCACCGGCCCTTCGGACATTTGCCCGAACTGCCAGATGGCCAGTCCGGGCCTGGTTACTTCTCACCCCGTCAGTTACATTCTCGACCCGTTTTACGATACAAACCACACACGAAATCCTGAGGTTTACAAAACGAAACCATTACATGGAATCGAATTCAGAAACAATTGTCAGGTCGAAAAATAAAGTAGAAAAACAAAGAATCACATTATAGTAAAGTGCATGGGACTACATTGCAATTGGTTTTATATGTTTTTACTGAATATATTTTACCTTAGGTGTTGCTTCTGAATTTGAGCCTAAAATTGGTACATAAGACTAGCTTAATGCATGGCATAGTGACATACACTAAATTTTCAAGTTGACGATTTCCAAAAAGTTCAGCATTCCTAATTTAATATGTTTCAGATAACGTTGGTGATCCACCGAGCTACAGTTCCATAAAACCGCCGGATTATAACAGCTTACCACCACCCAAAGGTGTAATACTAAATTCGTTATACGGCCCTCCTCCTCAATATTCTACAGTTACGTTGCGAGCTGTACTCTCCTCTCATACCAGAGATCTTAGGAGTAACCAAAATGCTGATAGTGCTGGCTCTAGCGTGGAAAACGACCAAAACTCTTCACACACTTGTTCATGCAGCGACCAGCAAGACGCAAAAACGAGCGTCTCGAGAAATTCTTGTGATGGTGAAAAAGGAACTAACAGTACCGTGAAACAAATATGCAGGATTTATGAAAACGCACCGAAACTTCCGTCCTATCGTAGTGCGACTAAACTAACTGATGATCTGAATAATCCTTCACGTTAATAAATCGTCAAAATAACTAACGGTCTTTTTATCTACAATAGCGGTTCCAAAACTTACTTTTTCGCGAAAACCTTAAACGATTATTTTTTTTTAAATTGCGGAACCCAACCATATTTTTACGAACCCCCCAATTTTTATAAGACATTAAATAAAATCTGTGTTTTAGAGGTGTGATTTAAATGCTGCGAAAATAAGGAAAACAACACCAACAAACACGCAATACCCCTGAATTTTTTCGTGGAACCTTGGGGTTCCGCGAAACCCAATTTGGGAAACATTAACCACAATATATTTTCATTTATTATGAAGGTGCGTTTAGATTTCATCGTTACGGAGATGGAAACTAAAAAGTATAAAAAAAAGAACAAATCGTATCTTATCAATACAGGGCGTCCCCATTATACACCGCCAAAAAGTAGGTGCATATTCCTGAGTGAAATTGATGACCATTTGTCAAATATTTTGTTATCCGAAAATGCTTCCCTTTCAAAGTTAGAGACCTCCAAAGTTGCAAGACAAAAAAATCAAAAAATCGATTACGTCCTAGCCGTTTAAGCTAGAGCTATCAAACTTGGCCGAAATGTGTAGGTGTTTCCCATTGACTTTGTGGGATAATTAGAAAGAAAACACGTAATTGGAAGTATGATTTACAGGTAGGTCATTCGCTTACCATCTTCAGAATTTTTTTCTCTGAAATAAAATTGAAAATGTCATTCGTCCATAAGAAAGTACGACTTAAGAGGAAAACATTCGTCTCTCTTTGATTTTTGCTGTAAACGTAGCCGCTTTCGAGAAAATTAGCGCTAAAGATGCAACGACAAACTCTGTGTTTAGTAAAAAAAATATTTGAGGTGTATAAACAGAGTTTGTCGATGCATCTTTAGCGCTAATTTTCTCGAAAACGGCTACGTTTACAGCAAAAAACAAAGAGGGACGAATTTTTTCCTCTTAAGTCGTACTTTCTCATGGACGAATGACATTTTCAATTTTATTCCAGAGGAAAAAAATCTGAAGATGGTAAGCGGATGACCTGCCTGTAAATCATACTTCCAATTACGTGTTTTCTTTCTAATTATCCCACAAAGTCAATGGGAAACACCTACACATTTCGGCCAAGTTTGATAGCTCTAGCTTAAACGGCTAGGATGTATTCGATTTTTTGTTTTTTTTTCTTTCCAATTTTGGAGGTCTCTAACTTTGAAAGGAAGCATTTTCGGATAACAAAATATTTGACAAATGGTCATCATTTTCACTCAGGAATATGCACCTACTTTTTGGCGGTGTATAATGGGGACGCCCTGTATAATTCCAAGTTAGCTGTGGAATATGATAACTAACTTCAATAATAGTGGTAAAATATGATTTTATTTTGATTTTCCGAGTTATTTACTGAAATAGGTATGACAACAACCCTAACACAACCTAAACAACTTCTTCTTCTTCTTCTTTTACTAAGCCTTATGCCTCACGGCGTCGGCTTTTGGTGGTTCTCCACCCAGCTTTTCCAGATCTTTTTGTCTGCCGTCATCGCTCTCAACTCCCCAACTGTTTTCCCTCTTTCACGGGCTATTTGTTCTATCCTGTTTTCCATGTTAGTTGTTGGCCTTCCTACCCGCCTTTTCCCATACCTCCTACTTTCTGTTATTTTTTTTGTCATAGATTCTGGCGGCATCCTCTGCACGTGTCCGTACCATTTTAATTGTTTTTCTTCGATATTTTGGGTTATTTGTTTTTGTTGTAGGTTATTCTGGATGTCTTTATTTTTGCACTTATCTCTTTTTGTTTTTCCCGCTATTTTTCTTAAGAATCTCATTTCTGCTGCCGTTATTCTTTTCTCATGTTTAGATGTTAGTGGCCATGTTTCACTACCATACAGCATAGTTGGAATTACGACCGTGTTGTATATTCTGGTTTTTGTTTGTGCACTAATTTCTTTTTTCCCAAGGATAGTTTTGTTTAGTTGGTAGTAAATTCTCGTGCTTTTTCTGGTTCTGTTTAGGATTTCTGCGTCAATTTTCCCATCTTCGCTAATTTTCGTTCCTAAGTACTCTATTGTCGAGACTTGCTCCAGTACGTCGTCTCCGCATTTGATGTTTTGCTGGTCATCATTGTTTATTTTCATTATTTTTGTTTTCCCTGTGTTTATTTCCATTCCCATTTGTTGTATCGTTTCGTTCCACTGGTTCAAGGATTTTTGTATGTCTTCTCTGTTTTCCCCCACTATTATTATATCGTCTGCATATAATAGGCACTGTATCTGGATGAGCCAAAGATCTTTGAATCTGACTGTTACTTTCGGCGTATTTTTTTTACAGGTCTTCAGTATTTTGTCCATATAAATATTGAATAATAGGGGGCTTAGGCTATCACCCTGTTTGATTCCTCTTTGTAGTGTAAATTTTCTGGAGCTTTTGCCTTTTATTCGTACTTCCGCTATAACTTTTCTGTATACACTTTTTATTGCCTTGGTGAGTTTTTCCGTGACCTTCAGTTCTTCTAAGCAGTTCCACAATCTTCCTCTTGGTACTGTGTCGAATGCTGCTTTCAGGTCCACGAATGCTAAATATAGTTTTTTTCCGTTGTTCGTTTGCTCTTTCAGTTAGTTTTCTAATTACACTTATGTGATCTTGCGTTTGTTTTCCTTTCATAAAGGCTGCCTGCTCTACTTCCATTTTCTTCTCCACTTCATTTCTTAGTTTCCTCTCAAGTATTTTAGTGTACATTTTATACAAGGTTGAGGCTAGGCATATCGCTCTATAGTTTTCGCATTTACTTTTGTTTCCTTTTTTGTATAGCGGTATAATTACATTTTGTTCCCAGTCTTCGGATATCTTATTTTCTGTCCATGCTTTACGGAACAGCCTTGTTAGCCATTTTTCCATTGCTTACCCTCCCCATTTTATTAATTCTGGCACTATTTCATCACTCCCTGCTGCCTTGCCTGTTTTTAGCAGTCTCTTTATCTGTGCTACTTCTTCTTGTAATATTACATTTTCCGCTCGGTCTTCCTCTTTTTCGTTGTCTGTGTTTGCTATTTCTAGTGCGTTTGGGTGTTGGCTTTTGTTATCTTTAAATTTCTCTTCGTAGTATTTAGTCCACACTTCTAGTATTTCTTCTTTTTCTGTTTTGAGTTCCCTGTTTTGATCTTCTATGTTCCATATTTGTTCGTTTTTATTTCTTTTTAGGTTTTTTATTGTTTTCCAAAAGTTACTTTTGTTTGTATGGTAATCCCTCTCTATCTCTTCTCCGAACTTCTCCCAGCTTTTGGCTTTAGCTTTTTTCACTTCTTGTTTGGCTTCATCTCTTTTCTGTTTGTAGATTGTTTTGTCCTCTTCCTAAACAACTGCAAACAACAACAACAAATAATTACGAAAATGATAATAAATGGCGCTACATAATTATTAATAACTTACTACTACATTACACATCTATTAACATTGTCCACTACGTGAAAGAAAAGCTTGGAGTGTCGGAATTTATTAGATGCTACACTTTACTAAACTCACCCGAGGTGGGTTCTCCTTTTAAATTAGGTATTAAAGACAAAATGAGTGCAGAAAAAATGACAAATAATTTCCCTCTGACCACCTAATATCTCAGTTAGATGGTCGCAAAGCACACAAGCCACCACCTGCAATCAGAATTTTGTTCAACTCAATAACAACCTATTAAAACCCTTTGAGGACCTACGGTTACGAACACTAACCACTAGTGATTGCAATACCGGACCAAAATTACGATACCGGTATTCGGTATTTATTCGCAAGTAATACCGGTATACCGGTATTGCTTTTTTAAAAAAAGTATTAATTTTGAAAATACAATATATGCATTTTACACATATGTACATATAGTAAGTATAATGTCAAAACCCAAATTTACATAAAATAAAGAAACTTAAAAAATTACATAGGTATGTAAAAAAATATGGACACAAAAAACTGAAGATATAGGTACAGGGTAATTGATTGGGACCAGGCATTAAAAATATATGAGAATGAAAAAGGGTATTGATCTGAAATTTTGGTTATGACTATAATGGCATATGATCTGTTTAATGAAAATATTTTCAAGATAACGACCCTTCCGGAAATACCGGAAGTTGACGTCTACTTTCTTATTTCAAATACGATGGTCTATTTTTTATTGCATTTTTGGATTAAACACGTTATTTTAGAGGAACTATTAATAGCATACCCTATCCCTATACCTAAGTGCAGTCGTTTTTTAGATTTTTTGGACTTTTTTTTAAATTTTTTGAGTTTCATAGTGAATGCTTAATATTATCTATCGCCGCCATTTTTGAAGAGAAAACGCTTAAATTTAGACTATGCATAGAAGAATTTTTGCAATCGATGCATTACTTACAGGGTGTTCAAAATTTCAGACCAATAAAACTCGTTTTTTTCAAATACAATGACCAATTATTTTTTTTCATTTTCTAATTCAAAAGTAAATTCTACATCAATCTGTATTAGCGTTTTCTATACCTATCTGCAATAATTTTCGAATTATTAAGAATTTTTGATAAAGTTAACAGAAATTGCAACATTTTTTAATAGTACGCCTTAGAAATGACAACAAATATTCGAATATTGCAATATTCCTTCTTCTAATAATATCATCTTTCTTTTAATTAACTTAAATACATAATTTTGTGGCACAATTTTGTGTTTTGCATTTATTGCTATTTTGTTATTTATGGCAGACTGCAATTATAAAATAATACAAATCAAATTTAAAAAAAAATAATAATACCGGTATTGCAATCACTACTAACCACACACCACACGTTAAAAATACATTTTATATTTACCTACTGGTTTCTGTTTAAAACCAGAGATATTCCAATTGACTTGCACGCTGCTATGGCATCTGAATCGGAGCGGAGGAAATTGTCACCTTATTATTTTCACAGCTGTTAATGGCATTATATGAATTTGCTGTACAGGGTGTTTCAAATTCGAGGGCGACCATGGGGATCTCGCTTATTATAATAACTAGAGTATAGGTTTAAATTTGGCAAAGTTGGTAAATTTGATTCTTATTAATAATGCGAAGAGAAATTGGAAATATCTCAAACGGTATCCGAGAAAATTGGGAAAAACTAGAAAATACGATTTTTGAAAATAGTTTATAACTTCTTTGGAGTATAAAATATTTCAAATGTGTAAAAACATTGCTGGAGCAACTTTTTAAGCCGCATCGGATAGTACACACTAATTTATTCTAGGTAGATTCGTTTTTGTTTTATGATAATCAACTTTATTTTTTCTTATGGGCGCAATTTTTGCTATTTACATAATCAAATAGTATTTATTTTTCTGAATTCATTGATGTATCACACATGGTATTTTACTTCTTTATTGACTGCCAAATTTAAAAGAAAAGGGTTTAAACAATAACGATTATAAATCGGGTACGCCGGTCGTTGTATTTTATGTTGTTTCCATGACAACCAATCAACAAATTAAAAGTTTTGAAAGTTTGTTACTTGTGATCGTAATGGATTCGTAAAAATGAACTTTAATAACGAAGAAAAACGCGATATGCTGCCAATAATTATTATTCATTGAATAAGAATGCTATATTGTCAAGTCAACGATAGGGGAGACCGGGGATTAAAGTAACACGGGTATAGGTTGCGAGGCGTAAATCGCTGTGGAAGTATGGTGTACAAAACTTTGGAAGTTAGCGGAAGTTAGTGGAAGTATTTGGAAGTTAGTGGAAGTATTTGGAAGTTAGTGGAAGTATTTGGAAGTTAGTGGAAGTATTTGGAAGTAAGTGGAAGTATTTGGAAGTTATTGGAAGTATTTGGAAGTTAGTGGCAGTATTTGGAAGTTAGTGGAAGTATCTGGAAGTTAGTGGAAGTATTTGGAAGTAAGTGGAAGTATTTGGAAGTTACTGGAGCAATTCATTCAAGGTCGTCGCATGTACGCATGCGTCTCCCTATTAAAAGTGACGGGTCTACCCAATACGAATCCATATAAAGCATCCCGGGATCCCGGGAAAGAAACCCTAGTAGGTAGGTAGGTGGATGTAAATGAACATTGCTCAAACGCTTAGGCGACATATAACAAAATTTAAAGAACCTATAGACACTGTTATAACCTACCGAGGGGTAAACCGCTCTTGAAGTTTGTACACTATACTTCCATTTTAATTAATACTTCCGCTAACTTCCACTGACTTCCACTGACTTTCGCTAACTTCCGCTAACTTCCAATAACTTCCACTAACTTCCACTGACTTCCACTAACTTCCGTTAATTTTCACTAACTTCCGCTAACTTCTAATTAAATAAAACGAGTAAATCATTGTTAAAATCATTGATGCGAAGCGAAGAACCAATGCACCACAATAAATATAAACAAATCACTATAATTTCTATTTAACTTGGCGAATAATTTTAATATTATGGAAATTATTACAACAAAATGCGTATTAAATATTTTTTTCAAAGCATAAATCACATAAAATTTGGCCGATGAAGCACGTAATACACTGTAATATTGTTCTAAAGCTAGATTCAACTTCTGCAGAGTTTCGTTTCCATATTCAGAGCTATCTGATATTATTATAAATTTTTTTGTGTCTGTACACTGTACAGTCCTATAATTCTATTGACTCTTTCTCTGTCTCCGATGAAATTGTTTCTATGTTCATTTGTTTTTATAGGATTCCTTTGTTTTTCTTCTAATTTTGCCAAATAATTTAATGCTTCTTGATTTACCCTTAATTTTGATAATCCTTTTACGAATGTTACAAAAAACTTGGTATTGTAACTCGATAATTTGAAACATCATAATAGACGTCACTATCAAAATCCAATGCATTTAATATTCCATCTTTGTCAATAGCGTACCAAGTGCACTAGTGAAGAGTCACCCAACGGTTTATTTTCTACGTAATAAACTGACTGTAGTTGAGACACTGTCTCCTTGTTTCTTCGTTTCATAGCACTTAAACAATAAAATACAGCCTATAACGTAGATTTTAGTTTTTAATGATTTATTTTTATTAAAAAATTTATTTGGTTTATGCCATTTTTATGTGCCATGATGTCTGCAGGTAGTTGTTGAACTTTTGATTTTTTGTTGTTATTTATAATAAATCTCCTTAAACGATCCCTGCTGACTTTCGAAACTTTCATTTAACAACCAACATAATGTGGATTTTTTAATTATAATTCCAGTAAGACATCATTTGAATGATTGTCATTGTTTATAGTTTCATTTTTGTTGCTAATATTTTTTACAATATTACCCTCAAATGTAATTTCTTCCAGGACTTTTAAAGTATGCTCATTAATTTCAACTTCTTAATTTTTATCTACGACACTTTTGTTAAAAAGCATTTTTACAGAGAGTCCATACCATGAATTGTTTTCTACACACATACCAAGATTTTTAGTTCCATCCAATACATCTATAAGGGTTTTTTCTACGGTCATTTTAATAATTTCATCATCTCACTCACCATACTTGTACTTATAAATTTAATTTTTTTCCCTCTGTCAGCAGAAAATCCTAAAACACTAATTACAAAGTCATTGGCTAATTGTTTTACAATACTCCATCTGAGAATAATATCTTTAAAGTTAAATTTATTATTTGTTCCAAATGCGGCTAAGCACAAAGTGGTTGTGCCATCAATACGTTGGACGAGTTAAGAAATAATCCTTTATATTAGTTGCAGAGAACATGCTTTATATGGATTCGTATTGGGTAGACCCGTCACTTTTAATAGGGAGACGCATGCGTACATGCGACGACCTTGAATGAATTGCTCCAGTAACTTCCAAATACTTCCACTTACTTCCAAATACTTCCACTAACTTCCAGATACTTCCACTAACTTCCAAATACTGCCACCAACTTCAAAATACTTCCACTAACTTCCACTAACTTCCAAATACTTCCACTAACTTCCAAATACTTCCAATAACTTCCAAATACTTTCACTTACTTCCAAATACTTCCACTAACTTCCAAATACTTCCACTAACTTCCAAATACTTCCACTAACTTCCAAATACTTCCACTAACTTCCAAATACTTCCACTAACTTCCAAATACTTCCACTAACTTCCAAAATAAAGTTGATTATCATAAAACAAAAACGAATCTACCTAGAATAAATTAGTGTTTACTATCCGATGCGGCTTAAAAAGTTGCTCCAGCAATGTTTTTACACATTTGAAATATTTTATACTCCAAAGAAGTTATAGACAATTTTCAAAAATCGTATTTTCTGGTTTTTCCCAATTTTCTCGGATACCGTTTGAGATATTTCCAATTTTTCTTCTGATTATTAATGAGCATCAAATCTACCAACTTTGCTAAATTTAAACCTATACTCTAGTTATTATAATAAGCGAGATCCCCATGGTCGCCCTCGAATTTGAAACACCCTGTACAGCAAATTCATATAATGCCATTAATAGCTGTGAAAATAATAAGGTGACAATTTCCTCCGCTCCGATTCAGATGCCATAGCAGCGTGCAAGTCAATTGGAATAAATCAATGTACTCTGTTTGAACTTGCAAAAAGAAAGTTGATCAACAATTAAAATTTACCCTCTAACACCGCCTACGTCTGCTACGATGGTTTCACAAATACAAGCATTAAAGTATATCTGGCCTCTGAAGGTCTACCAGTCGACCTGCCATCATTAAAAAGGCTGTATAATGATTTCCACGCCGCCTATGGTATTAGCCAAAACGAAGTAACCGATGATCTAGCCGCCTACAGATCATACATCACATCAGGAAGAATCGCATTTTTTCAAAAATGCAGAGAAACTCAACAAAGCTATTATAATAATCCGCCTGGTCGAAAATTTTAAACTGGTGCATACCTGAAGAACTACAGTAATACCAGGTGATACATTAGTATCCTACTATGCAACACGGAGGAACATGTATATTCGTTCTCAGTGATCTAAATGACTTTAGAGAATTAGAAAATCTTTCACTTTACAATATTGAAGGTCAATTCTAGTGCTCTTGTATCATAAACATTTCTTTCAAAATTATTATTGTTTGTATATATAGAACCAATTTAGGCTCTCTAAATATTTTCTTCAATTGTCTTAAGAAATTTCTAGTAGAAAGTTTCGTTACTTTCTCAGAATATAAAATTATACTCACAGGTGACTGCAATATTTGCTTGCTAAATAAAAATAAAAATAGTGAAGTGTTTCTCGACATACTCTATAGCCAAAATTATGAACACACAATATTTGAAGCGATCCGGGTTACCAAACAATCAAAATCTCTGATCGATTACATTTTCATCAAAAACTTTCGCGACAGACCCTAAAACCTGTGGGAAAGTTATCCAAACAGCGCTGTCTGATCACTACGGTCAGTCAGTTGAAGTAAAGATTGAGAAAGTTCATCAAAAGGACGACATCCCTAAAAATCTAACCACAAGGGTCTTCTCAAACAATAAACTAGAAGAATTTAGAGTAAACCTTGCAAACCACAATATTGGGATACGAAAATTTCTTAAAAATATATAAAGAATTCTTTGACATTATTTTCAAACCAAAAACCATTTAAAAAATGTCAAACCACAGAAACTGGATCACTATCGGCGTCAAAACATCCTGTTCTAACAAACGACAACTATATTTAGATTACAGAGAAGGTGGAATATCCGGGGAATACTTTAAATTTTAAAACATACTCAAAAATAATATAAAAGAATGACGGGATAATGGTTAAGAGGTCTCTAAAGAATACTCTTTACATTAGCTAAATATTTCGAGTTTTTATTAACTCTTCCTCAGCAGCCGATGAGCGATGTTGATTGTAAGCAATAAACTGATTAACATATTTTAAATTCAAATTAAAAAGTAGATGATATTTATAACAGGTAAAAGTTGATAATTAAAATTGATTTTTTTTAAAAGATGTCTATTCCACTGCATTCTTATCAAAAAAGTGCCTGAAGAACGTGAAAATTATTTTTCTTTATTTTCAGAAAAAAGTGAGATGGCCATAAAACGAAAAGTCGAAAATCGAGTTATCGGTGATAACTCGGAAACAAAAGACGATAACCAATTTTAGTTTTCACCATTAACTTTTTATCGAAAAAAGAGATTCCATAAGTTTTATAGTTACCGAGATTCCCTATGTAAGCATCGAAATTTTTCCACCCTGTATGTACATAGTGAATTGGGCTGAATGAGTCGTTTCTCGACTGTTTTAAAGGGTACAAATGCACAGATTACTAACCGATTATGAGTTAAATAATTTTCGTGTATTATAGCAACCGATATTACGTATAATAACGAAGTGATTCGTTCCAAGCGCGAGTGCTCTCGTGTGAACGTAGCAATCAATAATTTCGGGAGTCATTGGACGACCGGCGTCGTTGATACAGACGTAGGGCGTCGACATAAAAAACCGCCGAAAGTATGTTACCAGTTTGTTATGAAGTGGTTTTAGTGTGTGCTGCTTTTATTTGTTATTAGGACGTTGACGTAAAACCACCAAAATGAGTGTGAAGGTGAGTTTTCAAGCTAATATTAATAATCGCAGGGTGCCGTGAAATAAAATTGCTCTACACAAAACGTTTTGCGGTAAATATAAATGATGCATGTGCACTGTGTGCTACAAAAACAGCGGTTAGTAACGAACTGTGTTAAGTTAATTCGCGAGAGACGTTAGGTCTGTTACGGTGTTTTTTTATTTTATGATTGTCAAAAATATAGGTTGGTGTTTAGGTTTTTTAAAATCCAGGTCAAAGTTAAGCGGGAATAGGTTAATACGCCCACAGCGTCACGCTTTTTGCGGTTGAATACTCCGACACCAAAACAGTCGGGAATTTCTGCCAAGAATTTTAAATGCTTCTGTAAGGCATGTAACAACTTCACGACGTTTAAGTTCGATTTTTATTCTTGATATAATTTCAAGGTTATTTATAGGCCTGTCGCGCACCGGCGATATTTTAGGGGCAATTTTTAGTCGCCCAAAATGTATCGCACTGAAGTAAATGAGTGAGAGCGCACGGATGATTTTAAATTCAAAGCGATTTTAAAAATGCGTCCAGATCTATTTTGCGGGCGATGCAATTATGCTTTGGAAAATAGAATACACATGTTTTAATGCTTGTACGCGCACAGACGACAAACAGTCGCTTGTTAACACGTTAAGCGCCATTTGTATCCATATGGATACAAATAGTTTTTGCCAAATGGGCCACTTGTATCCTTTGGATACAACAGCCTACATTCAGATTCGGCTGCCTGTAATCTTAAACATACACGTATTAGGGTATAACCCCCAACCATTGGCACTTTAAGGCTATAGAGACAAATAAAACGATTTATTTAACAATTTATCATGTAAAAGCCCAAAAATGAATTTTTATTACATTCCGCAAAGTTAGTCCTTACTTTTACAGTTGCATTTTTTTCTTTTTAAGATCAATTCTGTTCTTTTTTCCTCAAATTTATAAAATTGGTCCGATTTTCTAGTCATTGGCACATTAATACCAATGATTGGCACTTGAATTATTCCAGTAATTGGCACCCCTTACTGTTCGTTAGAACCATTGGGATGTAGGGTGGTATGGTTGGTTGGGAGGGTAGTTTTAGTTGAAATATAGTTTTTATGGTTACCTTAGATACATAGTATAATAGAATAAAATATAACTTTCAAAATAATGTTTATTGTTGAAAAATCTAGATTATAAAAATATATAAAAATTAAAAAAATTCTTCATAAAATAATACTTATTAACCGAGGAACAAAAATATATAATACTGCAGTGTTAAAGGCCCAATAATGAGCCACGTGATGCGCATGTTTGGCATATAAAGTTTTCCTTGAAGTTTTGGCGTTACTTTAGGCATTGAACATGATAGGTTCTACGACATTTTTGACATCCGATCCCTACATTTGTCAAGTAGATATTCTGGGTACAAATGAAACAAAGGCCTCTACGTATGACAATATTGTTTTTTGGTGGTGAATAATGCACGCTACTTGTCAAGGGAATATGTGAGTCCTCATCTGAATCACTATCCTCAAATAGATTTCTTATGTGACGCTCTTTTTCTTTCTTCTCAGATTCAGATTCGCGTCTACATGAATCTCCTGGATTTACTTCGCGATTTATCTTGTTGAAAATTTTATTAGAACTTTTAAGTGCAATCTTCAGAGATTGACTTTCAGGACTCTCTTTAGCATCAGTTCCAATTTTAACATTTTTATCTGCAACAGTGTTTCTGTTCTTCTGGTTTTTCTTGACTAGAGTTGAGTTTTTCTTCGTTGTAGTTGAGTTTTTTTTCGCTGAAATTATGTTTTTCTTAGCGTCTTGTTTGATCAATTTCTTTTGTCTGTTCTCTTCTTTTCTTCTTTCGTTTTCTTCTTTGGCCTTTTCTTTTACTTCCATTTCTTTTTTATATTGTGTAGAGGTGACGACATAAGAAGATCTTCTAGACTGGTATGTTCCTTTTCTTTCGGGTGTTTTAGGGTGCAAGAGATATTCTGCTATATCCGTTTTTAGTAAAGTTATACCAATGATTTCCTAGTATGTTGTTGTTGAATGGGTTTGACCTTTGGTTTGCATCTAAGAAAGCCTTGACTGAACACTGAATGTCGATTTTTCTTCGTGGAAAGCCTTTCTTATGACTTTCCAGGATATACTCAACAAGTGTATTTTCCTCTTCTTTCGTGAGATAAGTATGCCTTCCGAATTCGGGTTTTGTGAACTTTGGCCCCAACCTAAACTGGAGAGTTGACCTTGGTATTCCGTATTTTTTTGAAACTGTTTTCTTGGGTATGCCAGACTTGACTTCATTCAGAGCACTTTGAAGAATCTGTTCAGAATATTTCTTCACATATTTTTTATCTTTCTTAATCTTGGGCATTTGGAAAAAAAACACATCACCCTGGAGCCTATTCCTAACTTTGATAGATGTGCCAATTTGGCGAAATTCAAAAATTATCTTACCCAAATGTTGGCACCGGGTGCCAATATTTAGCGGGAGCCTATATTGCTATACCAAATGTTGGCACCGCTGTTTTTTTATTAAAAAGTTAACCAATCTTATGTTTTGTACAAGAATTATCAACAGAAAATCATAAAATACTATTACTAAAAACTTGCAAATAATATTACTACAAAACTAGCCAGTAACCCAACTTGTTTCTATAGCCTATTACTATGAAAATTGATAAAAACTTACTTTTATGAAGAAGACGTCACACATTTAACCTCATAATTCAGCCATCTTTGAAACAACGGCATGCGTAATGGTTCGAGGATGCACTTCGATGTTGTCAGATTTCATAAAAAATATTCCTAACAGCTGAATGAACTTACTTTTTTATATATAGAGGAAAATATAAAGGAAGTGCCAATCATTGGTGAAGTGCCAACGTTTGGGGGTTTTACCCTACATATAACTATACCAGAAAAGGTTTAAGGATGGCCCGCTGGACCAGAAAACCTTGGTGGTCACGATTTTTTTACCCACATTGATATTAAAAAAAAAAAAAAGTTTTATGATACAAATTTATTCACACAAGAAAAAAATTTAAAAACTGGCTAAAATGTTATTATTTTGTTGTGATTTTTTTTTATATTACTTAAGAGCAATTAAGAAACGTAAATTTAAAAAAAAAAGGTGGCCAAAAAAACACCTTTTTTTTAACATGGTGGCGCTTAACGTGTTAAGAGCCAGTTCACAGGGTGGCTTTTATAGACTTATTTTATACGTTATACAGGCCCTTTCCGCCATTGAAGCTGTATTATGCGCACGCGCGGCGGATTCGAGGGTATTTTCTAGTTACATTCAGACGCATGGCGGAATTCCTTCTATGATTTGCAGCCATAATATCATTTCTCATACAGAGAATAAAGCTATCCAACTTTTCATCTTTATGCTTATTTGAAAAACGATCCATTGAAAACTTAGAAATCACTAATTTGTTTGCACTACAGAAAAATATGTATGATTTGACATTTGACAGTTGTTAGAAACAGTCGTGCAATTGTTTAATCACGACACCAAGGCCTACTGTGGTGAAACCTTAATTTTGCAAATTTTCATATTTTCCCTAGGTTAAACATACCGGTGCCTTACATGGTTGAAAAGCATTTGTTTTGGAGATTTGTAAAATGCAAAAATCCAATATGGCGTCCATAAGAAAAACAAAAGTTAGGTATGACCGCGCGAAACATAGTAGGCCTAAAATCTTTTTATTGTCATTTTTAAAATCCTTATTAGTTACTACTCCGATCCTGAAAATTTGGCGCAATTTAAAAAAAAAAATAAAGGTAATATGGAGGTCTCAAGAAAATTTACATTTTTCGTTTTTATGGTGGTACTACGTAACATTATTGAAAATGTAAAACTGGATTATTGTTACGCATGTAATTGCGCAACTTTTTCCCCATTTAACCGATTTTGTATTTCCAACGGTTTCCGAGATACCCATGTACTTCATTTTAAACTGGACACCCTGTATACAGGGTGTTTGAAATTCGAGTTTAAGCATGGGAACTCGCTTATTATAATAGCTAGAGTATAGGTTTAAATTTGGCAAAGTTGCTAAATTCGATGCTCATTGATAATCCAAAGAGAAATTGGAAATATCTCAAACGGTATCCGAGAAAATTAGGAAAAACTGGAAAATGCGATTTTTGAAAATCGTCTCCAACTCCTTTGGAATTTGAAATATTTAAAATGTGTAAAGACATTGCCCAAGCAACTTTTCAAGCCAAATCGAATGGTGGTTTCAAATTTTTGCTAGATCGATTCGTTTTTGTTTTATGACAACCAACTTAGTTTTTTCTTATGGGCGCAATTTTTGCTATTTACATAATCAAATAGGATTTATTTTTTTGAATCCATTAAAATATCACACATGGTATTTTACTTCTACATTAATTGTCAAATTTGAAAAAATACGTTTTAAACAATAACAACTATAAGTCAGGTAGGTCGGTCATTGTAGATTATGTTGTTTCCATGACAACCAACCAACAAACTGAAAGTTTTGAAAGCCTATTACTTGTCACATTAATAAATTCGTAAATATTAACTTTAATAACAAAAAAAACGCGATATGCTCCGAATTTTTTATACCGTTCTTTCAAGTTTTGTTATACTTTATCACATGCTTTATACAAATTTACTTAAGTTTCTCTTTAACATAAAAAAATAGTGTTTTTTTCCGGAGATGTTTGTAATAAAAATAATTGTTTTAATTGTCATCTGAAACCTTTCTGCCATATTTTTCTCTAATTTTGGTAAAAGCCTCATATTTCCCTATGTTTCTGTTTAACGAACAAAAATATGTGTGCGAGGGTTGTCTTCTATCTGGATATGTTTCTGCATATCGTTGACTTGACAGCGTAGAGTTCCTATTCAATGAATAAAAAATTGAAGTTCATTTTTACGAATTTATTAATGTGACAAGTAACAGACTTTTAGTTTGTTGATTGGTAGTCATGGAAACAAAATAAACTACAATGACCGGCCTACCTGATTTATAGTTGTTATTGTTTAAAACGTATTTTTTCAAATTTAACAATTACTGTAGAAGTAAAATATCATGTGTAATATCACAATGGATTCAGAAAAATAAATGCTATTTGATTATGTAAATAGCAAAAATTGCGCCTATAAGAAAAAACAAAGTTGGTTATCATAAAACAAAAACGAATCGATCTAGCAAAAATTTGTGACCACCATTCGATTCGGCTTGAAAAGTTGCTTGAGCAATGTCTTTACACATATAAAATATTTCAAATTCCAAAGGAGTTATAGACGATTTTCAAAAATCGCATTTTCCAGTTTTTCCTAGTTTTCTCGGATACCGTTTGAGTATCAATGAGTATCGAATTTAGCAACTTAACCAAATTTAAACCTACACTCTAGCTATTATAATAAGCGAGATCCCCATGCTTAAATTCGAATTTCAAACACCCTGTATATAGATATATCAATCAAAACATGAACATGCACATTGCATTTTTTACATATACTATTGTTGTACTTTTATACAGCCTACGTTTTTGTCTTAATTTTCGTCCGTGATAGGAATCATACCCAAATCTAACGAATTGTTTGCTTTTAAACATTTAATTTACATGTTTAATCCACTTGAATTATTCTCTGTTAAACAAATATTTTTTAAATGCTAAAACTTCCATAATCTTAGCTTTTACCCGAGATGTTTTATTTGGGTCTCTATAATCTCTTACGTATACGTCATCCCCTATCTCAAATTGACGTACACTTTTCCCTTTAAATGAATTTGGTTAAATTAAATCTAAACTAGTCCTTAAATTTCGACCTAATATTAATTTCGATGATGTTACCCCCTTGGTACCATGAATATTTGACCTATAATTCAGTAAAAATTGACTTACACTTGTAGCGATAGTAACGTTTTATTTATCGGCAAATTCTTCGCAATTTATTTTGTTTGTTTACGAGTGAGAGTAATATTGACAGCTAAAATGTTGGTTATGTTCACGGCGGACTTTACAAATCACAGAAGGAATTCTGCCGTGCGGCCGAATGTAACTATAAAATACCCTCGAATCCGCCGCGCGTGCGCATAATACTATAAGCTATTCCGCCGGCGGACATATAGTCACTTTTCCAGTAAAATATGCGAAATGGTTATCAAGTTATGAAACAATTCATTTAGTTTATGCAATAAACAAACAGAGATATATTAAAATTAGGTTCCAGACAATCGTTTACCGAATGAATATAATTTCTTAATTGTAGGTAGTTTTAAACCCTTTTATAACACGGATTTCCACTTCCGTTGGCAAACATATATTTTGAGGTACAAATGCAGGTAATTTATGCTTGTAAGGGACCGGCGTGGCTGGCAGGTATTAACGCTTTGTTCACGTGTATAAACGCTAGGTTCACATGTAAGCGTTTGGGCGTAAAACTCATCATAAAGGTTTTTGCAATCCATTAAAAATTACAATTAAAAAAAACTTTCACCGACCTTTAACCTCATCCTCGTTCGCTTGGTCAATAATAAAGGTTCAGGTTATTATAACCTATAACCGTTATAGGTTGGTTAAATTAAATGTAGGCCATTAATGTGTAATGGCCTTCATAAATACTTTTACGCACAAACGCTTACAAGTGAACAGCGTTCATATGACAGCCCATGGTGCCTGTACACCTGAGAGTAAAGTACTCTCGAGAGTAGCGTCGCCAAGGATACAGCCCCTGAGAGTAACTCGCGATTGGCTGTATCCTTGGCGACGCTACTCTCGAGAGTACTTTACTCTCAGGTGTACAGGCACCATAGATCATATAAACTACACGGATAACACAACACCATAGGAATATAGTTAAGACAATGTTGCCGACATGTACAACGTGCCTTTTTAAACCTATCTCTTTCTATATTATGTGGACCCAATATACGCTATCTTTGTTTTGGCCCCGGGCCCGCTGTCATCGTAGCGCAACCGTGATAATAACTGTAACGTACTTCCTACCTAACCTATTCTAGCGACTGACGCGTGAATCGGCGCGTTCAGCCGGTGTCAGCAGCTTACTTGCAACACAAATCATGTTGAGATAGCTGCTTGTTAGCGTTACCGAATCGTCCGAACGAACCGTTGAGATATGGCGGTTTAACATAACCTCAAAAACATGGCCAATAATTTGCATAATTTAATTTTGCATGAAATTCTTGATGATAACCTTAATTTTAATGTTTTATTTGAAAACATTGGGCAGCTAGTACAGCCACCTAATAGAATTGTTGATCCAGAAAGGATAGTTCCAGTGAGGAATGAAAATTATTATGAAATGGTTATTCCAAATTATAACTTAAATGATTTTAAGGCCCATTTTAGAATGTGTAGAAGAACATATCAGGTAAAGAATATCGTGTTACACTATAAATATTACCCATGCATCCTAACCAACAATTTTATCCGCAACCCATAGAACACCGCTACCAAAAGAAGCGTACCTTATTTACGCTGAGACAATTTCACATCAGCTGACGAAAAGCGCACAGTCAACGGTTCGTTCAGCCGGTATCGCTACCTCAACTTCTCAGCTGCTGACACCGGCTGAACGCGCCCATTGACATTTAGAATTTTTTGCTATTAAAATCGTCGTTTAATTGAATCAATTGATTCTAATAAGCGGTGTTTATTGTACTTCAATAAAACTTACTAAGTCTGATCTAATGTTATTGTATCCTCCCATATTTGACACGGAAACATCCGAGTACATTGCATCTACTAGTAGTTCAAATAACGCTTTAGTTCAAATTTCGCACGTAACCATAGTAACGCACACGATTTTACTCGGTGGGGCCGGAAAGCGAGATAAAAATATACTTTCATATGTGTTAGAAGGAGATGCAGTATAATTGTACGTCTGGGATATGTGTACAACATAGTTGCATTGTGGTAGTGTTATCCATGTAGTTTATATGATCTAATGGTGCCTGTACACCTGAGAGTAAAGTACTCTCGAGAGTAGCGTCGCCAAGGATACAGCCCCTGAGAGTAACTCGCGATTGGCTGTATCCTTGGCGACGCTACTCTCGAGAGTACTTTACTCTCAGGTGTACAGGCACCATAAGTCAGCGGTCGCCAAACTTTTTGACCTCACGGACCAGTTAATTCATAATTTAAATCCCGCGGACCACTAATAGGATTTTAATGCATCTTAAAACGTAACTTAACATGATGAGTAAGTATATTCCACATTTTTCTGCGGACCAGCGAAATTTTCTCGCGGACCACTGGTGGTCCGCGGACCACCACTTTGGCAACCGCTGATCTAAGTGACAGCCACGCCGGTCCCTTACCAGCATAAATTACCCAAATGCATTTCTATATTGACCAATGGCAGCTTTGTAATAACATACATTTATTATTTCAATATAGAGTTGTACAAAAGTCTTAATCGGTGTTGAGAAAACTTGCAAACCAATAACGTGAACTAGCTGAAAACAGTGATTTCGTTGATTTACTTCAAACTCGCGGCCCGCGGGCTGCGTGCGGCCCGCAACGAACATTTTTGCGGCCCAGCCAATATATCGACACACAATAATATAAAATAAAATAACCAACCGACGCAGAATAAAAATAAGATAGGTAGAATTCGCTAAACGTTTTTTTAATTATACTCTTTTTTTGCTATTATTAAACAAACAAAAATTTTTTTTTGCGGTCCACCTAAAGTTACACCTTGTTTGTATGGCCCAAGTTAGCCATTGAGTTGGACACCCCTGATTTAGTTGTTCAAACGACACAAGTCATGTTCTTTGATATGGATTTTTTTATTTCTGATTGTAAAATATTACCGGATTATGCATTGAAGTATTTTAAAAGTCATTCGAGCTCCAATCAAAATCAATAGTATATCAAAACTGTCACAACTCATTCTAAAGTAATTAAAAAACTTCGGAGGATGATTCCGTAAGGCAGTGGCGTACGCCCCCGAAAGTTTGAAAAGAACTAAAAGTTTAATTACCGTATTTCAAAATTGCGCGACAGACTGCTTTTCCATACATATAACATTTGTATATTTTACTCATAAATGCTATTTTGGGGTACGTTTGACCTTGAAAATTTAAAAAAAGCCTTTATTTCTCTACTAATTCGGTAGCGCTACGAAACAAATCACTTGCACAGGGTGGACCAAATTCGAATGTTCTGCGAGGTATATTTTGGTTACCATAATACACTCGGGTGAAAAGTATCGAGCCACCTCGCACTTTCGAATTTAAAGACATTTTTATAAGGTACCACTAAGAATTAAAAAAAGAAAAATGTATCATTGCAAAGGTTACCGTATTTTACGAACTATAAGACGCTACGGACTATAAGACGCACCTTAATTTTTGAAATTTAAAAAAAATAACATTTTTACCATTTTTATTATTAGATTGCAAAGCCAGACTAAAAGAAATTCTTAGTTTATAAAACCGAACTGACTTTTAAAATCCCTGAAAATCGTCATCTGAACTTTCTTCTTCAAATATATGGCCATTTTTAAGACTGGCGGGAATTTTAAATCAAACAATGGACATTTTTATATTAATTTCGAGTATAAGACGCATTTGAATTTTGGAGGCCATTTTTCGAAAAAAAAAGTGCGTCTTCTTATAGTCCGTAAAATACGGTATTTCATTGCCTTTAAAATAATACCAAATAGTCGGAAATTTATTCTTTTTGCTTTGAAGTTTTGGCTGTTGAAACAAAGGCGTCCACAATGTGCTAGCTAGCCGGCATGCAGGTATGTAGCCTTTTTAGGTTATAAATACACATGCTTCAATAATTGCATATCATTGGCTTAAAAGCTGTCAATTAACAATTAGCAATGTTTTGTATTTATCCAATTACAAAAAAAAAAAATGATACCCCGCCAGAAAAATCTGCTCAACATAAAAAATATTAATTTTGAACCTTAATTAAATATATTTAAGGAGTGCGGTAAATTGTTTGAATACAATTATTGCTCGAATACAATTGCTCGAAATATAATTGCTCGAATGGGAAATTGCTCGAAAGGTAAATTGCCCGAAAGGTAAATTGCTCGAAAGACAAATTGCTCCAAAAAAAGAAAAAATATTACATTATTTGACGATAATATATATTTAATTGTACAGGGTGGTCCAAATTCGATGGGATTGCATGGGTATCTCACTTAATATTCAAGATGGAGAAACGGTTAAATTACCAAAAATGTGCAGTTTTTGAGACAAACTCGGAACTGTTTTGAAAAATATTCTATCATTTATGGATTTTTAGTTATTGGAAAAAAAGTGTTTTTTGTCATGATTATAATGTCATATCTCCGTTATTGTTGTAAATATCGGACTTATTTATAAAGATTATTTTTAGATATTTTCATGTTAAACTCGATTATACTTAAAAAAAGTTACGCTCGCCGTTAAAAAGTTATGACACAAACTTACATTTTTTTAAATGAAAACTATAGTCGGCTATGACCTATTAAAATTCTGTTTTTTTATTTCAAATATATAAGGGCTGTGAAAACAAAAGAAAAACAAGGTGTAAAACCTTTTAAAACCCATTTGCTACATGTTATGAAGGTTTCTTATTTGTTGTTGAGATAAGCATTATTAATAGCTGAACATATGATAACAACAATATAGTCAGAATAAACACTTATGTAGTATACAGGGTGCCCATTTTTCTAACCTGTTGACTGTTGTATGGGTAACTCCGTTAATATTAGAGATACAGAAACGTTTAACTTAGCAAATTTGTGCAGAATTTAAAGGGAAATCTGATGCCATTTTCAAATTTGACCTACGTCATCAACTTTTTGAAATATTTTGAAAAAACTTAAAAAGGTCGATTTTTTCAAACTTGAATAATTCCGTAACCATATGAATTAGAACAAAAATAAAAATTGGCTTTTATAGATATTTTTACGTAGATTTTAAATATATTAACAAAATTGTATAGCACTCTCGATTTCCGAGTTATAGCACAAACTTGCATTTTTTTAAATGGAAGTCATAGTTGACTGTGACCTTATTAAAAAGGTTATTTTTTTCTTGTTTCAATGATATAAGGTTTGTTATGTTTTACTCTTGTAGTTTTTCTTTAAATAAACAAAAATCATTTTACAAGTTCACTGCCTAAGTGCCTACTAATACATGGGAGTTATTCCGTGTTGATGTCCTTTTTTTATTCGATGTGACATTTAAGAGTTGTCGCTTATTGTTAGTGTAGCAGTTATTAGCCAGTTACAAATTTAAAAAAAAAAACCTCAGAGTTTGTCAAATAAAATTTATTGTTTGTTATACGTATAAATCTCTCTCTCGTGTTGATCAAAATTTTTGATTGAGTTTATTATAAATTTCAAAAACAATATTTTCTAATGAAGAAAAATTATCAGGCTTTTTGGTATACACCTTATCTTTAAGCGTACCCCACAAAAAAAATCAAGTGGTGTTAAATCCGGTGATTTGGCCGGCCATCTCACAGGGTCATTATTGCCAATACATCTAGGAAAACGATTAGAGAGATAATCAGACACAGTTCTTGAATTGTGCGCAGGAGCACCGTCATGTTAAAAATAATTAAAATTTTGCACTAAATTCAACGGAACTTCATCTAATATGATGTCCAGTTCATTTTGCAAAAATGGCAAATACCGATCACCATTTAAATTGCATTGTAAAAGTATGGACCAATTATTTTTGTACTAAGGATACCACACAAAACATTTATCAAAAACATATTTTGATCTCGTCTTTCAATAGTACGGCGAGGATTATTTTGAGACCGGTAAATATAATTGTGTCTGTTGAATATCCCATTATTTGTGAATTAGGCTTCATCAGTAAATCAAATTGTGTGAGTAAAATTTGGGTTAGTATTTGTTTCTTCCAAAAACTATCGGACGTAATTTAATCTTCTTTGTAAATCATTAGGATACAAAGTATTGCCAATATGATATGGCTATTATGGGTATTATATGGCTTAAATTGATTGTTTTAAAATCAGTCGAGCCTTTTCAGTTGACACCACATTCAAGGGACAACTCCCGGGTGGATGATGTTGTTTTATGATTTACGTATGCCAGGACTATCTCTTCATCTTCTTGCTTAAATTTAATTTTCAAACCTTTGGATTTTGTAAATGACCCTTATTTTTTTAAATTGGTTTCTAATAACGAAAATAATTTCTTTCTTGGTTGACTCCTACCATAAATCTTTGCAAATACATTTCACTTGAATTTCTACTATTTCGATTACAAGCGTAGTAATAAAAAAGCATGCCGTTTCTTTCTTCATTAGAAAACATTGTTTTTGAAATTTACAATTAAGTCAATCAAAAATTTTGATCAACACGAGAGAGAGATTTATACGTATAACAAACAATAAATTTTATTTGACAAACTCTGAGGTTTTGTTTTTAAAATTTGTAACTGGCTAATTACTGCTACACTAACGATAAGAGACAACTCTTAAATGTCACATTGAAAAAAAAAGAACATCAACACGGGATAACTCCCATCTATTAGTAGGCAGTGAACATGTAAAATGATTTTTGCTTATTTAAAGAAAAACTACAAGAGTAAAGCATAACAAACCTTACATCATTGAAACGAGAAAAAAATAACCTTTTTAATAAGACCACAGCCAACTATGACTTTCATTTAAAAAAATGCAAGTTTGTGCTATAACTCGGAAATCGAGAGTGCTATGAAAATTTCGTTAACATATTTAAAATCTACGTAAAAACATCTATAAAAGCCAATTTTTATTTTTGTTCTAACTCATATGGTTGCGAAATTATTCAAGTTTGAAAAAATCGACCTTTTTAAGTTTTTTCAAAATATTTCAAAAAGTTGATGACGTAGTCAAATTTGTAAATGCACAAATTTGCTAAGTTAAATGTTTCTGTATCTCTAATATTAACGGAGTACCCATACAACAGGGTAGAAAAATGGGCACCCTGAATACCTAATACTTTCAAATATTTAGTGTTCATCTTAACAAAAAATTGAATAAGTGGATATGTATTTGTAAATAAATTTACATACATTTTTCTAAGTATAAACAAATGTAAACAACTTTTCTAGTACATTTAATTATTTTGTATTTATAAAAATGTAATATTTTTTCGAGCAATTTGTCTTTCGAACAATTGTCATTCGAGCAATTTACCTTTCGAGCAATTTCCCATTCGAGCAATTGTATTTCGAGCAATTTTCACCAAATCCATTTTTAAGGACAAAAAATTAATTTTTTTTTGCAGCAAAATATATTAAAAACTAAAATGGAGCGTGACACTTGTCGCACCCAGTACCACCGCTAGCACGCGATAAATTGTATGAATTCTCATTGACGTTAATGACAGTAGTGGAATTATCTAGAATGTTTTATTCCCATTTTGTATATGTAATATAACCAGGGGTTTGGAGCGAAGCGCGGAGCTGGAGCGCGGAGCAGTGGAGCAATGGGTTTTTGCCCGGAGCGGGAGCGGAGCCCGGAGCAAAGAATTTTTATTGCTCCACTGCTCCACTTTACTATTATAAACTACAATATTTTTTTTATGAATTTTTCTCATGGGTATATTATTTAATAAAATTATAAATAAACTAAATTTGATTTTTTTGAAGTAAAATTATTGTAATGTAACTTTTCTGAATATTAATTTTCATTATTTTGTGTTTGAATTTTGAAAAATTTCAAAGAACTTTTTTTTCTTTTTTTAACTTTTGAAGATCAATAATTTGTTCATTTATTTAACTTCACTTGTTTCTTAGGGTCAAATATTGTAATTTTTGGTCCATTTCCACATATCTCATAAAACTTTAGCTTTGTTTTTAAAAACAAATTTTTAAATAAAAAACATATTTTATTAATATTTGGAGCGCGGAGCGGAGCTGGAGCATGCATCTTGATGTCGGAGCGGAGCTGGAGCGGAGCAACTAAAAAATTGGACTGCTCCAAACCCCTGAATATAACAACCCGATACTTTTGATCACTATTATATTGCACACGCGTAAACCATCTCTTCTCCATTGGTAAATTATTTAAAGCCGTGATACAAGCATATTTAGATTATTAGATTAGCCTTCGTTGGACAGTACGGACGGTTCTGTTGCAGCACGCGAGTACGTAGCTTAGACGCATACAATTTTTTTTGTAGTTTGTTGCTATGTTCTTATTTTTAAATGGATGTTTTAGTTCTGGAATGAAAAAGTACAAGGAATAGACCCCTTAATAAAGGTAAATTTTTATTTACACAGTATTCTTTTTTTTTTTTTTTTTAAATAATCAATTATTTTTAAATATATTAATTTACTGCTGTTTTAATGATTATCTATCCTATAATCATGCAATATTTGATAGAATTAAAATAGTAGGCTTTGTAAAAAACTATGTAGTATGCAATTTATTTACAACTAAGTCAAACTTGTTTTTTGGACTAGTTAAATTAAAACACGAATCGGTCAAATATTGCGAACCGGAAAAAATTCTTTTAAACGGTTCATCTTCGGTTTTCATATTGATGTTTTAAACTAGTTTGGAGGAATTTGTAACACACTCGACATTAACCGGTGTCACACTATTGTGACGACATCCATAGTGGGAGAAACATGTGTTTAATGGTGTTGACAATGTCGTACAAAAATTATATTTGTATAAATAAATGTATATGAAACGTATCAGATGTTGTTTCCATAGCAGATTACATAAAATAGTTCGTTTTTTTAAAAGTTAGATAACAAAAGGGGGAAGGCAGATTGTCATGTGTTATATGGATACTAAAATAATGTTATACAGGGTGTCCAGTTTACAATGAAGTACATGAGTATCTCGGAAACCGTTAGAAATACAAAATCGGTTAAATGGGGAAAAAGTTGCGCAATTACATGCGTAACAATGATCCAGTTTTACATTTTCAATAATTCATCCTGTTACGTAATACCACGATGAAAACGAAAAATGTACATTTTCTTAAAACCTCCATATTACCTTTATTTTAAAAGATTTGTGCGACAAATTTTCAGGATCGGAATATTAACTAATAAGGATTTTAAAAATGACATTAAAAACATTCTAGGCCTACTATGTTTCGCGCGGTCATACCTAACTTTTGTTTTTCTTATGGACGCCATATTGGATTTTTGCAATTTTTAAATCTCCAAAACAAATGCTTTTCAACCATGTAAAGCGTCGGTATGTTTAATCTAGAGAAAATATGAAAATTAGGAAAATTAAGGTTTTACCGCAGTAGGCCTTGGTGTCGTGGTTAAACTATTGCAACGACTGTTTCTAACAACTGTCAAATGATACATATTTTTCTGTAGTGCAAACAAGTTAGTGATTTTCAAGTTTTCAATGGATCGTTTTTCAACTAAGCATAAATATGAAATGTTTGATAGCTTTATTCTCTGTAGGAGAAATAATATTATGGCTGAAGAAATGTATAAATACCCGGAAAGACATCAGACATTATGTTTTCTGATGAACCATCATAAAAATTCCATTCTTCTCATCTCATCACCATTTTAAAGTCCTTGACAGGGGCGTTCACGATAGGAATGATACTTGAAACCAGGGTTGATAAAAATCATGATTTAAAAAAAAAAATCAAAAAAATCGATTTATTTGATTTAAATCAGATTTTTTTGATTTAAATCAGATTTTTTTGATTTAAATCAAATGTACCATATTATCGAATTTAGTGACATATGCTATTTCTGTTTTGTGCTAATATATTTAATACTCCTAATCAATATATTTAATTCAGTGGTGAATTTTTGTCAAAATGAAAAATTAAATATAATGATTAAGAATTTTGAAAAAATCAGTGCTAAATGGTGATGTTTAATTAATTATACAGGGTGGTGCTTTTTTCGATGCTCACCATTGCTATCTTGGAAACGGTAAGAGATACAAGGTCGGTTAAATTAGAGAAAAGTTGCACATTTTTATGGCGATTGAGAATCTGAAAAGAAATCCTGGATATTTTGATTCGTTTTTGATTTATTACAAAAAAACTGAAAAACGTGATTTTAGAAAAATATTATTATCTTCCCTATCATTGACGCTATTTCATTTAAACTTGGTAACGTTATGTTTTTGACCGTTCTGGGTTTGATAGCGTCAACAGAAATTTTCTAAGCCTTCTAGATTTCAAGTTGCGATAGTCAACTTTTTTATTTCTTATGGCCGCCATATTGGATTTTTACACCATCAGACAGACAAAAAAATTAGCTTTTCAGATTGGTAACCAACATACCTTTTTTCTTTGAAAAAACTTGTTGAAATTTTAAAATTTGTGTAAATAATTCATAAAACCGAGAATGCTCTGAAAAACAATTGAAACTATGAGATAAATAAAAGCTACAGAACATTTAATTGGTCTAATGATAACGAAATGAAGATTTTTGGAAACACATTTAGAAGCTATGTTAGGCGAATTGCCATTATTAACAATTCAAAATCATCAGTAGTTTCAGCAAGATGGAGCTGGTCCTCACAACGGCTGCATTGTAAAAGGATATTAATTTAGATGTACGCTTTCAAAATTCATGACTTGGTACGTTTGGTCGTGTTCATTGGCATCCGCGATCGCCATGTTTAACGCCTATGGATTACTTTTACATTGATGTTGTTTATGCAACCCTAACGGAAATATTAAACTTCTTCGTCGTAAAATCAAAAATGCTTTCGACTATTTCGAGACAAACTATCTTAAAGGCAGTGGACGAAATGAATTTGAGAAGTAACGTACATAACGGCGCGCACTTTAAACAATTTAAATAATTATTTATCTGGTGTTTTAAATTTATTGCCATTTCGTTATTTTATTAGACCTATAAAATGTTGTGTCACTTTTATTTATATTATAATTTCAATTGTTTTTCAGAACATTCACGGTTTTATAGATTATTTATACAAATTTTCAAATTTCAACAAGTTTTTTCAAAGAAAAAAGGTATGTTGGTTACCAATCTGAAAAGCTAATTTTTTTGTCTGTCTGATGGTGTGAAAATCCAATATGGCGGCCGCGGCGGCGGAAATAAAAAAGTTGACTATCGCAACTTGAAATCTAGAAGGCTTAGAAAATTTCTGTTGACGCCATCAAACCCAGGACGGTCAAAAACATACAGTTACCAAGTTTAAATGAAATAGCGCCAATGGTAGGGAAGATAATAATATTTTTCTAAAATCACATTTTTCAGTTTTTTTGTAATAAATCAAAAACGAATCAAAATATCCAGGATTTCTTTTTAGATTCTCAATGGCTATAAAAATGTGCAACTTTTCTCTAATTTAACCGACCTTGTATCTCTTACCGTTTCCAAGATAGCAATGGTGAGCATCGAAAAAAGCACCACCCTGTATACAGGGTGAGTCATTAGTGCGGGATCGGTCGATTGTGGCTAAACGGCTTGAGATATGAAGTTGATTCAAATGCTATTTTATACAGTTTTTTCTAAACAACACAATAAAAATATTTTCAAATATACAGGGTGAGTCACCTTTCTGGAACTAACAGCAACTTTTATATTTCAAATACAACACCCAATTTTTTATTTAATATTTTTGACCGCCTTAATTTTAGCTTTGCATCAATATAAAATACTACAGGTTTTTATACGGCGTTGTAAAAAAAATTAATTTTCTAAATTATTCAAGGTTTTAAGTCTTTATTTAAAAAATTCTCCTGAAGTTATTTTGAAGTACAGAGTTGTAATTTGGTATGGACATGCAGAAAAAAACTCTCTGTTCGCTCGATATGAAAAAATTTGAATCACACATACAGGGGTGTTTATAAATAGGTGGCAACTTCCATGATTTTCAAAAACTCGTAACTCGATTTTTTCAAAGGCAAACCCCTGTATTTTTTTATGTCATCGAATTCGTCTTTAAAAGAACTTCATATTTTGTTAAGTAATGTCCTATCCCAAAACTCATACTTTTCGAGATATTCGACATTTTTCTTCAAATCGTTATTAAAGCAATAGAGTGCCGTGGAAATTGAAAAAAACTGACTGTTCACTTCGCTAATGTCAAAAACTTGTCATTTATTTTTTGAATTTTTGCATTTCCACAATGAATATTACTTTAAAAGAGCAAATTGATATGGTTTATTCACCATTTCGTGTATTTAATTACTAATATGTAGTAATACAATTTTGTTTTATTATAAATATTATATTGTACTCATATAATCTGTGATTTAAATTGATAATTAAAAAAAAAAACACTTGATTTAAATCAATGATTTTTTTAAAAAAATCACTTGATTTAAATCATGATTTAAATCGTGATTTAAATCAATTGATTTAAATCTGCTCAACCCTGCTTGAAACGTAATAAAATTGTACCGGCTGTTAATCGAGCGACACCTATTGTTTTTGCTATCTCACGTAAAGACGAACGGAGATCGTCAGTTACGGCTTGCAAAAATTTTTTTTATTTTAATCCGTTCGCCGGTTTCTTTTCGCCTTAAACTTAAACTATATTAAGTTATCAAGTAATCACCAAAACATGCTTCTACCTAGCTAACGTCTCTACGGGTATTTATTGAAATACATTTCTGAAGCTATAATATCATTGCTCCTACAGAGAATAAAGCTATCCAACATTTCATATTTATATGCTTATTTGAAAAAACGATACATTAAAAACTTGAAAATCGCTAACTTGTTTGCACTACAGAAAAATATGTATCATTTGACAGTTGTTAAAAACAGTCGTTGTAATTGTTAATTTTTTTGGAGATTTAAAAAATGCAAAAATCTAAGATGGCGTCCATAAGAAAAACAAAAGTTAGGTATGACTGCGCGAAACATAGTCGGCCTAGAATGTTTTTAATGTCATTTTTAAAATCCTTATTAGTTACTACTCTGATCCTGAAAATTGGGCGCAAAAATCTTTTCAAATACAGGTAATATGGAGGTTTTAAGAAAATTCACATTTTTCGTTTTTATGGTGGTAGGTACTACGTAACAGGATGAATTATTGAAAATGTAAAACTGGATTATTGTTACCTACGCATGTAATTGCGCAACTTTTTCTCCATTTAACCGATTTTGTATTTCTAACGGTTTCCGAGATACCCATGTACTTCATTTTAAATTGGACACCCTGTATAGCGCGCGGCAAAAGTATGGAATAAATTCATTAAAATCGTAACAATATATTTTGGGTAAAAATCCTGGAACACTTCGATTTTATTTTTAAGAACACACATTTTTTCATCAGAGTCAAATCTTGATTTTCGTTTGTCTTCGATTAATGATGTCATCAACACTTTTTTAATGGTATTGATGAAGTCGTTAAAAAATTCAAATAAACAAATCGGTCACTTTTGAGAAGATTTTTCAGTAAATATGTTCACAATAATTGTTCGTAGACATAAGTACTCCCTAATGCAGAAATCATTTATCTTGCAAAATGTTTGATGAAACCAGATTTTTCTTTCTTGCAACAAAGAAGAAAACTTACATCAAGTTTTTACTTTTGAATAACGATTTCTCCGTATTGATTGCAAAGCTACCAATTCGTAGGTTGAAGTTATTTTATAAATTAAAATTGCTATGAATTATGTTTGTTAGTAACAGTAGACTCCCGTATAACGCGAGTTCCTACAACGCGAATTCCTACAACGCGCTAAAGATATTGCGACGGCTTTTTCATACAACGCGGTTCTCGTACAACGCGCCATATATATTTTACATACATAGCTTGTTATGTCCGGGTCTAGAAAGATTCACCGAAAACCAATTCACCGAAAGCAATTCACCGGAAGCAATTCACCGAATATCAATTCCCCGAATAAGCAATTCACCGAATCATATGGAAATGGATATAAATTACATGAAATATGTTAATCAAATATCAGAAAGTAATATATATATATTGTGACTGACTATCCTATTTCGTACATTGCATTGGTTGCACTTTTTGGGGTTACGTAGGTACTAGGGTTTCTCATATTTGACCATTTTGCTTGTCCCGGGATTCCGGGATGAGATCGGCCTTTGTCCCGGGATCCCGGGATGTAATAAATTATGTCAATATATTTTTAAATAAATAACCCAAAAAATTAAGGGGGCGGTTTATTACTTAAAAATAACTCCAAATCATATATGTAATACATTTTGCTCCATGATTATCTTTATCTATATATATAAAAGAGCTTGTTTGTTTGTTTGTTTGTGTGTTTGTTTGTTTGTTCGCTATAGAATCCTAGGTCCGTTGACCGATCGGGACCAAATTTTGCACAGTTACTATTTAGGACCTTGCAGATCTAACGCCAAACTTTAAGTACAAGCACATATTACCAATTTAAAAAAAAAAATTACTTGGACGGGATTCAATCTTACGTCGGCAAATACCTGGTCATAACACGATACGGCGCGGTGTATTTCACAAGTAAAGATTGTTTTGTATACAATTAGTAATAAATGTACATAAAGTATTATTTTTATTAGTACATTTTTAATTGAAACAAGACGAAAGAAAATAAATTTGAGTTACTATTCAATTTTTAAGCAATAAATAGTTATTTTTTAAGGAATTATAAGAAAATGAAAAGATGATTGATCAGAGTATGTAATTTGTGTATGATTTGGAATTATTGGGCTTATTCAAGTTAAAACAGTAATTAAAATTGTAATCGCCCGTGCAGCGCCGGGTAAACCATCTTGTTATAAATAATTCAATAATATTGGTGAGAGAAACATACATTTGGGAATTATAACCTTTCTATTGCAATTTCATATTTATGAATACAATAATATAATTTTTACAAATAATTTTTGTAATGTGATTTAAGAAAACAAAGGTGATCTGTGCTTCAGTCAATTAATATTTTTCTTAATTTATTAAGAAAAAGTCCTGCTGCATAAAATGCTCTCTCAGTCTCTATTGACGTAGGTGAAATTGTCTTGAGAGCATCTAGCACCAAAGAAACATCGTTATTATCAATAAAATTTCATTGATAAGCTATTTTGCTTTGAATTATCAGGGTACACAAAAATAAAACTGTAAAAGTATTTTGTTGATATTAAGTTTGTCATGTAGACCGGGCTTCTTTGCGCCATAATAAAAGAAAAAAATTATTTTCAAATAAAAATAAAGTTTTTCCATAATTTACCGTTAGTAAAGATATTTTAAGTATACAATTCTGATAAGTTATGATAGTATTACAAAAATCTTAGCACAAAATAAACGAAAATAACACTTTTTTAAAATCCCGGGAATCTCCGGGACAAAACGCATTTCCCGGAAATATAAAATAGCTTAAAATGGACCGGGATCGACTTCAAATCTATCATTTAATAAGTTTTTAAGGAGTTCGTCACCTCTGTAGCGTAGATAATGCCTTAAAATTTGTTTTTTTGTGAAACATTTGATTGATGTTCGGCTAATCGTTGTGATTAATTTTTGCACAAATATGAGATTACCACTGCACAATTTTAAATTCTTACTAAGTACATATTTTGTGTCCAGTGCACGTTAGAATAAGGACTGGGTGGTTGCTTTTCTAAACCCTAAACCTACACCATTGGGACTTAAGAAACTGATATTGAAAACTACTGGGGCACAATGGTTAAACAGTTACAATACCTTATACAGGGTGATTCATTAGTGCGTCGGGCTTTCATAGCGCCTCGCCGTCGCCCGTAGGAAATAGAAAAAAACTTAAATACCATAAAATTATTGGTTTGACTTTTCAAGATCTACGTCGTAAAATTATTTTCAGCTATACAGGGTGTCCGATTTTTGCGCTATAACAAAAACATAGTTTTTTTAAATGGAAACCCTGTATATTTTTAGGTCTTTGGATGTCATTTTTTAACCTTTACATGAATGTTTGTTTATTTTTTGATTTTGTGCCAGTGTTGCCAACTTATTAATTTTTTCCGAAAAATCTTACATAACCAGACTTAACTTTAACAAATCGTAGCGCCCTCGTTTTTTGAAGTTAAGAAATAAGTTTTAGCAATAATGTTAGTCCAATTAGGGAGCAACATTTTAATAATAAAAAATTTAAATTTATTGACACAGGGTGTTCACAAAAAAATTCCAAACTTTCCGAATTTCAAAGTGACACCTTATTTTTTTCAAATGTAAACAGCCTTATTTTATTTTACCTACTATTTGATAGCTTTTTTCTCCCCTGTGTCAATAAATTGAAATTTGTTATTATTAAAATGTTGCTCCCTAATTGGACCAACATTAGTGCTATAACATATTTCTTAACTTCAAAAAACGAGGTCGCTACGATTTGTTAAAGTTAAGTCTGCTTATGTAAGAATTTTCGGAAAAATAAAATTATAACTTGGCAACACTGACACAAAAGTAAAAAGTGAACAGACATTCATGTAGAGGTTAAAAAATGACATCCGAAGACCTAAAAATATACAGGGTGTTCCATTTGAAAAATCTTTGTTTTTGTTATAGCGCAAAAATGGGACACCCTGTATAGCTGAAAATAATTTTAAGACGTAGATCTTTTCAATCAATAATTTTATGTATTTAATATTTTTTTCTATCTCCTACGGGCGGGCCACTACGAAAGCCCGACGCACTAATGAATCACCCTGTATAAGTTATAATAGCGGATTACAAAAATTACTTGTTTCCTTTATAGATACGTCCCGGTTTAGCCAAGACAGTACCGGTTTAGAGGTTATGTGCCGGTGTCCCGGTCGGTTTCGCGTTTGTCCCGGTTTCTGAAACAAATATGCTCCGTCGTTTTTTATGTGAAATCTGTCCGCTCGGGTAACAAAAACGTGTTTCAGTCATTTTGTTGTGAAACTTTTTTGCGCGGTTGTTATAGGGTTGCCAATTGAACTGGGGCGGACATACGCGTCTTCGTGGGGAAATATTAATGTTTATGCTGTACGCATGCCATTGAAGATATTCATAGTAATTAATGTACGCTTTTTTGTAAATAAACTTTTGAGTTATTTGAACAAGCAACAATAAAATAAATTTAAAGCATACACTTATGTTTTTAAAATAGCTTTCTTAACCTTTAACTAGTCGCGTGTACTGTGTATACATAACTACTCGCATGGCGCCTCGGAGGCACCATTGGGGTTTTATAACAATATTTTTGACTTAAAATCTTAAAAATGTGTTAAACTGCCTTATTCATGAAATATAAGCTAAATCTTAAAAAGAATAACAATGACTAAATAAATTATAAGATATAAAAAATATATATCTGTATATAAAACATAACTGTAAAAACAGTTTTTTTTTTTTTTTCAATACGAATCAAACATTGGATGCAAAGCATTCACTGCACAATTTTATTGTATGCTCTGAACAAATATTTTTATGGCATTGCGAACAAATTTGTTGCGAATGTCGATTTTTAGCCCTAGGGCATAAATGATAGCGTTCATGCCGAGTAGCACATAATTGCATTTTACGGACTGTAAAATAGAGAAATATGAATAATACTATATAATTCGTATTCCTAAAAGTACAATTGAGGAATACATAAACAGATATTAGTGACAAAAAAATTATTAAAAATGTAACAACGATTTAAAAAACGCTTGGCGCCTCTGCGGCGCCGTGCGACTACTTAAAGGTTAAATTCATAATATATTATGTTTATAATTCCTGTACCTAAATAGAAATTATTAGTAAAAGTTTTTACCTTTATTACAAATAATTTTGTAGAAGGTGGGGGAAATCTAATAAAGAAAATCAAAAAAGATTTTGCCGTAAATCTGTAATTTTGGATGATTGTAAAGTACTCTATCTTTGCATTAAAACACGTTTGAACTTTTAAAATTCAAAAAAATCGCCTGCGGCGCATTTTGCTCCGCCCCACTGTTTTTTGTCAATTTCTTATGATTCAAAAAAAGTTCTCGTGTCCCGGTTTTACTACGAAAATATGGTAGGCCTATTTATAGAGAGACAACAAAAGAGGAAAGACAGATTGTCATTTGTTTCGCAGATAAACAGACAGTATTGTAGCTACCTCGTATACATTTGTTCGAAGCTATGTGGAGAACGGAAATGAAATTAAATCGTGTAATGTAATTTAATTCAATGATTGTTAACAATTTGGTCCAGTTTCGGCATTTATATCAATATATTTGCTGTATTCTCAAGTTAGTTCATATTACCCAAACACTTTAGACGTCTTGTTGCGCTTTGAGGTACTGTTAAGTGTATCTTTAAGTCTGTGAACACGCGACAAAGCCAGATAAGATTGTACACACATATTTACAATAAGTATATTTGCGTGTAATTGATTATGTTTGCCTCAGTGTGTCTAACGCATGTGTTGAATCCACAAGTGATTTTAACTAACCCGTGTGGGCCGGTTTTGTGTTGTATTGATTGTGTGATGCTTTGACGTAATGGCAAACGTAAGTTTTGTTTTTTTAGTACTGGAATTGGCGGCTAATTGTTTTATGTAGCTTGTTTACTGTTTACTTGTTGATTAACGTTTTGAATCAGCTGGTATTTGTGTAATAATAAATTAGAACCAAATTACAAAAGAAATTCGTACCTATTTGAATGTGTAAAATTTAACGATAGTGTCGTCACAAAGTGCAAATAAAGTACATTCGAAGGATTTTTAAATTGAACAGCCCATAGTTTCCATCCTACAGGTCCAGCCATAAGTAAATATGAGAGACAGTGGCGTTACTAGAATTTTTAGGCCATTACGCAAAATGTTAAATTAGGCCATCTTTAATATCATTATAAAGGATGTTTAATATTGGTTTGTAATAAACTGCCGTAAATAAATTTTGCTATAAATAGTTTACTAGGTTTGCTATAAAATTACATGTGTGTGTTATAATAAATATTATAATTTTCTATAAACAAAAAATACAAACTTCATAAAAAGTACAATCTTTGCAGGACAGGGTGGTCCAAATTCGATGGGATTACATTGGTATCTCGCTTAACAGTCGAGATACAGAAACGGTTAAATAACCAAAAATGTGCAGGTTTTAGGACAAACTTTTTTTTTGTTTTCACAGCCTACTTTCTGTTTCTCTTCTTTAACAAAATTAAAAAAAACCTTTGTAACTTCCGTATTATTGAAAATAAATACCTACATCAACCTGTCAAGATGTTGTAGACTTTGTTTATTATTTGATATTTCGCCGCGTAGATAATTGTCACATATAAGAAATTATTATTAGTAGGTAGTTATTTCGTGGATGGTTGTCACATGTAAGGAATAATTGTTAGTAGTTATAACGTGGATGGTTGTCACATATAATGAATAATTGTTAGTAGTTATAACGTGGAAGGTTGTTACATGTAAGGAATAATTGTTAGTAGTTATAACGTGGATGGTTTTCACATATAATGAATAATTGTTAGAAGTTATCACGTGGATGGTTGTCACATGTAAGGAATAATTGTTAGTAGTTATAACGTAGATGGTTGTCACATGTAAGGAATAATTGTTAGTAGTTATAACGTGGATGGTTGTCACATGTAAGGAATAATTGTTAGTAGTTATAACGTGGATGGTTGTCACATATAATGAATAATTGTTAGTAGTTATAACGTGGATGGTTGTCACATATAATGAATAATTGTTAGAAGTTATCACGTGGATGGTTGTCACATGTAAGGAATAATTGTTAGTAGTTATAACGTGGATGGTTGTCACATGTAAGGAATAATTGTTAGTAGTTATAACGTGGATGGTTGTCACATATAATGAATAATTGTTAGTAGTTATAACGTGGATGGTTGTCACATATAATGAATAATTGTTAGAAGTTATCACGTGGTTGGTTGTCACATGTAAGGAATAATTGTTAGTAGTTATAACGTGGATGGTTGTCACATGTAAGGAATAATTGTTAGTAGTTATAACGTGGATGGTTGTCACATATAATGAATAATTGTTAGTAGTTATAACGTGGATGGTTGTCACATGTAAGCAGGGCCGTGCAAGTACATTCGGGGGCCCGGGTGCAAAAATGTGGATGGGGCCCCTTTTATTTTTTTCTATCGGAGACGAGGGGGGGTACTTTTGTGACTGCGGGCCCCGAAGCTGTTTCAACCCAATACATATGTACATTCATCCCTATTTGATGGTAATAATAGAGAAAAAAAAAATGGTCGCGACAGTAACATGAACTATTTAAATTGAACTAAACTATTATATTTATTTTAAAATAAATCGATACATATAGATATTTATAATTTTAAGTAACCTAACCTAACATAACCTAATCGGACTTGACACTTTATTAATTTATCGGTGGTGGCTGACAGCTACGTACAAAAACTCCTCCCTACTCCAGTTTTCGCGGCCAATAAGCGGTTACACTGTTACAATGTTGCCAGACTAACAGATTTGCATAATTTGGCAACAGTGAAAGTACCATACATTCGTTATTTTTAATGTGTACAGGAAAATTATGGAAATCGGGGACAAGAATAATCGGGGACGAATGGTCACCCTACCTTAAAGTACCTATGTGAGAAAAATAATGCGCAAAATCACAGTAAAACAATAAATATTCACGACAGTACGAGTATACCAACTGACAAGTGACAACTTTACTGTTTTATAGGTTATAGCGCACCCGCTTTTGGCTATTTAGTCGAGTTTGCGCGGTTAAACTTTCACTTTTCTGGAAAGGGCATGGGCCCCGATCCTACAGTTACGGCACTGAAGTGTTACTTAAAACACGATTTTTTACCCATTATATCGAAATCTTCCGAAATCCAACATGCAGAGTAAAACTTTTAAATAACTTTACATGTAATACACTTAAGAGCATGGGTCATTTGGGGGTCCCATAATTGGGGGGCCCGGGTGCGGTGCATCCACCGCACCCCCCGTTTGCACGGCCCTGCATGTAAGGAATAATTGTTAGTAGTTATAACATGGATGGTTGTCACATGTAAGGAATAATTGTTAGTAGTTATAACGTGGATGGTTGTCACATGTAAGGAATAATTCTTAGTAGTTATAACGTGGATGGTTGTCACATGTATGGAATAATTCTTAGTAGTTATAACGTGGATGGTTGTCACATATAATGAATAATTGTTAGTAGTTATAACGTGGATGGTTGTCACATGTAAGGAATAATTGTTAGTAGTTATAACGTGGATGATTGTCACATATAATGAATAATTGTTAGTAGTTATAACGTGGATGGTTGTCACATATAATGAATAATTGTTAGTAGTTATAACGTGGATGGTTGTCACATGTATGGAATAATTGTTAGTAGTTATAACGTGGATGGTTGTCATATATAATGAATAATTGTTAGTAGTTATAACGTGGAAGGTTGTCACATATAATGAATAATTGTTAGTAGTTATAACGTGGATGGTTGTCACATGTAAGGAATAATTGTTAGTTGTTATAACGTGGATGGTTGTCACATGTAAGGAATAATTCTTAGTAGTTATAACGTTGATGGTTGTCTCATATAATGAATAATTGTTAGTAGTTATAACGTGGATGGTTGTCACTTGTCACATATAATGAATAATTGTTAGTAGTTATAACGTGGATGGTAGTCACATATAATGAATAATTGTTAGTAGTTATAACCAGTGGTGAGCTATAAAATTTTTAACAAAGGGCTCGCTCAGTTAAATAAAAACAAAAAAATAATGTTAATTATATGTTGGAAAAAAATGGCATTTTAAATTCAAACGTGAATTATCGAGTGATTGTACATTGTAATTCTAAAAGTTCTATTGTGCAACGGGTTATTCTAAATTTAATCGTCATTGCTTAAAAGGCATGACTTCGTCGCTTTACAAATGTATGTAATGAAAAAGATTTTAAGATATATTTTTTCTTGGGAAAATGGTTAACAAGAAGAACAAGGGGCTCGCAAATTAAGGAATAATTTAACAAAAGGCTCGCGCGAGCCCCCGCGAGCCCCCTACAGCTCACCACTGGTTATGACGTGGATGGTTGTCACATAAGGAATTGTTTTTTGGAGTGGGTCATTTTTGGTATTCGTAATTAGAGGGTTTATGAGGCATTGTAAGTAACATTAATAATGGAATGGGGAATTATTGTGGGAGATGAAATAGGTAGTTTTAATACTTCGTTATTTTATATCGTATGGGGCATAGTATGTATGGTGGATTAATTAGGAAATGGTAGATCAGTAGAGGACGTGTAATATGTTAATTGTATTATTTCGTGATTCTTGGTTTTATGAGAGATTGCAAGGAGTATTAATTAAGGAGTAGTGATTCATTATTTAAGGTGGTGCAGGTGAGAGTATTATTGCGTAATTAGGAGGTTAATGCGTTGTTGTCCGGTGGCTTAATTGCGTGTGCATTGTAAGGACGTGGACAGTGGAATAGGAATTATTCAGTGGGTTAATATTTACGTTAGGCCGAAAAATGCTCGCGAAATTTATTAATCAAAAAGACGCGTCTAGTACGATGAATCAGGGAGTTCCCCGCCAACGAATTGCTTCGCGGAGAAAACATCAATCACTTGATTCGTTGAAATGAACGCAAATTTGGAAACATTGAATGACCAAGGAAGTTTCGTGCCTCAGAATTGCTTCTCGGAGAGCACATCAATCGTTAGGTCCCAAAGAATTGGTTCAAAAAAGTGAACCCTGAGTTTACTGTGAAACATTGCTTTTTATACGTTTTTGTTGGATCCGCCTATTTTTTGGGATGGACAAATTGTGTAAGAGATGTTAAATAATTAGGGTGGATATTAGAATACATACATTTGTTGATTTGTTATTCAGATTTGTGTATAAGGGTGGGGTGGTTTCTGAATACGTTAGCTTGTCGCTTATTGGAGATTCTTGAAATACATAGTATTTAACAATTTTAACCTAAGTTCTCCCCACCATTAAACTGTAAAATCTGTTGCTTGATAACCAATCAGCTTAAAAACAATGTAAAATTATGTTAACCCTTAACTTAAATAACTCACACTTTACATCTAATTGTAATCACTTATTAGGTTAATAATATCTTCACAAAATATGAATATTTAATGAATAAGAAATATTTAATAATTCGCAACACAATTGCTAGACAAAGAATGTTGACCTGAAGCTTAAGGTAAGTACACACGCTAGAGTAAAGTTGCGACACAAGTCTCTAAACTGAACTAGCGCGTGTTCACACGTAATGCAATTTTTGTTTCGACCGTGACGTCGGAACACTCCTCACCTCAGCCCTAGCTGCAACTACTTGCCAGGGTGTTCACACGAGTGTTGCGCTGTTTGCTCTCTCTTCGGTATTTGCTCTCTGTTCAATTCATTATCGAAATGCCAGTTCGAGAAAAGTGCCGTGTATTATTTTGAATTTAAAATTATAGGGAATTAAACGATTATATTATGTATAATAGGGTTTATGCAAACTATAATATTAAATTATTGTATACCACAGAATTACAACTCAAAGTTTTTTTTAACTATTTATTTAAAAAGTTCATCATTATGTATTGCGCTAGTTCAAGTTCAAATGGAATGTTATTATTGAGAAAGGTCGGACCCTACTATAAAAATATTAAAATCGGTATGGAAAACTTAAACCTATTTGGCAATTGAACTCCTTAGCAATAATTTATTTTATGATACACTTTAAAAAAGATGCAATTTTTTTGTCACATAAAACTAAAATATGCCGCACTCTCAGTCTGCTGTCTTTAAAATTTATCTAAACACTGTTTAAAATTTTTGTTCATCTTAAATTTCAAATAATTACACGAATGTTATCATAAAGCTCTGATTGGTCAAAGTATTATAGAAAGGGTTTTGTACCTGAAACACATGTTCGGAAAATCCGTGATAAACAATAGGATTCGCCTTCCCAGAATACAGAAACTATATTCATTCAGTACGAATGGGTTGAACCACATTTAAATATATCTTTGTTTGTTTATAGCTTATAGCTCAATTCAATAGTTAAGGAAATAGCATTTATTACTGTTAACTGAATCATTTTAAATAAAATAAGTTTCTAAAATTTGAATTTTACAACAATGCGTGCTTGGAAATACCAAATTACTTGTCATAAATAATATCGATCCGATTCGATTTGAACAATTATTACCGAGGTTTGAACAAGCTACAATTTTAAAATGATGTAGGTATACTAAAATTTTAGAAGTTGTCATTTGACAATGTTACGTTTTTTTACTATTCGATTAAAAATTTTAGTGTTGATTTATTGCCTTTTTTCAAATTAAAATAGAAAGTTATTTGTGAAAAACGTCGCACAATATCAGTATAAATTTTGTATAAGTACTGTAGTTGATTTTTAAATCGTGACGAAGGGACGCATAGGCAGTCTAGCATAAATTTCCAAACGTTTGGATCTGTTTAGAGCGAGTGACGAGACAAATATTTGAGGTATTCACACGACCCTCTAACTAGACCAAAACTTGCCGAGGGTCGATCTAGCGGCACCGATCTATCGAGCTGTTCACACAGCAACACCCTGTCTATAGACCCGAGTTGCGAGACTTTTCTCTAGCGTGTGTACCCACCTTTAGGGTTGCCAGATGTTAGAGTTTGACCTGCATTTGTTTTCTTAAGCTACGTACACACGCCTAGAGTAAAGTGTCGACAGAAGTGTCTAGACTAGACTGACCTAGGGGGTGTTCACACGTAATGCAATTTTTGTGTCGACACCCCTCACCTCAGCTCTAGCTGCAACTAGTTGCAAGGGTGTTCACACGAGTGTCGCGCTGTTTGCTCTCTCTTCAGTATTTGCTCTCTGTTCAATTCATTATCGCAAAACCAGTTCGAGAAAAGTGCCGTGCAGCATCTATTATCTTGAATTTTGAAAAAATACGGGTTTAAACGATTATATTGTAATAGGGTTTATGCAAACTATAATGTTAAATTGTTGTATACCACAAAATTACAACTTAAAGCTTTTTTAACTATCATCATTATGTATTGCGCTAGTTCAAGTTCAAATGGAATGTTATTTTTGTAAAAGGTCGGATCCTACTATGAAAATATTAAAATTGGTGTGGAAAACCTTAACCTATTTGGCAATTTATTTTGTGATTCAATACCACTTTATCCATTGTTAAAACGCACTTATCACACAATCACACAATACAGTTAATACAATTTTATTATTGTATATTAAAGATTTGCTTCACGAGTAAAATGTGCCACACTCTCAGTCTGCTGCCTTATTCGTTTAAAATTTAAATAACCACTGCTTAAAATTTTTGTCCATCTTAATTTTCAAATAATTACACGAATGTTATCACAAAGCGCTGATTGGTCAAAGTATTATAAAAAATTTCGAAAATTCGTAAGGAAACGATAATATTATAACTCTCTTGTTTTTATCTTTCAATTGTTTCAAAATTACCGCAGCCTGCCTTCATAGCCTGCTCGAAAATATTACGCTGCCCTAATAATTTACAATAAAATCGCGATATATAGAAAAATATCAGTTTTAGGTATGGTTAATGTTTTTGAAAAAGTCAAATTTTTTTACAAGACTATCTGAGAACAAATAGGGTGTTGTATTTAAGAAAATTGAGTTATCGATGTTCAAAGTTTCACGAGTTTGACCAAGCGTAAAAAACACCCTGTATAATATTTTAAAAATGTAGCTAACGCAAATTGTTAATCTATTTATTATTAATCTAATTTTCAAACGAAATTCTACTGCCTTTTTAAATAACTTAAATGTTTAAAAAAACTGAAAGTGCTGTATCGCTCAAAATTTTCATAAAAATGTAAATTTTACGAAAACGGTTAACTTTAGACCCATATAACCTTTTACATTTTTTAAAGTAAATTTTAAGAGGAATCTAAAAATGTAAAAATATACAGGGTGTTCTATTTAAAATTACAAAGTTTGAGTCCATTTCCGTTTGAACCGGAAGTCGTATTGCAACCTTAATATTTTCATCGAATCCGAAAAATACCATTACAATCAGATACAAAATTTCATTGTTATATCTGCAATAGTACCCTTGATATTTGTCTGTTTCCATACTTTTCCGCAACCCTGTATATGCAACCATCTCACTACAAAACATTTTCTTGCGTTTTTGTGTATTCGCAACAATAGCCGAGATATTTAAGTTGAAAAATTTTGATCGATTTCGGTTTTTTCGTTATACCACGCAAGCCATGGAATTTTTAAACAAAACAAGATCTTGTTTAAAATGAGGAGCAACTAATCAAAAGGCATTTAGTCCATCTAGGTATAAAATCGAGTTTGATACGGTTATGAATACATTTCTATTTGTTTTATAGTTCTGTGTATTTAGAATGCTTTAAACTGCATTCAAACCATATAAAATACATCACTAAAAAGTACCTTTCACATCAAAATGCGTTTTGTCCCTAACAGCAACCACTTCAAAACGCATTAACTCCATTTTGGTGCTTACTAACAACCTATAAAACAGTGTGTAAAATATTGCAATATCAAATTTGTGTCTTTAGTTCTGTGTTTTATTACAAAAAATTCATACAATCTTTACAAGAGGAACCTGGGGCGCTATTCCCAACTCGCTCGCTTTGAACAGCAGTGCTCATGAAAGCGAGCTTCGTCAATGCGAGTGGAGCGGTCGTTTCTGTATTCATATACCCCTGCCTTTGCAATTCTTCGACGCGAGTGGGTAGATGTTGCAACATTGGAATTTTGCATGGTCTGTCACTTTGCCGCCAGTTTTTGAATGTTCTGTGGTTTTTGTTTTGATTGATTATGTGGAAATTAACGGAGCAGCAGAAAGCAGCATTAGTAGAAATTCTTGGGAGAATAGTTAATTATTAAGTGGCAAATTTTCACAAAATTTTACATATAACGATGCCCAAAAGCAATGGAGTGTAATTACTACAAATTTAAATAGTATGTAAAATGTATTGGAATGAGTATCCCTCGAAAATCTAAATTTTTTTCGAAATTCATCGACATTTAATTGTGCAAATGTAGGGTTGCCAGAAATCCTGAATGTATAAAAAGAACAATACAAATCAAAAAAGAGAACATTGCGGAATTAACTGAAAAACATATTTTAAAAGAAAAAAATTGCACAATTGTAGAAAAAATAGATTATTCTTATATATTATTTCTAATTACACATATATCAGTAAAATTATTTACATATATATTCATAAATATATTATAAATCATTGAAAATTAGTTTCTTTGGTTGGAGAAATCACGTCCTAATAAACTAACATTCCTAGTATAAAGTAGCCTTCTACCCAATAAAATCGGTTATTTAGATTCCTTTCCATATTACTAATAAGAAAAAAATATTTATTCATTAAATACCTAAATTTATTAGAATCTTTTTCTTTAAGAAACATTTTTTTCATACATTTATTCCTTTTTAATTAAATTTTTAAACTCATCATAAAAATAATTACAAGAAATATTCTTGTAATTGTATGCATTAAGTTTAAGTTCGAATATTAAATTAACTTCACTAAACATTCTCATTTCAAAAAAGGGTAACTGAAAAAAGAGAACAAAAGTGAACATTTTTACATGAAAAAAGAAAAAGAAATATCAGAATTAAAAAAGAGAAAATGTTTCTTTAAAGTGATATTCTGGCAACCCTATGTAAATGAATTTAATAATATTAAATTATAAGGTTCGGCCACATCATTTTCAGCCTGTTCTAAGTCCTCAATTAAATTTATAAATTTAATATCATCCATAATAGAAGACAACAACAACTCACAACACACACAAAGGTTACGATTTGGGTGCAAAGCGAGCGGTATTTGCCAAGAGGAGTGGGTCTACCCACTCGCGTTGAACGCGAATAGCCTGCGAGAGGAGACGTTGGGAATACGATTCTCAGCGGTTTGTGCATCTCTCGCGTTGAACGGTAGTGATATCGCTGAACAGGAGGAGTTGAGAATACCGCCCCTGGGTTAGATAGAATATAGAGAAATGTTTTATTTTCGAAAGTGAAAATTTTGTAATAAACCAAATTCAGCAACAATTTTTAATTTTGTAGAAACATTTTATGTTTGTTTAGAATATGATTATTTTTCTTTAATAAATGAAAATGCTCAAAAATGTTAATTTTTATTTTTGCGTGTACTATTTTCTGATCAAAAAGCGTTTTGTCCAATATTGATTGCATCAAAACCAATTTTTTCCGCTGTGTCAAATCCAAACGCATTTTGTTCATTCTTTTTTTTTTTAAATAAAAATTTCATATTGTACAAAATGAGTTAACTTAAAACGTTTTTATATTATAACGTTCAAGATTTATCAAAAAATACCACAATCGTTTATTTATTCCAAATATTTATCAAGTTATTCGTTTTTAATTATTTCTGAAAAAAATGTTTCATGCGACATAATGCCTTTTGAAAAGTTGCTCCTCAAATATACTCTAAATAGCTAGCTTTTGTCCCATTTAACCAACCTTGTATTTTCATTATTTACGGAGATAGCAATAGTCAGTGGCGTATACAGGATGTTTTCATGGGGGGGGGTTAATAAAAAAAACGATATAATATGAACCGATTTATATAAATTAAAAAATTAAAAGAAACAATTAAACCAAGAAAAAATTCAATTTTTTTTTAGTACCTACTATCAAAATCTACATAAAAATATCTAAAAATAATCTTTATAAACTTTTTCGATATTTAAAACAATAAGGGAGAGATGACACATTATAAATATAACAAAAAAACAGTTTTTCATTATTAATTCAAAAACCGGAAATGATAGAATATTTTTGAAAACTGTTCTGAGTTTGTTCTAAAACAACTGCACATTTTTAGTAATTTAACCGTTTCTCTATCTTGACTGTTAAGCGAGATACCCATTGTAGTCCCATCGAATTTGGACCACCTGTACTGTATGATGCAGAATTTTACTGTGATTTTTTTACCTGAGATGGGATTTTTTCTTTTAAATGGGAATGTGATTTTTTTTCTGGTACCTGAGAATATTTTTTTGTTTCGGTATTTGATTTTTGTGTTTATGTTTTTGTTGGTTCTAAAAATAAAAAACGTTATGATTTTTCTGCATTGTTCATTTTAGTGAACCATCTTAATAGGGGGCCTCCAGATCAGGTTGCGCCTGGGGCCCCACAAAATCAAGATCCGCCACTGGCCCCCCTGCATACGCCACTGGCAATAGTGTCCCATGGAACATGATACAGGGTGGTCCACTTTTTTGTAGCAGGACTTTAACAGTCGATACAAAAACTCATTTTAAACTTTTAAAGCGAATATTCCATATCAGCATGGGTCTATAACAGTGGCGGCGCGTGGGTTAATATTTTGGGGGTGCACATATTATTTACAAAAAAAAAGGTGGAGCAAACTTGAACTTTTATGTATTTTGATTTTTTCTGTTAAATGAATTAAATATTTAACGCCTGATTTTGTCCGTTCTGTTTGATCATCATTTGCAAATAATAAACAAGGACAACAGTAGAGACTTTTAGTAACATCACACCCACACAACCAATCACTTTTTTCATAAGTTTCCATCTTAAAAGTCCTTTTATAGTCACGAGTTTTGCAATTTGTTACATTCGGGATTAACAAATTCGGTTTTGGACGACCGGCACTCTTGATTTTTACCTTTTCTTCTTAAGATAAAGAAGAAAAACGAATTGTTTTTAAATACTGCACGCTAACACAAGCCGAATAATTCCATATTCGCAGAAATGCAGACCGACAATAACAAACCAACGCGATAAAACGAAAACCATAAATCAATATATCAAAATAATTATTAAATGTGCACATTTCGACTGTGCACATAGGCAAGCTTAAGAATGTAGACCGTTGCGGGGAACAAAGGGATAGCGTGGTAACGGCTCCTCCAATCAGAGACCAAGGTGGCTTGTGCACTGCACGGCAGCGATTCTACTACGTTTCACGGGGATTTAGGCGTTTTGAGTCCCGGTGCGCTCCTGACTCACGATGAAATGTAAAATAAAATTATTATAACTTCATTTAGTTAATACATTTTAACTGTTTGAAATATGATTAAAAGAAACATAGTTGGGATTGTAAGGTGGGGGTGCACGTGCACATGTGCACTTATTGAGTAGCCGCCACTGGTCTATAAACGCTTCATTTTTAGATACAGGGTGTTGAAATTTTCGAAAAAATATCGATAACTAGCGTAGTGACCCAGCTTCGCTCGGTGAATTTTTTTATCAATCACAGACTACTCGCGCTTCGCGCTCGCGCCCGGTGGACGTTTTTGACCTTTTGAGAATTTTGGATCTTTTGGGAATTTTTGTATCTATTGAGAATTGTTGTATCTATTGAGAATTTTGAAACTTTTGTGATATTTGGATCTTTTTGGAATTTTGGTTCTTTTGGGAATTTTTGGAACTTTTGGGAATTCTTATATAGCCTATCTTCTTCCCATGGTCCTATAGATTGTCTGTGCCAAATTTGGTCAGGATCGGATGAATGGTATAGGAATGCATAAAGGACAAACAAACAAACATACATTCATTTTTATATACAGGGTGTCCCAGCCACGAAAAATTATTCGATAGCTCTGTTATTAGTAATAATATTAAAAAAAGTTAAATATAAAAGTTGTTTGTTATCATTTACTACATAACCTAAAATTATTTTCAACTATACACAGTGTTTTGTTTTTGCGCTCTGATACATACCAAACATTGTTTTTTTTTATATGGAACATCCTGTATATTTTACAATTTTTGGATGTAAAATTAAATTCTCTTTTAAAAATATTATAGGTTATTTATGTCTAAAATGAACCGTTTTTGAGTTATTAACGTTTTTTTGAAAATTTTGACAGTTGCAGACCTCTATAAAAATATTTATATTTATTAACATAACAACACCAGAGCAATTTACTCTAGTAATTTATTAGACAATAGTGTCATAGTGATTGTTGAATAGTTACATTTTTAAAATAATATACAGGGTGTTCGTTATACTCGGTCCATTTTGCTAAACTTTAAACTCATGTAAGTCATTTTTTTTTAATGGAACACCCTATATATTTTTAAATTTTCTTGTAGAAAATTTAATTATCTTTCAAAGTTGTTAAGCATGTTTTATGTCTAAATATAATATTTTTGAAGTTATTTCGTTTCTTATGATTAATTGCGAGTATTTTACTTAAAATATTGGTAGTAGCCTTTGAAAATTCAAAACAATTTGTATGAACTGTCAACCAAAACAGTTAATCGGCAAAATTTCCACTATTATGCCACTAAAAATCTGTATTTTTTAAGAGTTGTAGATACACAGCATAAATGGCAGCAAATAACACCAGAACTACAACTCTTAAAAAATATGGATTTTTAGTGGCATATAGTGAAAATTGTGCCGATTAAGTGTTTTGGTTAACAGTTCATACAATTTGTTTTGAATTTTCAAAGGCTACTACCAATATTTTAAGTAAAATACTCGCAATTAATCATAAGAAACGAAATAACTTCAAAAATATTATATTTAGACATAAAACATGCTTAACAACTTTGAAAGATAATTAAATTTTCTACAAGAAAATTTAAAAATATATAGGGTGTTCCATTAAAAAAAAATGACTTACATGAGTTTAAAGTTTAGCGAAATAGACCGAGTATAATGAACACCCTGTATATTATTTTAAAAATGTAACTAGTCAACAATCACTATGACACTATTGTCTAATAAATTACCAGAGTAAATTGCTCTGGTGTTGTTATGTTAATAAATATAAATATTTTTATAAAGGTCTGCATCTGTCAAAATTTTCAAAAAAACGTTAATAACTCAAAAACAGTTCATTTTAGACATAAACAAACTATAATATTTTTAAAAGAGAATTTAATTTTACATCCAAAAATTACAAAATATACAGGGCGTTCCATATAAAAAAACAATGTTTGGTATCAGAGCGCAATAACAAAACACTGTGTATAGTTGAAAATAATGTTAGGTTATGTAGTAAATGATAACTTTTATATTTAACTTTTTTTAATATTATTACTAATAACAGAGCTATCGAATAATTCGTCTTGGCTGAGACACCTTGTACATATATAGATTTATAACCGTTTCCCAACCAGTAGATATATTTCAACTCCGCCACTGGTTGCTTGTGGGGTTTGACACTCTCACCGAATGTGGTAACCTGTAAGGTGGTGCTGTATACCAAATTTGGTTTAAATATAAAGGGTGTCTTAACAAGAACTTGAAATTTGAAAAGTGTGTCATTTCCGTGTGTCAACTTTTTAGTCAGCCATACTTGGTAACTGTCATGAGGAAACATTGACATTTATGACAATGCCGCGTTACACTTTGGAAGAACGTTTGCTAATTGTAAAGACCGATTACAAACAAGGAGAAAATTTTACAGTAACAATTTGCAAAGTAAGAGATCATTTTGGTTTGCATAATCGTCTGTCAAGGTCCGCTGTTGAAAATTTAATTAAGAAATTTGAGCGGACGTTTTCACTGAAAGAGAAAAGCCTTGGCCGTAATCGCCCTGGAAGGTCGGCCGAAAACATTGCTGCCATGGGTGTCAGTGTTACAGAACACCCAAACACCTCCATCCGTCATCGCGCCCAGGAATTAAACATCCACCGCAGTACTCTCCAACGAATTCTAAAAAAGGATTTGCACCTTCATGCTTACAAAATCCAGTTGACACAAGAATTAAAGCCAGCCGACCATGGACAGCGGAGAAATTTTGCCAAATGGATCTTGGGACAACAGAAAGTTGACGATGCATTTCCTAACAAAATCATTTTTAGTGATGAGGCGCGTTTTCACCTCAACGGCTTCGTCAATACACAGAATTGTCGAATCTGAGAAGCAGAAAATCCACATGCCATTCAAGAACTACCGATGCATCAAAAAGTGACAGTGTGGTGTGCCATGTGGGCAGGAAAGATCATCGGACCGTACTTTTTTGAAAATGATGAAAGTGCCTTTATGACTGTCAATGGTGATCGCTCACGTGGGAACGTGGCATGTTGTAAACTTTTTTTGGCGTCAATTGGATGGAGTGGACTTGAACGAAATGTGGTTGCAACAGGATGGCGCGACCTGCCACACCACACGTGAAACAATGGCGTTATTGCAAACGAAGTTCCAGGGTCGTGTCATCTCTCGTTTTGGAGACCATAACTGGCCACCAAGGAGTTGCGATTTAACTCCCTTGGACTTCTTTCTCTGTTTTTTTTTGTTGAAAAGTAAGGTTTATCTGAACCACCCTGAGACGATTCAACAACTAAAGTCGAAATCACACGTAAAATTCGTGAAATCCAGCCGCCCTTGCTACAAAACGTCTTCCAAAATGTTGTGGATCGAGTTCACACCTGCCAACAGAACCGTGCCGGCCATTTGACTGATATTATATTTCATGTTTAATGTCAATGTTTACTCTTTGCAACAATATAAAAATTTCGAAGAATTTCGTTTAAATACTGTTTTTTTTTTTTAAATTTAAAATTCAAGTTTTTGTTGAGTTACCCTTTATCTACTGGTTGAGAAACGGTTAAAAATTATCTATATTTTTTTCGAAAATTTCAACACCCTGTATCTTTAAAATGAAGCGTTTTTGGACCCATGTTGATATGGAATATTCGCTTTAAAATAAGTTTCTGTATCGGCTGTTAAAGTACTGCTCAAAAAAGTGGACCACCCTATAGAATTATTGTGCAACGGTATATGAAGAAATTTGAAACGTATTTTCCTTTAAACATTCAGGTTTATAAAAATTTAATTTATGAGACGAAACGATCGGTTTTGCACATGATTATCAACATCGGAGTAAAATGTTTATGTTAGAAAATCGTTAAGCTTGCAATATCCTGTGCTTGACTGTGTCATAAAAACAAAATGTTATTTATAACACAAGGTCTGACTTTCATTGCCTTTGATCGGTATAGCGACGCGTGATTGAATATAAAGAAGGAAGACCTACTTAAAACAAGACATTATTCCGTATCCTACAGTTTTTTTTCCTAAATGTTGCTTTGTCGTTGTGTAAGCAGGGACGCATTAATTAAAAAATTCGTTCTGAATAAAAGCTTCGACGCTCAACCACCGTTGCCACTTTTCCGGTTTCAGACCAGAGACGCCAGTTCTTAATACGAATGTCCGGGTAGAATTTTTTTTTTTGTATTTGCTGTTAGGATGCCTATTTGAATAATTAATAACTGGGGCGTTAACTACTTTAGTTTACATGGTTCGCATTATTTTTACTTACAAGTTTAGTGTTATTTATTAGGGCAACGAAACCCAATACTGTAAACGTGTAAACACATGGGTTACCCGAGGCAGGCAGTGGCTGAAGCTAAGCGATTGGTGCAAAGGTGTACACTGTACAGGGTGGGCAAATTTCGATGTTTTAATAGGGAATCTCGGTAACTATAAGAGGTATTAAAAAACGGACCGCGCATGCTCGATTTCTTTTTTCGAGAAAAAGTTAATGGTGAAAACTAAAATTGGTTATCGTCTTTTGTTTTCGAGTTATCGCCGATAACTCGATTTTTCGACTTTTCGTTTTATGACCACATCTCGCTTTTTTATGAAAATAAACAAAAATAATTTTGACGTTCTACAGGCACTTTTTTAATAGGAATGCAGTGGCGTAGTCAATTTTTCAAAAAAAGAAACGAAATTCGAGTTGTGACATAAAGTTGTATTTTTTTAAATGGAACTCATAGTTGGCTATGACTTATTTAAGTTCCTTTTTTTTGTCATTCCAAATATATAAGGGTTGATGTATTTATTTTCAATAATACGCAAGTTACGGAGGTTTTTTAGTTTTTGTTTTAACAAAATTATAGTAGGCTGTGAAAACAAAAACAAATTATTATTGAAAATAAATACATTAACCCTTATATATTTGGAATGACAAAACAATAAGGAATTTAAATAAGTCATAGCCAACTATGAGTTCTATTTAAAAAAATACAACTTTATGTCACAACTCGAATTTCGGATTTTTTTTTGAAAAATTGACTACGCCACTGCATTCTTATCAAAAAAGTGCCTGTAGGACGTCAAATATTTTTTAAACATTTTCATAAACAAGTGAGATATGGTCATAAAACGAAAAGTCGAAAAATCGAGTTATCGGCGATAACTCGAAAACAAAAGACGATAACCAATTTTAGTTTTCACCATTAACTTTTTCTCGAAAAAAGAGATCGAGGATGCGCGGTCCGTTTTTTGATACCTCTTATAGTTACCGAGATTCCCTATTAAAACATCGAAATTTGCCCACCCTGTACAGGGTGGACCAAATTCGAATGTTTTACGGGGTATCTCGGTTACCGTAATAGATAGCGAAAATTTGATTTTGGTCTCTTGGGCCATTTCTTTGAGAAAATAACGCCTGTGCAATCAGATTTTTTCTATCTGATTCCAGTTTGGCACTACAGACGAAAAATGAAATTTTATCATTTTTGAAAATTTGCTGTAACTTCTTTATTTATTAAATTAGAACAAAATGTTATAGGGGTTTTTTATACAGATTTTTATGCTTAATTTAAAAACAGTAAAAAAGTAATTTCTTCATAGCTACCTTGACTTTCGAGATATGGAGTAAACTTATATTTTTTTAACTGGAAACCTTAGTTGGCCATGACATCATGTGAAAGAGTATTTTTTCGGCTTTTCAAAAATATATAGTTTTATATATTTTTTGCAAAAAATAACCGAGATATGGCCAATTTTGTATAAATTCGATCATCAAAGTTAGCCATGATTTCGTAAACAAGTGATGTGTGCAATTATTAAACAACTAAACGTCATTGCCAAGTAAATTCTGAAACAGCCGCTACGTTTTTATCACTAACAAAGTAATATTCTAACATATTAAACTTTTCAAAAAGTTCAAATTTAGCCATGTTCACAATACCACAATAAACAGTTATAAAATACAAACGAATACACGGATTTGCTTAAAAGTTAAAAAACTTACTTGGAAATGACGTTTAGTTGTTTAATAATTGCAAACATCACTTGTTTACGAAATCATGGCTAACTTTGATGATCGAATTTTTACAAAATTGGTCATATTTTGGTTATTTTTTGCAAAAAATATATAAAACTATATATTTTTAAAATGCTAAAAAAATACTCTTTCACATAAAGTCATGGCCAACTAGAGTTTCCATTTAAAAAAATGTAAGTTTACTCCATATCTCGAAAGTCAAGGTAGCTATGAAAAAATTACATTTGTTTTTAAATTAAGCATAAAAATCTGTATAAAAAACCTCTATAACGTTTTGTTCTAATTTAATAAATAAAGAAGTTATAGCAAATTTTCGAAAATGATGAAATTTCATTTTTCGTCTATAGTGCCAAAATGGAATCAGATAGAAAAAATCTGATTGCTCAGGCGTTATTTTCTCAAAAAAATGGCCCAAGAGACCGAAATCAAATTTTCGCTATCTATTACGGTAACCGAGATACCCCGTAAAACATTCGAATTTGGTCCACCCTGTATGCGGTGTACATAAAACAAAGAAGCTTGTGCCACTGATTTAGAAAGTAGATTGACAACAAATTAATTAACACTGCGCTAGCTACATTTTAAAAATATTATACAGGGTGTTTTTTACGCTTGGCCAAACTTGTGAAACGTTAAACATCGATAAGTCACCTGATCCTACCCCTATACATTTTTGTTTTGTGGGTATACATAAAACAGCAGGTGTATCAAGATCCTCCAACAACTGCTGAAGATATGCAGAACAGGATTTGTGTTGTTTTTAATAGTATAACCCCCAAAATGTTATCAGACGACGTGTACAGCTGTGCGTAGAACAAGAAGGACATAATCTTGAACAATTTATGCAATACATTTCGGGAAAAAGGGGAACATTTTTAGCCTAAAATAACGTTACAGCTCTTTTTGTTCTTTTGTTTAAAAATTCTTTGAAAAATTACGCCTTACCACCATGGTTGATTTTAAAATATTTCAATTGCTTTAGTACCTAATACTAATAAAAATCGAGATAGCTCGAAAAATATCAACTTTAGTTATAGGACATGCTCAATAATTTCGAGACAATTAATTCTCTACAAAAAATTGTAAAAATTTACAGGGTATTGTATTTAAGAAAAATGACTTATCGATGTTTAAAATTTCACAAGTTTGACCAAGCGTAAAAAACACCCTGTATAATATTTTTAAAGGCCATCTAATACAATTGCATACTGCATGCACTACACAATGCCAACCCTTTTCATGACCACCAAGCATCACATACACATAACATGTATATTTCTAACAACTTACACTAAGACTGTCAAAAAGAAACTGCTTATATCTCAAGTGCCCTTGCAAGGGGGTGGCGTCTGGCGAATACATATAAATATTTCTGGGTCACTTCTATCTGCTTCCAACAAAACCAAAAACCAAACACGAATATACTATCTTTGTTTAAATATAACAAATGCTTCAGTCTTCAGTGTATAATGAAAGTAATTATTAGCATCTTCAATCCAAGAACTAATTTATCTTAGTTTATCAATTATCATAAAAAGAAAATGAAGGTAAAATGCCTTAAATAAAAATATGAGCCTTTCAAGAATGAAAGTAACCTTAGAAAAGTTGAAATTTTTACAATCTAAATTTTAATGTGAATTGCAAAGTTATATAATTTTTTAATGCAAGCTTGTTCTTTTTTTCAAAGGACATTTCTTCATTTCATTTCCAATGTCCTTGTCCTGTACTCGACAGGTAAAGGATGTCAAATGTCCTTTGTTTTACTAACCTGGGGTCTGGGGTAAAATGAATACAAATACTTTATAAATTATACGTAACCCTCCTGTTATGTTCACGTTTTGGTAACACGTATCGTAGCCATAAGAATTATTATCGAATAACTCTATCGCCCTTGCACTAAAAAGTTGCAGCTGGTATTTGTTTTCATTGAAGATAACAAACTGACGCAAGTTTTGTGTTTATGCATAACGAAGCCATTAAAAACCTTGTTTGTATATTATCGCAAACATAGGCGGCTCCATGATTTTTCAAAAGGGTGTTATACAATTTTATCTGTGTTGTTGTAGATGTAGAAAGACATGCATTTTTTATAGTATGAATCATGTTATTACAAGAAAGCTTTAAATTTAGGAGTTTCTAACACTAGGTTCACTAAAGGTGGGTACACACGCTAGAGAAAAGTCTCGCAACTCGGGTCTATAGACAGGGTGTTGCTGTGTGAACAGCTCGATAGATCGGTGCCGCTAGATCGACCCTCGGCAAGTTTTGGTCTAGTTAGAGGGTCGTGTGAATACCTCAAATATTTGTCTCGTCACTCGCTCTAAACAGATCCAAACGTTTGGAAATTTATGCTAGACTGCCTATGCGTCCCTTCGTCACGATTTAAAAATCAACTACAGTACTTATACAAAATTTATACTGATATTGTGCGACGTTTTTCACAAATAACTTTCTATTTTAATTTGAAAAAAGGCAATAAATCAACACTAAAATTTTTAATCGAATAGTAAAAAAAACGTAACATTGTCAAATGACAACTTCTAAAATTTTAGTATACCTACATCATTTTAAAATTGTAGCTTGTTCAAACCTCGGTAATAATTGTTCAAATCGAATCGGATCGATATTATTTATGACAAGTAATTTGGTATTTCCAAGCACGCATTGTTGTAAAATTCAAATTTTAGAAACTTATTTAATTTAAAATGATTCAGTTAACAGTAATAAATGCTATTTCCTTTACTATTGAATTGAGCTATAAGCTATAAACAAACAAAGATATATTTAAATGAGGTTCAACCCATTCGTACTGAATGAATATAGTTTCTGTATTCTAGGAAGTCGAATCCTATTGTTTATCACGGATTTTCCGAACATGTGTTTCAGGTACAAAACCCTTTCTATAATACTTTGACCAATCAGAGCTTTATGATAACATTCGTGTAATTATTTGAAATTTAAGATGAACAAAAATTTTAAACAGTGTTTAGATAAATTTTAAAGACAGCAGACTGAGAGTGCGGCATATTTTAGTTTTATGTGACAAAAAAGTGTGTCATAAAATACATTATTGCTAAGGAGTTCAATTGCCAAATAGGTTTAAGTTTTCCATACCGATTTTAATATTTTTATAGTAGGGTCCGACCTTTCTCAATAATAACATTCCATTTGAACTTGAACTAGCGCAATACATAATGATGAACTTTTTAAATAAATAGTTAAAAAAAACTTTGAGTTGTAATTCTGTGGTATACAATAATTTAATATTATAGTTTGCATAAACCCTATTATAATATAATCGTTTAATTCCCTATAATTTTAAATTCAAAATAATACACGGCACTTTTCTCGAACTGGCATTTCGATAATGAATTGAACAGAGAGCAAATACCGAAGAGAGAGCAAACAGCGCAACACTCGTGTGAACACCCTGGCAAGTAGTTGCAGCTAGGGCTGAGGTGAGGAGTGTCCCGACGTCACGGTCGAAACAAAAATTGCATTACGTGTGAACACGCGCTAGTTCAGTTTAAAGACTTGTGTCGCAACTTTACTCTAGCGTGTGTACTTACCTTTAACAGAAAATCCAGAAAAAAAATCTGCATTATGAATTGTTGAGGGTTATATTCCCGGCAGCCAATTTTTCGAATATTGAAACAATTTGTTTATGTATCAAGGAGATCATAAACTGTATTGATTCAAGAATAAATAACAAATTAGCCAAAAATAAACAAAATGTTTTTAAAATTATGGATAGTGATATCAAAATAAGAAAGATACTGGAAGGATGTTCTGAAGCCCTCACAGAGGGAAATAAAATTATTTCATAAACAGTTAAAATTATTTAAAACTTTAGAGTCCAAAATGAGAATTAAAAATAATGGCATTGAGGAAAATCTTGATAGCAAAATATCAACATTTTATAATAGATCGGTGGAAACATGTTCGTGTCATTTTGGAATTTTTTTAGTGCACCATGTCGTCATATTCTTATGATAAGAAAATATAATAATTTGGACATATTTTCAAAAACTTGCTTTCATGCAAGATATATTATTTCAATTGATAATGCACTAACATGAAGTATGGATACAGATGTTGTAAATGTAAACGTCGATGATCATATTAGAGATAAAAATTTTACTGATGATTTTGGTTGTCCCAACAAAATATTATCGGATAAGGAAAAATTTAATACGGCACTGGCGATAACTAAAAATATTGCAGATGTTTTGTCTAATTATGGAACGCAAACCTTCAATAAATATGTAGAGGAATTTTAAGTAATAGAAAGCAATGCAAGAAATGGAATTTCTCTTTTTGAACATGAGAGTAGTGGGCTTAGTGCAATTAAACCAGAAGAACCTGGGCCGGTATTCTCAACTCCTCCTGTTCAGCGATATCGCTACCGTTGAACGCGAGGGCTGCACAAACCGCTGACAATCGTATTCCCAACGTCTCCTCTCGCAGGCGCTCTATTCGCGTTGAACACGAGTGGGTATACCCACTTCCTTTGGCAAATACCGCTCGCTTTGCACCAAAATTGTATGTTGTGGAGTCGTTGTGTTTTCTTTTATTATGGATTATATTGAATTTATAAACATTTGCCATACAGTCTTGTAAAATAGTATATCTCAGGTAGTAAATTAAGTTGTAATTAGCTATGAATTATTATATTGTGTATAAATCCATTATAATTTTTATGAATAAAATAAAATAATATTAGGTTATAAATTTTATAATAAAAAGTGTGTATAGTCATTGAAATAATGGTAAATATTTCTTAAAATTAACCAAATCAACAAATAAACTTCTTGGTTACCTTAAAGGATAGGAAATCATGCAACCAAATAAGTAATATATTTAAATAAATATTTAAATTTGAAGCAATTACACTTCATTGCTTTTGGGCATCGTAATATGTAAAATTTTGTGAAAATTTGCCACTTAATAATTGACTATTCTCCCTAAACATTTCCCCTAATGCTGCTTTCTGTTGCTCCGTTAATTTCCCCATTTTCAATCAAAACAAAAACCACAGATCACACAAAAACTGACGTAAAAGTGAGAGTCCATGCAAAATTCCAATGTTGCAACAGCTACCCACTTGTGTCGAAGAATTGCAAAGGCAGGGGTAGATGAGAATACAGAAGCGACCGCTCGCATTCATGACGCTCGCTTTCATGAGCACTCCTGTTCAACGCGAGCGAGTTCAGAATACCGACCCTGAAGAACAAATTCGGTCTAATAACGCGCCCTGTTCAAATCAATCAAATAAAAACTAAAAATTTAAAACTAAAATTAAATCCAAAGGACGTCCGAAGAGAAAGACTAAGCAGACCACTTTTTACAAAAAAAAATTAAAATGGGAAAAGAGCATTTTCAACTTTGAAACGAGAATTAAATTTTATCTGTGACTATAGTTGCCCGTCGTTCATACATTGCTGTTTCGCCCGTCGTGTATACCAATGGGGTTTTGCGGAGAGCGACTATAGCTGTCCGTCGTGTATACAAATGGGGTTTTGCGGAGAGCTACTATAGCTGCCCGTCGTGTATACAATGTTGTTTTGCAGAGGGCGACTATAGTCGCCGGTCGTGTATACAAATGGGGTTTTGCGGAGAGCTACTATAGCTGCCCATCGTTTATACAATGTTGTTTCGCGAAGGGCGACTGCAGTCGCCCGTCGCCCGTCGTGTAGCTATACCAATGGGGTTTCGCGGAGAGCGACTATAGCTGACCGTCGTGTATACAATGTTGTTTTGCGGAGGGCGACTATAGTCGCCCGTCGTGTATACAAATGGGGTTTCGCGGAGAGCGACTATACATAGTCGCGCGTCGTGTACACCAATGGGGTTTCGCGGTGAGCGACTACAGATGCCTGTCGTGAATACAATGTTGTTTCGCGGAGGGCGACTATAGTCGCCCCGTCGTGTATACCAATGGGGTTTCGCGGAGAGCTACTATAGCTGCCGGTCGTGTATACAATGTTGTTTTGCGGAGGGCGACTAGTCGCCCGTTATGTATACCAATGGGGTTTCGCGGAGAGCGACTGTAGCTGCCCGTCGTGTATAAAATGTTGTTTTGCGGAGGGCGACTATAGTCGCCTATCGTGTATACCAATGGGGTTTCGCGCAGAGCGACTATAGCTGCCCGTCGTGTATACAATGTTGTTTTGCGGAATGCGACTATAGTCGCCCGTCGTATTTACAAATGGGGTTTCGCGGAGAGCGACTATACATAGTCGCCCGTCGTGTACACCAATGGGGTTTCGCGGTGAGCGACTACAGATGCCTGTCGTGAATATAATGTTGTTTCGCGGAGGGCGACTATAGTCGCCAGTCGCCTGTCGTGTATACCAATGGGGTTTCGCGGAGAGCGACTATACCTGTCCGTCGTGTATACTATGTTGTTTTGCGTAGGGCGACTATAGTCGCACGTCGTGTATACAAATGGGGTTTCGTAGATAGTCGCCCGTCGTGTACACCAATGGGGTTTCGCGGTGAGCGACTACAGATGCCTGTCGTGAATACAATGTTGTTTCGCGGAGGGCGACTATAGCCGCCGGTCGTGTTTACAAATGGGGTTTCGCGGAGAGTGACTATAGCTGCCTGTCGTGAATACAAACTTGTTTTGCGGAGGGCGACTATAGTCGCCCGTCGTGTATACTGATGGGGCTTCGCGGAGAGCGACTATAGCTGCCCGTCGTGTATACAATTTTGTTTCGCGGAGGGCGACTATAGCTGCCCGTTGTGTATACCAATGGGGTTTCGCGGAGAGCGACTATAGCTGCCCGTCGTGTATAAAATGTTGTTTCGCGGAAGGCGACTATAGTTGCCCGTCGTGTATACCAATGGGGTTTCGCGGAGAGCGACTATAGATGCCTGTCGTGAATACAATGTTGTTTCGCGGAGAGTGACTATAGCTGCCTGTCGTGAATACAATCTTGTTTTGCGGAGAGCGACTATACCTGTCCGTCGTGTATACTATGTTGTTTTGCGTAGGGCGACTATAGTCGCACGTCGTGTATACAAATGGGGTTTCGTAGATAGTCGCCCGTCGTGTACACCAATGGGGTTTCGCGGTGAGCGACTACAGATGCCTGTCGTGAATACAATGTTGTTTCGCGGAGGGCGACTATAGCCGCCGGTCGTGTTTACAAATGGGGTTTCGCGGAGAGTGACTATAGCTGCCTGTCGTGAATACAAACTTGTTTTGCGGAGGGCGACTATAGTCGCCCGTCGTGTATACTGATGGGGCTTCGCGGAGAGCGACTATAGCTGCCCGTCGTGTATACAATTTTGTTTCGCGGAGGGCGACTATAGCTGCCCGTTGTGTATACCAATGGGGTTTCGCGGAGAGCGACTATAGCTGCCCGTCGTGTATAAAATGTTGTTTCGCGGAAGGCGACTATAGTTGCCCGTCGTGTATACCAATGGGGTTTCGCGAAGAGCGACTATAGATGCCTGTCGTGAATACAATGTTGTTTCGCGGAGAGTGACTATAGCTGCCTGTCGTGAATACAATCTTGTTTTGCGGAGAGCGACTATAGCTGCCCGTTGTGTATACCAATGGGGTTTCGCGGAGAGCGACTATAGCTGCCCGTCGTGTATAAAATGTTGTTTCGCGGAAGGCGACTATAGTTGCCCGTCGTGTATACCAATGGGGTTTCGCGAAGAGCGACTATAGATGCCTGTCGTGAATACAATGTTGTTTTGCGGAGAGCGACTATAGTTGCCCGTCGTGTATACCAATGGGGTTTCGCGAAGAGCGACTATAGATGCCTGTCGTGAATACAATGTTGTTTCGCGGAGAGTGACTATAGCTGCCTGTCGTGAATACAATCTTGTTTTGCGGAGAGCGACTATAGCTGCCCGTCGTGTATAAAATGTTGTTTCGCGGAAGGCGACTATAGTTGCCCGTTGTGTATACCAATGGGGTTTCGCGGAGAGCGACTATAGCTGCCCGTCGTGTATAAAATGTTGTTTCGCGGAAGGCGACTATAGTTGCCCGTCGTGTATACCAATGGGGTTTCGCGGAGAGCGACTATAGATGCCTGTCGTGAATACAATCTTGTTTTGCGGAGAGCGACTATAGCTGCCCGTCGTGTATAAAATGTTGTTTCGCGGAGGGCGACTATAGCTGCTCGTTGTGTATACCAATGGGGTTTCGCGGAGAGCGACTATAGCTGCCCGTCGTGTATAAAATGTTGTTTCGCGGAAGGCGACTATAGTTGCCCGTCGTGTATACCAATGGGGTTTCGCGGAGAGCGACTATAGCTGCCCGTCGTGTATAAAATGTTGTTTCGCGGAAGGCGACTATAGTTGCCCGTCGTGAATACAATGTTGTTTCGCGGAGAGTGACTATAGCTGCCTGTCGTGAATACAATCTTGTTTTGCGGAGAGCGACTATAGCTGCCCGTCGTGTATAAAATGTTGTTTCGCGGAGGGCGACTATAGCTGCTCGTTGTGTATACCAATGGGGTTTCGCGGAGAGCGACTATAGCTGCCCGTCGTGTATAAAATGTTGTTTCGCGGAAGGCGACTATAGTTGCCCGTCGTGTATACCAATGGGGTTTCGCGGAGAGCGACTATAGATGCCTGTCGTGAATACAATGTTGTTTCACGGAGGGCGACTATAGCTGCCTGTCGTGTATACCAATGGGGTTTCGCGGTGAGCGACTACAGATGCCTGTCGTGAATACAATGTTGGCGGAGGGCGACTATAGTCGCCTGTTGTAGCGAAAGGTTAAGCAATCTTGTGTGAATTTCAAAAGGATTTACTCCTGCATCTAAATGTGTGCTTTTGGGAAGTTGACTGTCGGGTAGTTGGCTGTTGGGATTTTGTCCTGCACCCAAGATGAATACAGTAATACCTTTGGCCTTTTATTCCTCCTGTATTTGGGACGTTCTAAGTTGCTGCCCAGCGCACAGGCCCTGATAGCCCGTACTTTAATCCGGTCCTGAATTCATATCGTACAAATTTGTGTATATATATATTTTTAATTCAATTTTTTTGTTTCAGATGACTAGGTATAAACATGCGGACTTCGTCGACGATGACACCAGTGTGGGAAGCGTTCAGTTAACAGAAGGTTTGTGCCCCTCAGTCGGTACGCCTGTGTTGCTTCATAGTTTACACTAACGCTTAACATTTTTAGGGATTAGTACGAGCGCCACGCATATACGATATCACACCGGCACAAGCATGTGGAAGAAGAGATCACTGTTAGAAAAGTCTTTGTTAGTTTTAGTGGCGACATTATTATTCGTAGTTATGGTATTGGCACTACTGTTAAGTTCGGCAGATCGTAGAATACGGGATGCCACAGTAAGTAACTTACGTCGTCCGTATTTATATTTAAAATAATAAGTATCAAGCATATTATGTACAAATACCTATATTGCTAAACCTAGCAATTTTCTGTAACATAGGAAACGGTACAGATGTACAGGGTGGTCCAAATTCGATGGGATTGCGTGGGTATCTCGGTTAATATTTAAGATAGAGAAACGGTTAAATTACCAAAAGTGTGCAGTTTTTTGAGACAAACTTAGAACCGTCAAAAATATTCTATCATTTCCGGTTTTCGAGTTATCGAATAAAAAGTGTTTTTTTGTCATAATAATAATGTGTCATATCTCCGTTATTATTGTAAATATCAAAAATGTTTATAAAGATTATTTTTGGATATTTTTATGTTTAATTTGATTATACTAAAAAAAAAAATTTTACGCTGGCCGTTAAGAAGTTATGACACAAACTTACCTTTTCTTAAATGGAAACGATAGTTGGCTATGACCTATTTAAATTCCTCATTTTTTTCTCATTCCAAATATATAAGGGTCGATGTATTTATTTTTAATAATACGCAAGTTATGAAGGTTTTTTAGGTTTTTTTTCTAAGAAAATCATAGTAGGCTATGAAAACAAAAACCAAACAAGGTGTAAAACCTTAAAAAACTCATGTGGTACAAGTTACCAAGGTTTTTTAATTTGTTGTGGAGATAAACATTGTAAATATTTGAAAATAAGAAAACAACGATATAGTCGGTATCAGCAGTAATGTAGGATATTGTTGTTTATCTTATGTTCAAAAAATTTCGTATTTATCTCAATAACAAATTAAAAAACCTTTGTAACTTGTACCACATGGGTTTTATAAGGTTTTACACCTTGTTTATTTTTTGTTTTCACAGCGTACTATGATTTAAAAAAAAAAAAAAACTAAAAAACCTTCATACCTTGCGTATTGTTGAAAATAAATACATCAACCCTTATATATTTGAAATGAGAAAAAAATGAGGAATTTAAATAGGTCATAGCCAACTATCGTTTCCATTTTAAAAAAAGGTAAGTTTGTGTCATAACTTTTTAACGGCGAGCGTAAACATTTTTTTTTTAGTATAATCAAATTAAACATAAAAATATCCAAAAATAATCTTAATAAATATTTTTGATATTTACAACAATAACGGAGATATGACACATTATTAATATGAAAAAAAAAACACTTTTTATTCGATAACTCGAAAACCGGAAATGATAGAATATTTTTGAAAACGGTTCTGAGTTTGTCTTAAAAAACTGCACATTTTTGGTAATTTAACCGTTTCTCTATCTTAAATATTAACCGAGATACCCATGCAATCCCATCGAATTTGGACCACCCTGTACAGATATACATACATCATCTCTTTTTAATCCGGCGATTGGACCATAGATAGCTAATATATATTGGATTGGACAACGTGAAAAATACGTCATTTTTGACAGCCTGAAAGTATGACATTTGACGTTGAAGTTGTACGATTTGTAAAAAACTGCAATAAATATACAGTGTATATAAAAAGTAAGGTACCTAACGGATCAATAACTCGTCTTGTGACTACTTTACCTCTGTTACTAGCATATATGTTAAATAAAAGTTGTTTGGGGTCATTTACTTCACAACCTTAAATTATTTTCAATTATACATAGTGTGCTATTTTTGCGCACCGATACGTCACTTTGTTATTTATTAGAACAGCCAGCATATTTTATAATTTTTAGATGTAAAATTAAATTCTCTTTCAAAAATATTGTCGCGGCACTATTTGAGATCGGGCCAAAATGGCCAGGGGCGGCGCTGAATTATGGGGGCTAAGCTCTAACACACTCACTCGCTCAATGAAATGAGACACTCGCTTGGCATAAAATATATTTATTATATAAAAACATAAAAACACTAAACACTTTACATTAACTGACACAATTACTCTAAATAATTAAATCAAACGCGGGGCGCAACTCTAAATAGTTAAACCGAACGCAACTAGAAAACTTACTTCGCAACCGGAAAACCGCTAGAAGCTCGACCGTAAGTCTCGAGACCCGCGCCACGAATATCCTCCAAGTCCCGAAAGGCGGGAATCGTTGGAAGAGGAGTCCAACTGACCCTCGGACCACGGCGTCCGACCAACGAAAATTGAATGTCCAGGTTTTCGCAAAAACCACCCCCACGTTGAAGACGCTTTCCCGCGCGACCGTTACAAATTGGGCGGTATACTTTTCGCCCAAAGCGTTGGAAAGTCCAAATGACATCAATAAAGTAATCTTCAACTACATCCTGAGCACGCCCTGCGCTCCTGGGGGTTTATTGTAGGGCCAATTACGCTCCAATACGCTCGTTCCGACAAGCACTCATCTTGCCGCGTTTTGAAAGTAATATTAAAAAGTACAGATGTGACAATATATAGGTTTTATGTATCTAAAATCTGTCGTTTTTGAGTTATTTAAGTTTTTATAACAATATTGACAGAAACAGGTGTCTCAAAAAATAATGAAATTTCACAACCTGGCTATGTCAGAACGAATTTATTCAAAATTTTGTAAGACAATAGTGTCATAGTGATTTTTGACTAGTTAAAATTTTAAATTAATACACAGAGTGTTTCTTATGCCTGGTCCATTTAGTCAAAATTCAAACACGATAAGTCAGTTTTTTTAAATGAAACACCCTATATATTTTAACATTTTCTTATTAATAATCTTCAAAAACTAATATAGGTCCATAATGGTTAAAATCAGTATTTTCTAGTTATTGCGGTTTTCTTGATAATATACGGATACAAACACAATATTTAATGCCAATAAACTAGTAGGCTTTGGAAATATCTCGAAAATTTGTTTTAAATATCAAATGCAACTCTTTTTCCATCTTTTGACTGTATTTTTAATTGATTTAATTAGATATAAAAATTTTATACAAATTGTTTTGTTTTATGGTAAAGAGCATACAAATTATTTATTTCTGGGACTAGAAAATCGATTACTGTATATTTTAATGAAGATATGACTAATCGAAGTCATGTTACTGAAAATGTTCTGTTTATAGGAGCAGTAGATAGTTAATATTAATAATATTAACCGTTTCTGAAATATTAGGTGTGCACTACACTTGTACAAAACTAACCATGCAATGTGCGTTCTACGCAGGTATTTTTGTCATATTAGCCTGAAAAATAAAACTCTTAACGTGAATCAAACTTTAATTTTTATGTACGTTTTTTTCCATTAATTTATAATCTGGCAAATTTTCAGTTTAAAGAACAAAATATAATTGCGTTTGACATTTAAAACAAATTTTCTGACAAGGGAAGGTCACGATACGTTGTCGCTAGAATTTGATTCCGGCTGTGTTTATTACATCAAGGGCATCAAAACTAAATGTCCTGCAAAGTTATACGTGCCACTGGCCATTACCTTCGGAAAAATAGGGGAAAAACTGAAAAATTGGTACAAAAAGGTCATTTTTGCGATCGCGTTGGCCATGAAACCATCAGAGATAAAATCGAAATTCTTCTATTTACCAATAGGCGCATCCTTTGCAAGTAAAATAGTGCAAAGTTTTTGGAAAAATCTTGAACGGTTCCGGAGAAAAACGTCAAAAACGAAACCCCTGCATAAGCGCTATGAATTGAGAAGTTGTCGTATATCTGTATGCGACTTGCATACATGATACAATAACTACAGACAAATTTATTGTCCCATTTTCAGAGACCTATTCAATGATGCTTTAATGTTTTTAAAAATTTCCATGGCACGCTAGATAATAAACAAAAATCAAAATGAGCATTTTTTAAATCATTAATAACTCGGTTTTACTTAATGCTACAAAAATATTTTTGGAGAAAAAGTTGTAGAATTTTTTACGCACTATAAAATGAGTTCAATATTGTTTAAATTCTTAGATAAATTACAAACTTTCATTTTTTTAAATGGAAACCATAGTTGGCTATGATCTCATAAAAACCTTTTTTTCCCCTCTTTTCATTAATACAATTAATACAAATAATTTAATAGTTCATATTGCAAATTTCTTTGATAATCCTCTTCGGAAAAGTGTCTCGAACATATTCTGGAGTTTTCAATGTTCATTTTGTCTGATCGACAGCACGACACCAACCACAACTTTCCAATCACCGGGTCTTTCGGGAATGAAAAAAACCGAATATTGCCCGACAAATGTTTTGACTGGTTGTCAGAATTGCAATTAAATATGGCACAACGCATTTTTTCACTCGAAAATGTGTATAAACACCTCAGAACACTATAAACAACTACCACGCTTAACTAAAACGTGCGTTTAACTCTCGGAGTGACGTCAGCGGTGCCCGGGTAGCTGCGCAATATCTTACCTTGTAGTTATTGGGTGGTATGAATAAAACAAGAGTTTATACTCTAAGTATGTACTCTGAGCATGAGCATAAAGTGAGAGTTTATACTCAGTTTCGTGAGAATAAAAACGAGCTAACTTCGAGATGTAAATGCTCCTGTTAATTTGAGTATATACTCTTATATACAAACACACGTTTGTTATGATGAATTCTACACAAATTATGACTGGCAAATGGTCCTCAGTTTTGCTTACACGTATTACTAGTGTCAATCAATAAATCATCATGAGTGATAGTAAAGAAGAAATTAATAAAAACAATGTTTCTTAAATGGCATTCGTCAAGATTTTGCGTGATTTTCCAATTGTGTTTTCGAAGTCACAAATACTTGCTGCAAGGTAATCAAAATCTCAAGCAATTGGTATCATTAAAAAACAATGGGAGACCAGTTTTTGGTATTTTTGTCCTCGTCCTCTGCCATATGCTGAACTGGAATATCGACTAGTTAAAGCTCTGTTAAGTCTAGTTCATCGTTTAAATATGTTGCTACAATATGCAGAACGAAACAGCTCGCAATAAGTTTTGGGACTTTTTCAGTGGAAACTCGGACTTTATATTGTAGAATATAAATCGTTGTTATTATATAACTGGTCAAAACATCTTTCAGTTATTACCCGTTCTTTTGTAAACAGGTTATTATAGGCCTGTTCTTGAGGTGTATTCGGGTTTCTAAAAGGAACCATCAGCCATGGCAGAATAGCATATCCCTCATCTCCTAAAAGTAATGCTTGGCTATTTTCAAAAGTATTTCTTTCAATATTATAAATTTCCGAATTGCTCTAAATCCTTGAGTCGTGGACAAACCTGGCCATGAGGTGTCTACACTTTTAAACCACTCATCTGCGTTACACGTCGCTTGCACATTAATGCTGGGATATCTTATCCCCTACTTGTTGTACAATTTTTGATACTGAAATTTGATGCACACCAACATCTTCTCCAATTCTGCTTGAAATCCAGGATCTCCCACATATTTTAAAAATATTTTCATTTTATCCATCTTGAATATCGCACCACCTCTGGTATCTCCTGATTCTACATTTAAAAAATGTTTTGCTATCCATTGCACATTCTCTTCAGAAAATCTATATATGGCTTCAAAGTCACGATTGCACGTACTCTTTATTGGTTTGTAATATTTTTTAGAACGCAAATTAATATAATTTAGCTATAACTATCTTTTCAAGATACGACTGAGTCTGCTAAGAACCAGACTCCAAATATATCGAGAAGAAACTCGCCTTCAGGAAGCATACACTTATTTTATTCATACGAACTGTGAGAACATACTCAAGAAAAATTGTATATAAAAATATGTGCTTAACCTAAGCATCTGCTTCTAATTTTTATTATTACGACTTGGAGCATTTACTCCAATTTTTTGAGAATAAAGTATGAACTCAATTTTATTCATATCACCCATTGTATCATGACTTGCATAGGCGTTTAACATAGGGAAAACCGTTTTTACAAAGGCCTCGTTTTTTTCGCTTTTCTTCGGAACCGTTTAATATTTTTTCAAAAACTTTGCACCATTTTACTTGGAAAGGATGCGCGCATTGGTAAATAGAAGAATTTCGATTTTGTCTTTGACGGTTTCATGGCCAACGCGATCGCAAATATTACTTTTATTAATCAGCTGTTCAGTTTTTCTCCTATTTTTCCGAAGATAATGGCCAGTGGCACGTATAACTCTGGAAAACATTTAGTTTTGATGCCTTTGATGTAATAAACACAGCCGGAATCAAATTCTAGCGACAACGTATCGTGACCTTCCCTTGTGAGATATGTCCAAAGCCTACTAGTTAAATGCTATTAAATATTGTGTTTGTATCCGTAAATTATCAAGAAAACCGCAATAACTCGAGAAATGCTGATTTTAGACATAATTGACTTCAATAATTTTTGAAAATAATTACATTATCAATAAGAAAGTGTAAAAATATATAGGCTATTACATTTAAATAAGTCACTTATTCGTGTTTGAAGTTTGAATAAATGGACAGGGCATAACCTGTGTATTATTTTAAAATGTTAACTAGTCTACAACCATTGTCACACTATTGTCCTACAAAGTTTCAAAGGAATTCGTTCTGACATAGCCAAGTTGTGATATATCTTTATTTTTTTAAACTCCTGTTTCTGTCAATATTTTTATAAAAACGTAAATGACTCAAAAACGACTGCTTTTAGATACATAAAACCTATATATTTTTAAAAGAGAATTCGTTGTACATTTAAAAGTTATAAAATATACAGGGTGTTTTATTTAAAAAAAAACAAAAGTGACGTATCGGTGCGCAAAAACAAAACACTGGGTATAGTTGAAAATAATTTAAGGTTAGGTAGTAAGGGACCATAAACAACTTTTATTCAAAACTTTATCCGTTGCCTTACTTTTTGTACACACTGTATAAAAATCTGTTCCAAGGATTGTAGTAATTCGCTTCGGATTGTTAAACACTGGTGTATGCACCCTTATTTTGCAAAAATCACGTTTTGAAACATAACATCAACGATTTTTATGCAGGGTTTGTTCATAATCCTAGTTTTATTTGATTTTCTTAGTTTGCTGCCAACTTCTAATAGTACACATTAGAAAGAGAGAACAATATTTTCATTTCATTTCATCGGCTTCAGTCGCCACTCATTGTGTAGATAGAGAATGCGCGATATAGGTATTTGTATAGAATTGGATCACGCAACATAGTAATTTCAATGGTAAAATTTTAAAAGTTGTTACCCGGTAAGTACCAGCGTCCTGTTTATAGGACAGGGTGGATTTTTTTTTCAATTATTTAAATGTCTCAGAATATGTTATAATTTGGAAAGTAACATGTTTTAACCCTCAGCTATGTATAAAATATTTTTTTGGTACTTTTTTAATCAACATTTAAAAAAAAAATAAAAAAATAAGAATAATAATTTGGTACTTAATGGGTTATTATCACTCCTAATTATTTTAGAAAAAAAAAGTGTGTTTAAGTTTTTTGTAGAGAAAAAAATTCTGCATCTAAAAATGTAGTTAATACAAATTTTTAGTTTTCCAATTACTGAAAATTAAGAAAATTTCAAAACGTCGTTTTGACTAAAATCTGTAAGGCTTTGGAATTATGCTGTGACAACTGCCCATACGCATCAAGGTTACTTGCATACATACGCACGTGTTGAAATACGTGATGTGACGGTTGGGTTTTAGGACAATTACTTCCTGGACAATAATCCCCTGAACAAAAAAAAAAACGTAAAAAATCCTCCGAACAATTTAACCCCCTGTGCAACAAAACCCTGCCGTTAAATTGAAATATTGGTAGATTATAATCTATTGTCGTAATGTAAAGTGTTAAAGTGACGACAGCCAAAAATAAATAAATTGCAGAATAACAATTTATCTTCGTTGGGTGTTATCTTTAAACGTGCGCACTCGAACTGCAAAAATGGTAAGTCCTTGTACCTAAGTACCACTCGAACTGCAAAGAGTAATTATTTAATACGTAATTTCTACAATCGCAAAATATAAGAAAAATATATAACAAGATCTATTAGAACAATTAAATTATCGTTGTATTGCTCAATTTTATTTTCTTAATATTTTTTGCACGGCGTGTTAATTGTTCGTATTATTTTTCTACAGGGGGTAATTGTCAGGGGGGTAATAATTACAATTATTACAATTATTATTGTCTTGGGTCTTGTTGTCCAGGGATTAATTTTTCTTTTACTGTCGATTGACAGATCTATTTTCTTAACCGTCTTTACATTTTTGAATTTATAGGTAACCTAGCTGTTAATGTCATAAAATTAATCTAAAACCTACGTCATATTGTTGTTGAAAAGCCATCTTGATGACTTTTCCATTTATACACCCTTTATTAAGAGCATTAACCGACATTATAGGTACGCTCGCGCTCCACTCGCGCTCCAGCGTATTCACACTGGCCGCGCTCTAGCTGCAAGCTAGGCGAAAGCCAGATGCGAGCCAGACGCGAGACGGCCGCAAGCCGTATTTATTCATTCGCTGTGGTGTACAGTTTAATAGCCATGTTTTCTAGTTTAAATAACAAGGACTTGATAATGATTGTGTTATTGCTTGACGAAGACGAGAAGCAAACATAAAAGAGGTGAAAATGCCTTTGAAGCATAGAAAGCTAGAGAGAATTTTACAATCGTGTTCCTCATTTGGTGGCTAATGAAATAAAATTTTATCAATATTTTAGGATGTTTAGAGATAAATGCAAATTATATAATCATCTGTTCCGTGGCAAATAAATATGATTTGAAAAAATGCATTACATTATCTTTTAATACTGTCTTACTGTCATGGTACATTATTAAAAAAATGTTGTAAACACTTTCCAGACTTTTTAACGTACCTAACGCACACAAAATAGAAGGCGCCGAATTTGAGCGGGAGTAGAATGCGATGGAACGCGAGTGAAGCGCGAGTGTACCTATACCGTGTGTTTTACATTCCACCGGCGATGCTACCGGTTCCATCAAAACAGTCAAAAACTGTCTTACATTCAACGGCAGTGGCGGATCTTGATTTTGTGGGGCCCCAGGCGCAACCTGATCTGGAGGCCCCCTTTTAAGATGGTTCACTAAAATGAACAATGCAGAAAAATCATAACGTTTTTTATTTTTAGAACCAACAAAAACACGAACACAAAAATCAAATACCGAAACAAAAAAATATTCTCAGGTACCAGAAAAAAATCACATTCCATTTAAAAGAAAAAATCCCATCTCAGGTAAAAAAATCACAGTAAAATTCTGCATCATACAGTACAGGTGGTCCAAATTCGATGGGACTACAATAGGTATCTCGCTTAATAGTCAAGATAGAGAAACGGTTAAATTACTAAAAATGTGCAGTTTTTTTAGAACAAACTCAGAACTCAGAACAGTTTTCAAAAATATTCTATCACTTCCGGTTTTTGAATTAATAATGAAAAACTGTTTTTTTGTTATATTTATAATGTGTCATATCTCCCTTATTGTTTTAAATATCGAAAAAGTTTATAAAGATTATTTTTAGATATTTTTATGTAGATTTTGATAGTAGGTAGGTACTAAAAAAAAAATTACGCTCGCCGTTAAAAAGGTATGACACAAACTCACCTTTTTTTAAATGGAAGCTATAGTTGGCTATGACCTATTTAAATTCCTTATTTTTCCCTTTTTCAAATATATTAGGGTTGATGTATTTATTTTCAATAATACGCAAGTTACAAAGGTTTTTAAAATTTTTTAAAGATGAGAAACAAAAAGCAGGTTGTGAAAACAAAGGAAAATCGGAAAAGATAGAATATATTTGACAACAATTCTGAGTTTGTCCCAAAAAACTGCACATTTTTGGTACATTAACCGTTTCTCTATCTTGACTATTAAGCGAGATGCCCATGTAATCCCATCGAATTTGGACCACCCTGTACAGTACATCGGCCTGCAGTGCACTGTAATCAGATGCAAGCAGGGTTGCAAGTTTTGGCGGTTTGGAACCAAATTGGCTATCATTTTTGTTTAATTTAACATGTTTTTTTTTTAAATTGGCATCAATGGCTATTACACAATACCCACTATGAAAATAGGTTTTAGAAGATATTACAATTTGCCTTCAATTATTATTTTATAATTCTCATATTAACAGACAATAAAAATTTAATTTTGGTTTTTGAGGATGACGAACCCAACGATTCTGAGGCCCCTTTTTGCCGAGGCCCGAGGCGCGCGCCTCATGCGCCTGTGCGGTAATCCGCCCCTGTTCAACGGGTTGAAGTGTGGTGGGAACATCGCGTAGGTGTGTCTTGTATTACAGCGGTGGGAGCTTTTGGTGCTATCGGCAGCCATTTAATCCACCGAACTTGAAGCCGGTGTTTTTCTGGTGGATTGTGGAAGGGGTAGTCAGCCCTCAGCCATTATTGTTTACCGTACTGTCTTACACGACAACAGGTCAAGTTAGGTTAGAAACAATCACGGTTCTACCGCTTGTCTTACATTCAACCGCTGTTTCTGAGCAATCACAAATTCACCTGTGAATGACGTCATCCATCAACCGGTTGGACTTTGGTGCAATGTAAAACACACGGATAGTGTAAACGGCCACATTTAATATGAATTCGAATTTTTCTGGAGCACTATTCCAGCGCAAGCGTATCTATAATGTGAATCGACCTTTGCTCTTATGGAAACGGACAGAGGCGTCGAGAGACGTCGCCGGGTCCGGGGAAAAAGTTACATGGGCCCCAAGTAAATAAATTATTTGAAAATTTATTAAAAAAAAAAAACGAATTGTCAATCATTAATAAACCATAATTAAAAAAGTATGTGGACGGACTCCTGTGCCCTTAAATTTCCTCCGGGCCCGGGGCTCAGAGCCCCCTGCCCCACCCTCTCGTTGGCCCTGGAAACGGGCCATCCTGTTCAGTTTATTATCCCGTGTCCTTATTGAACACCACAGAACACACCCAAGCGTGAACACTTGCTTGAAACATCATATCGACAGATATTATTTATGCCATTTACATATATGAAGTTAATAAAAATGTTTGGAGCAGCTTTTTCAACTTTGGCAATCTCAAAGATTAGTTCATCATGGTGAATTCACAAGTGCCGCAAACATAAGCGGACAGAACATATGTAAAGTTAAATGTTTATTGCTTAAAAAGAAAAGCTTTAATAGACCTCTAACCTGACCCCCTTTTGGCAATCACGAAGAGAAGCTCATCACGGTGTGTTCACAAGTGGCGCAAACGTAAGCACACAGAATATAATTATGTAAAGGTAAATGTTTATTGCTTAAAAAAAAAGCTTTTACAGACCTCTAACCTGACCCTCTTTTACCGACAAAATGAATGACGGTCGTGAGAAAGGACATATACACTCTGATTTTAATATTTTCAAGAAAACAAACGGTATTTCTTTGATGCTTACGTTTGCGGCACTTGTGAACACACCGTGATGAGCGACTCTTCGTGATTGCCCCTCTTTTACCGACAAAATGAATTACGGTCGTGAGAAAGCACATATAAACTCTGATTTTAATATTTTAAAGAAAACAAACGGTATTTCTTCGACGCTTACGTTTGCGCCACTTGTGAATTCACCATGATGAACTAATATTGGTGATTGCCTCAACTTTTTATACCCACAAGCCACAAACACACATACGAAGATACACACAATATTACCGAAAGTCATTTGGTGTCTACACCAGTTTAACGTTCTTTTTTCTTAAATCCCTTCGCGTTGGATTGGAGTTCGACACAAAAATTGTTTTTGGAATTTTACTGATGTGTGCAATTTCTTGACATAGGTATATTTTCTAAAAACTCTGTTACGGAGCGGAAATGATGTACATATTTATGCGTTAAATCATAAAATATATTTTTAATGGATTTAATTTGCAGGTGTTACATGTAGAAACAGAATCGTCGTTACCATGTTTGCAAGAACATTGCATACATATAGCTAGTGATATTTTAGAAGCTATGGATACAGCAGTAGATCCCTGTGATGATTTTTATTCTTATTCGTGTAACGGATGGATTAAAAATAATCCAATCCCGGAAGGCAAAAGTACGTGGGGTACCTTCATGAAATTGGAGCAGAAGAACCAGTTGGTAGTTAAACATGTCTTAGGTATGTTAATTTGTAATGTATACAATAGGTACAGTCAGTGGCGGCGCGTGACCTAAAAAAGTGGAGGGGGGCACAACTTATCCATGTATATTAGCTACACCTACACTTTATTTTTAAAAAAATCTGGGTTTACCTTAATAGTGCTTTATAATAAACCACATTAAGTTAAAAATATAAAATAAGCATTATTTAACAAAAATAATATCTGAAGCTCCAAAATATCAAACACTTTATTATAAACCATATTAAGCAACAAAAATAAAATAAGTATTATTTAACAAAAATAATATTTGAAGCTCCAAAATATCAAAAACTATTATAAACCATATTAAGTAACAAAAATAAAATAAGTAGATATTATTTAACAAAAATAATTTTTAAAGTTCCAAAATATTAAAAAACTAAGAACAAAGAATATGCCCTTCATAATAGTAAAAAACAACAAAATATATCTTTAAAAAAACATCATTCTTCTGTTTTTATCAGCAATAAAATTATTAATTAATTTTTCTAAATGCGATTCATTTAAAATCATGTCAGCCACAGTTTCTTGTTCTATAGCCATTAAAGCCAGGCCATTTATCGTTCATCGCCCATAGTACTTCTGAGATAGGTTTTTAGTCTTTTTAATGTGGAAAAAAATCGCTCGGCTGAGGCAGACGACACAGGACAAAAAAGAACAATTTTAAAAAGTTCCCACACACAAAATAACATTTTTTTAAATTCATTGTTTAAAAATTTTTCTGCACATTCCTCAATACTTAATAAATTGTTTGTTTCTGCCAGTAAAATATTTCTATAAGTATATATTTATTTGATTAATTAAGGTGTTGTTATCAGTAGTTAACTTGTAAAAATTATTTATAACTTCAATATCGGTGTAATTTATTTCACAATTCAAATCAGTTAAGAGTCGCACAATTTTATTAATCATGCCGTAGTCGTTTTCAGAGAATCGCTTTCGCAAATTACCAACAACTTGATCAATTCCTGCATACAGTATATCAACGCGTATTAGATCTTCGACAGATTGAAATGTAAAATTTTCTTTTCCTCCAAAATCAATTTTTTTTGGAATTTTTCTTTGCCGCGGTAAAGCAAGTTCATTTAGGTCAAATCCCAAATTTTTGATTTGAGTTCCAATAGATTTCATTTTTTCGAGAAGCTTTTTCGTTTCTGTAACTAAGTATAGTGGTGACAGTTACATTAAATTTTGGATATACACTGGTTATCAGCAGAGAAGCTGATTGAAGTTCTTTTGATAACGAATCGGTTATATTTAATATGAATTCCAAGACAATTAAAGAAAAAATAAACTTCTCATCTAATATTAATTTTAGTGCACCACTAGCTTCTGCTGCCACTTTTGGATTATTTGAATCTTCAGATATTGTTTTTAGTGTTTCTACTATAGCTGGTAACAAATTTAAAACAGTTTTAACAGCAACCTGTCTTACTGTCCATCTTGTTTTAGAGACTCTTCAATGTTCGTATTGTCGTAATGCCCTTATTGTTAATGTACCCTACCCCAACGCACCAACCAATGTAAAAATCACTAATTGCTAATGCTAAATTGTAAATACGATATACGAATATATGATTTTTATACTATATAAAGTTGTGCAGAAAAAAATTTCCTAGTCTGATCTATTAATACTCGTAATTATGTGAAGATTGTGAAGTTTTGATTTGAAAAAAGTGGGGGGGGCCTAGGGCCCCCCAGGCCCCCCCCGACGCGCCGCCTATGGGTACAGTGGAAACTGTCACCAAAATGCTCAAAGTTAAAATGGATGTAGGGCATTCTTTAAAAGCAAACAACTTTACTCATTTACTACGACATTAAAAACATTGGTGTGTTTCTTTTTTGTATTGGTACCTACTCCTTTTACCACGAAATTTCTTTATCACGGTTTCTACTTTACTTATACTTATACCCTATTCACAGAGGCGTCGGGAGACGTCGCCGGGCCCGGGGGAAAAATTTACATGGGCCCCAAGTAAATAAATTATTTGAAAATACCGGGTGTAACTGAAATCAGGCTCACCCCCTTTTTTTCTTTAGTTTTGAATTTAGACAAATGAAATTTTAGACATGTAACATTTGCAAAAAACTGGATTATTTGAACATGGGTACACTTTAGTTTCACTTCCGGTTTCGCCGGAAATGACCATAACTTTGTTATTTTTAATGGAACACCCTGTATATTTTTACATTTTTGGAAAGAGGAAACGATTTTGTATACAACTGTACCATTTTGGTTAATTTTTATAACCTCAAATAATTTTTTTACAAAAATTTAATTTTTTATTAAGTGTGCCGTGACCTGCATAAATTAAGGCATAAATTAAATTTTATTTTGTCAACAAGTGTCCGAAAAACGGTTTTGTAAAAAAACACAAAAAAAGCATTTGTTTTGTTGCCATTTGGCATAGTCAACTATGATTATTAGGATATCTTACCAAAATCTTACAATAATTTGAAATTTTTAATGCTGCTCCTAATAAAAATACCAAGTTATTGGTACTGTTGAATTCGCCAGAAAATACTGTATTTAAATAACCGCATGCGCCACTATCGTTTCATTTAAAAAAATTGATTTTTTTGCCAAAAAACCAATTTCGCAACCTTTAAGGTCTATTAAAGCAGCCCAAATGTCAATTAAAATTTACAAAACCGTTTTTCTGACACTTTTTGACATAATAAAATTCAATTTATGCGGGTCACGGCACACTTAATAAAAAATTGAATTTTTGTCAAAAAATTATTTGAGGTTATAAAAATTAACCAAAATGATACAGTTGTATCCAAAATCGCCTCCTTTTTTCAAAAATGTAAAAATATACAGGGTGTTCCAATTAAAATAACAAAGTTATGGCCATTTCCGGTGAAATCGGAAGTGAAACAAAAGTTCAAAAGTTCAAATAATCCAGTTTTTTGCAAATGTTACAGGTCTAAAATTTCATTTGTCTAAATTCAAAACTAAAGAAAAAAAGGGAGTGAGCCTGATTGCAGTTACACCCGATATATTTAAAAAAAAAGAATTTTGAATTGTGATTATTTAATACACCATAATTAAAAAAGTATGTGGACGGACTCCTGTGCCCTTAAATTTCCTCCGGGCCCGGGGCTCAGAGCCCCCTCTGCCCCACCCTCTCATCGGCCCTCCTATTCATACCGGCTTAAGGATTTGGAACATCCCAAGTACATGTACAGGGTGGCCTATTTTCGATGCCCATACAGGGTATCTCAGTTATTATCAGAGATAGAAAAAAACTAAGTACGTGGTCTCGAGTTATTTTTTCGAAAGAAATTCATTGCCGTAAACAGATTTTTGATATCTTTTTTAATTTTCGAAATATAGCCAAAAACCGATTTTTGGCACTTTACAAAAATGTTAAATATCTCGCTTAAACGAAAAGATAGAGAAAAACTTTAAAGACATTTTTTGCATAGTGTTTTGTCCTTAATAAGATAGCGATATTCAATTTTTTTTTACCCATACGAATATTGATATATTACACCTAACTTTCTTATTTAAAATAGCAACCATAAACAAATTATATATTTTTGAAAAACTCAAAAAATAAGCTTTCAATTCATGTCAAAGCCAACTATGGTTTTTATTTAAAATAACAAAGTTAGGTGTAGGTAATATATCAATATTCGTATGAGTACAAAAAAATCGAACATAGCTATCTTATTAAGGACAAAAAACCATGCCAAAAATGTCTTAAAGTTTTGTTTTATCTTTTTGTTTAAGCGAGATATTTAACATTTTTGAAAAGTGGCAAGAATGGTGGCTATATTTCGAGTATTAAAAAAGATATCAAAAATCTGTTTACGACAATGAATTTTTCTCGAAAAAATAACTCGAGACTATGTACTTACTTTTTTTCTATCTGATAATAACCGAGATACCCTGTATGGGCATCGAAAATAGGCCACCCTGTACAATCTTGGATTATAAACCTTAAATGATTTGTATGGCTTAACACTTAAAATCATAGTCTTATACCACGTCTTCCTATTTGCTTTTTTTTAAGCATTATCCCCTTAATGCTGCAGTTCCAAACAAGTTCTCGCTGAAAGTTTATTTTTACCTATTAAGATAAATTCAAAAATATGTTACGTATATACAAAATATTGTATATTAAGTGCTTTTAATGTGAAAAAATTGCATTGCAGTTTATTTTCTTTTTAAATTGGTATATTTTAATCATAATTTAATTAAATTAAGCATTTTTTTTATAGAAATATAGAGATGTTTATTGTGGAATAAAACATTTTATTGATGAAGAATAATTTTTATTCATAAGTGAACGAAATATTTCATTTAAGAAGTTTAAAATACATACCTACATATACAATTTAAATATAGTGTGTACAAAATTAATAAGTTTTTTTATTCACTAACATAATCATCCGAGCTATTCTCCTCGTCATTAACACTAATAATTAAAGGCCGCACACTATCAAAAAAATATCTTGTTCAAATGCTTCTGAGTTTTTTTTTGTTAATTGAGTGTTTAAGGACGCTTCAACTACTTTGGCCATTAGCGTCCGGGAGGAGGGGGCGGGGAACAAGGAAAGGGTGGGTTAGGTAAGGGTAGGTGGAAGTACTGTCACAGCATTTGCCTGTCACGGTACCCAATCGCACTAAAAAACCTAAAAAAATTGGTCAATGCAAACGCGGCCAAAACAGCATATCATGCATATCGAATCTAGGTTACGCTATGCTGTAATTTTTTGGGGTAACGCTAGTGACTCAGAACGCCTCTTTATTATACAAAAGCGATGTATAAGAAATATGTTTGATCTAAACTACCGAGATCATGTAAAGACACTTTTCGTGACAAAGAAATATTAACCTTTTTCGGCCTATTCATTCTCGAAGCCATCCTTTTCGTAAAAAATAATGTAGATCTGTTCTAAGAGAATATAAGAAATCATGCAGCCAATACCCGACATAAAAAAACCTAAAACCCGATTGCTTCAAATGTACCTATCTTCAAAAAAATGCTGCCTCCACAATTATTGCTATATACAGGGTGTCCCAGATTACATTTCCAGCATGGGGATCTCGCTTATTATAAGATATACAGGTTTGTTTAAATTAGATGAATTATTCCTTGGTATGAGAGGAGCTACAATCAATTTTTAAAAGTACAAAATTTCTCGTACTTCAGATGTTATAGCAAAAAATATGAAAATATCGAATTTCTTTTTTCTCTCACAACTTTTTTGTCTAAATCATTAGAACAATTGTATTTGTACTTTCTTGAAGTACTTTTTGAAAATGTAACTGTTATTTTGATTTCTTAAACACCTACCATTTTTGAGATATTACCCCTAGTTTCATTTTTTCTTATGGGCCGCGATGCCGCGAGGTTGGCTATGAATTAGTTATAGTTACTTTTTTTTCTCTTTTAACCCTTTCGCGCCTACTTTTTTTTCGGGAGAATTTAACATTTTTAAGTAAATTATTATGTTTATAAACATGAATATTGTTTGTTTTCAAAATTTAATTTTTTTTTTGTTTTCGGTTATGAAATTAGGGCCCATGGGATAAATGAGTCCCACTAGGCACGTAACTGCTTCAAATATTTTATTACAATTACAACTATAGAACAACATAATTTATTTATTTTTATAATTATTATGTAACCTTGCAGTTAGCCCGTCCTAGGACATATTTGCTCAACTGCCTCCCTCAATTCCGCCTCAGTTAGTTTTCTCTTTCTGTTGAATTGCAAATTATTCATTACTAAAGGGATACATATATCCCACCAAAAATGCCTAGAGGGACACATATGTCCCATGCGTCATCATGCTCTGAAAAGACTTGAATACGAGTGGGACATTTAGTAATGCTTTTATTATGTGTTTACAATGTTTCAGTAATTTTTGAAAATATCATGGGACACATATAACCCATTAGACGCGAAAGGGTTAAATGAGATATTACTTGCTATATCTATTTTTATGAATAAGTCACAAAATGAAGAAAAATCGTATTTTACCCATCACTTATCAAGCTATCTATGAAAATAAAAACAAAAAACAACTAATTAAATGTCAAATGACTGTTACTATTTGTCTGCGGTATCATTTATTAGAATTTTATAGTATTGTTGTGTAATTCGATAGTCTTTGTAGCAAATTTGTTATCATATAATTATGGGCACATTTACAATTAATTAAAAATTTTAAATGTTGAAATGTTACATTCTCTGCAATAGAAACTGTGTAAAATAAATAATTCTAATTATTTATTGATCTGTTATGAACTTTTGGTTGGTTTCTCGAAAAACCAATATTCTTTTAAATTTATTTCCAAATTTCTGTAATTACGCACCCTCCATTGCCTTTTCTCAGGATAAGTATATTTGCTCAGCTTCTACACAGTTTTTATGGTAAAGAATGTAGCGTCTCAACACGTCAAATTTTTTGCTATTTTTTAATGTAGCCATCAGTATAACAATAATTATTACTACAAACAGTACAAAGACTATCGAATTACACGAAAATATTATGAAATTCTAATAAATTATACCGCAGACAAATAGTAACAGTTATTTGACATTTAATTAGCTGTTTTTTGCTTTTATGTTCATAGATAGTTTGATAAGTGATGGGTAAAATACGGTTTTTCTTGATTTTGTGACCTATTTATAAAAATAGATATAGCAAGTAATATCTCATTTAAAAGAGAAAAAAAAGCACATTTAATTATTTCATAGCCAACTTCGCGGCCCATAATAAAAAATCAAATTAGTGGTAATATCTCGAAAATGGTAGGTGTTAAAAAAAGTCTAAAATAACAGTTACATTCTCCATTAAAAAGTACCTTCAGAAAGTACAAATAAAATTGTTCTAATGATTAAGACAAAAAAGTTATGAGATAAAAAAGAAATTCGATATTTTCATATTTTTTGCTATAACAACTGAAGGACGAGGAATTTCGTACTTTTAAAAATTGATTGTGGCTGCTCTCATACTAAGGAATAATTAATCTAATTTAAACAAACCTGTATCCTCATGCTGGAAATGTAATCTGGGACACCCTGTATAATAAATTTAACACATCACCGAGAGTATAATAAATCTTCCCACCCGCGAATTGAAGAAGAAATTAAGAAAAGTTCTGATTTCTAAAGCTTACTATGGAGTAAGCGAATATTTAAATGATGCCGACTTTATAAAATGTTATATTTAAAAATCATTTTTCTGTGTTTTTTCTTTTTATTAACTACCTAAGTAGGTATATAATTGTAATGTACGTACATTATTATTTTGACAAGTTCTACACCTTTTTTGGGATATTCAGAACAAATAAAGATTATTATTATTATTAGATATTTTTATATTTTGTAAACAATTTTTTACAAGAGTTTGTTTAATTTTTTAATTTAAAACGCTAGTATTTTAGCAATATTCGCTACGATAAAGTGCTCTTATTTTAAGAATCATATTTGTTTTCAAGCAAAAACTTTTGGGAATCACTGATAAGTACAGATATCAATTTTCTTTTACTTAAGAACGAAAACTAAGCCTTATTGAACCTATAATTAGGAATCAAATTTCGACTGCTTGCAATAATATTCATGAATACTGCTTCAATAATTGAATAATTATTAGATTACGACTTTCATTGGTGTAGACTGGATTGTAAACATAAATAATATTCAAAGAAAGATACGGACACTGTGCATTTGTTTCCTTTAGTTCAGCCTCTTCTTAAGCCGATATGGGTAGTCTTATCTGGAACAGGGTATAGGCACGATTGCACAAAGCACAGGGGTGTTAAAATACACTTAATTCCTAAAACTAGGCAATATTAGCGCTAATTATGCTGCAATTTGGCATAGTTCTAGAATTAACGTGGTTTAATCCTGGGGTAAATCCAGTGTGAGCTGTAGGGGGCTCGCGGGGGCTCGCGCGAGCCCTTTGTTAAATTATTCCTTAATTTGCGAGACCCTTGTTCTTCTTGTTAACCATTTTCTCAAGAAAAAATATATCTTAAAATCATTATCATTACATACATTTGTGAAGCGACCAAGTCATGCCTATCAAGCAATGACGATTAAATTTAGAATAACCCGTCGCACAATAGAATTTTTTGAATTATGTACAATCACTCGATTATTCACGTTTGAATTTAAAATGACATTTTTTTTCCAACATATAATTAACATTATTTTTTTGTTTTTATTTAACTATGAGCGAGCCCTTTGTTAAAAATTTCATAGCTCACCACTGGGTAAATCCCAGGTTTAAGTTTTATGCAATCGGGCCTTATTAGTAAAAGAGGAGATAAAAGTTGCCCCTAGGTGCCACATACCCACGCTAAAGCCTCTGAAATCTACAACTCTCTCTATTTTTTTTTTTTTTTTAGAAAAGCCAATAGACAGTTTAAAATCGAAAGCCGAACAAAAAGCCAAAATGTACTTCGAATCGTGTTTAGATGTCAACGACACAATAGAAACTTTAGGCGCCAAACCAATGATAGATTTAATAAATAAAATAGGAGGCTGGAATGTCACAAATGAATTTCAGGTGTCATCGTGGAGCCTGCAAAATATTTTACAAATTTTGCAAAATAAATACAACATAGGAGCCTTATTTTCGTACGCCGTCGGTGAAGATGATAGAAATTCCTCAAGACATATTTTGCAAATTGATCAAAGTGGGCTCACTTTGCCAACAAGAGAAAACTATTTGAACAAGACGGAACATGCGAAAGTTTTGGCAGCCTATTTAGAATATATGACGAAGGTAAGAGAGCGTCATTTCAATTATAAATATTTATTGAATAATGCTATATGTAAAAATAAGAAAGGAATTAAAAGTCAAAATGTGGTATATAGAAAATTAACACGTTTGCTACCCACCGGCTCATATATGAGCCACATGGTTCTCCACACTTCCTGTTCATATATGAGCCGTTGCTACAGACGTAATTAATATTTCATTTCTTCGTAAAAAATTGTCTTTGCTGTAGCAAAACGTTGAACAAATATTGCTTAAGAGGGGTTGTTGTTGTTGCCACGTCAACAAACATTTATATATTTCATTGATTTATATAATTGGGAAACTATTATAAAAACCATTTACTTAAAATATTTGTTGTTCTGTAAATTAGATGTACTTAATAAAGTTTTCCTATTATTTATGAAATTATTACGTCCTTCAATAACGTGTTTTCTAATATTCAAGTTAAAAGTAATATTAATTTTTAATTTGAAACTGTTTGTTATGTATCACAACACACTTACACAAATAAGCATTATTTACTGCTATGTCTTAACAGACTTTCATTCATTTGTTTTAGCACATTAAAACTCAAATACTTAAAATATTATCAGTGTACAACAGCACTTTTATCCAGATATACTTACCGTTAGAATAAAATAATTCTATTATTACACCAAATTTTGTCCATTACTCGAAACAGCACAATCAAAAGTAATATCAGCAAAAGGTAGTCATATTCATTGATGAAATCGAGTTGTTGTTTTCCTATGTAAGCTTAGTTGTTATTTTTGAGTCTACCTCCCTTTCGAAATTTCATCATTTTGCTCTTTGTGTGGTTAATGACTAGTTTATTTATATCGCATCAAAGGTTGAGGCGGTTCAAACTTATCTGAAGTTGCTGAAGGTTTTTAGAGTATATAATTAGGTCATCTGCGCACATTAGGGAGTATGACTCGTGCGTTTTTATAAAGTCTGGCAGGTCTTGTACAAAGGCCAGGAATACTGTCGGGCTCAAGGTATCTCCTTGTAACACTCCTCGTTTTTGAGTGATTGGGTTTGATAGTTCTTTCCCGTTATCTACTTTTATATAATTTGTATTCGTCATATCATAGATTACATTCTTTCCTTTAACACCCTGCTTAATAAGTTTTTCTCATAAAATAGTTCTATCCACCATATATCAAAGGCCTTGCGAAAGTCAATCAAGGCGGCATATAAGCTCCCTTTTGGTAGAGATGTGGCTGTTTTTATTTCAGAAATTATCAGGTTTATGGCATCTTCGCAACTCCTGTTTCTGCGAAATCCAAATTGCTCTGGCGGGAGGGTATTTTCCAGATGTTTCATAACTCTATTGTTAATGACTTTTGTTGACAGTTTGAATTAAGTTGGCATTAGTGCTATTCCTCTATATGAGTCGGGGTCTCTTGGGTTTCCTTTTTCTTTGTATAGTGTTTTAATTTTTGAGGTTTTCCATGTATTTGAGATTTTTCCATTTTCTAGAAGTTTGTTGAAGATGTCCACCCACCATTTCGATAAAGATGGGTAAACCAAGGTGATTTGTTTATTAGTGACATTGTCTAGACCTGCTGCTTCTTTTTTCTTAAGTTTGTTGATGCACTGGGATATTTCCTGTTCCGTTATCTGTTTATTAAACCAGAAGTTGTTTTCGATATCTGGTAGTTTCCCTGGGAGTGTGGCATTTGGTTGATCCAATAACGTTTTGAAATGTTCTTCCCATTCTTTGCTTAATATGTGATTGTCATTATTATTCTGGGCTTTGTGAGTATTTTCCATGGTTGTAATTCTGCTTCGGATAGCTTTTGTATTAAGATTGTTTCATCATACGTACTTTTCTTATTTTTTATGAGTTGTCTGTATTTCTTGCGTGTTATATCATACTCAGTGTAACTTTTATTTCTAAGGAGTTCTAAACACTTCCTTTTTGTCTGTTTGCATTGGGAATCAAACCATGGTTTAGCGGGTTTCTTCTTGTTATAAGTGACTGATGAGTCTATTTTTATTTGTGATAAGATATCGGTTTCTTTTACACTCTCACCTTTGAGTGCAGCTATATTTGTTCATATTGACTGTTCTTCGTGCACATACGTCTCTTTTGGTTACAGTTTGCTTTATTCTAAGTGTTGTGCTTATTCTCTGATGTTCTTATGGGGTTGTGTGTTATAGCAGTATTTATTACCCATCTTTTACATTGGTGTTTATAAAAGTTAACCCCTTACCGCATATTGTATCAGATATGATACGTACCATATAAAGCGATATTAGTCATAGTTCTCATATAGTAGCGCCATCTACAGTGTAGTATATTAACAATATACAGTTTCACGCGTAATATTTGAAAAATTGCGCCATCTATGTTGAACTACAGAAAATATACATTAAAAAACGTCAAAGAGCTTAACATTTCCCGCCTACTACCGCCATTTATGCAAATTGGGTAAATTTATGTTATTGCATTTTATTTATTTACATTATAAATTCGACGTGTAATTTTTTTTTTACTATAATAACGTCTAAATCCTTTGTGCCAAATCATTTAATTTTTATGAATAAAAATTATGTATGTAGTATACAGGGTGTCCCAGATTACATTTCCAGCATGGGGATCTCGCTTCTTATAAGAGATACAGGTTTGTTTAAATTAGATGAATTATTATTTAGTATGAGAGGAGCCACAATCAATTTTTAAAAGTACAAAATTCGTCGTGCTTCAGATGTTATAGCAAAAAATATGAAAATGTCGAATTTCTTTTTTCTTTCATAACTTGTTTGTCTTAATTGTTATAGCAATTTTATTTGTACTTTCTTAAGGTACTTTTTAATGGAGAATGTAACTGTTATTTTAGATTTTTTTTTAAACCTACCATTTTCGAGATATTACCCCTAATTTCATTTTTTCTTATGGACCGCGAAGTTGGCTATGGAATAGTTAAATGTGCTTTTTTTTTCTCGTTTAAATGAGATATTACTTGCTATACCTATTTTTATAAACAAGTCACAAAATGAAAAAAAATCGTATTTTACCCATGAATTATCAAGCTATCTATGAAAATATAAACAAAAAAACAACTAAATAAATGTCAAATGACAGTTACTATTTCTCTGCGGTAACATTTATTAGAATTATATAGTATTTTTGTGTAATTCGATAGTCTTTGTAGCAAATTTGTTATCATATAATTATGGGCACATTTACAACTAATTAAAAAATTTTAATGTTGAAATGCTACATTCTTTACAATATAAACTGTGTAAAATAGATAATTCTTAATGGATTTGTTTTAGATTTTTGGTTGGCTCCTCGAAGAAACCATATTCTTTTAAATTTATTTCCAAATTTCTGTAATTACACACTCTTTGTTGCCTTTTCTCAAGATATAGCTCTAGGTATATTCGCTCAGCTTACACACAGTTTGTATGGCAAAGAATGTAGCATCTCAACATGTCAAATTTTTCGCTATTTTTAAATGTAGCCATCATTATAACAATTATTACAAAGACTATCGAATTACACAACAATAATATGAAATTGTAATAAATGATACCGCAGTCAAATAGTAACTGTCATTTGACATTTAATTAGTTGTTTTTTGTTTTTATTTTCATAGATAGCTTGATAAGTCATGGGTAAAATACGATTTTTTTTCATTTTGTGACTTGTTTATAAAATAAGGTATAGCAAGTAATATCTTATTTAAACGAGAAAAAAAAGCACATTTAACTATTCCATAGCCAACTTCGCGGCCCATAAGAAAAAATGAAATTAGGGGTAATATCTCGAAACTGGTAGGTGTTAAAAAAAATCTAAAATAACAGTTACATTCTCCATATAAAAGTACCTTAAGAAACTACAAATAAATATGTTCTAACGATTATGCCAAAAAAGTTATGAGAGAAAAAAGAAATTCGACATTTTCATATTTTTTGCTATAACATCTGAAGCACGAGGAATTTTTTACTTTTAAAAATTGATTGTGACTCCTCTCATCCTAAGGAAAAATTCATCTAATTTAAACAAACCTGTATATCTTATAATAAGCGAGATCCCCATGCTGGAAATGTAATCTGGGACACCCTGTATATGCATGGTGTTACATATTAGAAAAAAACCAGAAAAGTTAAAAAATTTCGTCTTAAAATAAAATTAAAATTTTTTTAACATTTTTTTAGCATTCTGTAATATATTGTACACATTCAAAAAATTTTATTTGAAAATTTAAAAAGTCATGCAGTAAGGGGTTAAGTCAATATTACTTTTATATCTTCTTTATACAGCTGACATGCCTATTACGCGATTGACTACAATAGCAACATATGCCGATGACACCGCTGTGCTCTCTTCACATACTGACCCTACAAGAGCTTCTAAACATCTACAGATTGCATTGAATAACATAAAAAACTGGCAAAAAATATGGAGGATGAGAGTAAACGACAAGAAATCCAATCACATAACTTTTACCAACAGAAGAGAAAGCTGTCATGCAGTAACATTCAATGGTCAACAATTGAATCATGTAGAAACCGTAAAATACCTTGGTATGCACCTTGACCCGAAATTAAATTGACAAAAACACATCTTTGCAAAAAGAAAACAACTAGGACCCAACTTCATAAGATGTATTAGATGAAAAGCAGCAGATCCAAACTCTCAGTGGAAAACAAAGTGCTATTGTACAACGCCATAATGAAACCCATATGGACATATGGGATAGAGCTCTGGGGCACGTCAAGCAATTCTAATATAGAAATGTTACAAAGATTCCAAAACAAGGTTTTTCGACTTATCGTGGGTGCGCCCTGGATGTCCCAAACGCCGTGATCTAGCGCAATCTAAAAATATCACCTATCAAGCAAGAGATCAAAAATTTAGTGAGAAGTATTGTGAGCGAATTAAAGTGCACCCTAACGTGCTCGCAAACTGGATAATGGAAGGCAATTCAGAAGAAAGACGTTTGAAGCTGTTCAGACTAGGTGCAAATAGTGATATTAAGTGATTAGTAAATTTTGTCAATAAGTAAGTTAGTATAAATAGGGAATTAATCATTGGAATTTTTCCCTCCATGTTCTTGTCAACAAATTAAGTACTTATTGTCCTTAAGGGAATAACTTGTATGGGAGAAAGGGGCTAAAAAAATTGTATTAGGTAGTTGAGTGATTTAATGCTGGTTTTTGTTTTAGGCAGGTATATTATTGGGCGGGGATGCAAACTCAACAAGAGAACAAATGCAGGCTGTGATAGACTTTGAAACTAGGTTAGCAAACATAACAACTCCCAACGAGCTAAGAAGGGACGAAGAATCCTTGTACAATTTGATGTCCATTTCGGAACTTCAAGATAAAGCTGGATTTGTAAGGCAAAAACTCTGCAAAATTGCTAACAAGTACTATTTTTTTAAAATTTTGCAGATAAACTGGAGAAAATTTTTCGAAGACGCCATGAGAATAGTGAAAAAGAAAATAACACCGAAAGAAAATATCGTGGTGTACGCGCCTGAATATTTGGGAAATTTGACGCTACTCATTAAAGAATACGAAAGTACGGACGAAGGAAAAATGTAAGTTATAAGGTTCGAAATCAATGCTTTTAATCTTTTCAATAAAGGCATTCAATTACTAATACAACAATAAACAACTGTTCAGGGTGAACTAAATTCGAATGTTTTACGGGGTATCTTGGTTAGGTACCATAATAATTAGCAAAGATCTGATATTGACATCTTGGGTTATTTTTTGAGATAAACACGTCTGTGCTATTTGTTTTTTTTTTAATCATTTTTCATTTGGCACTAGAGACAAAAACTGAAATTTTAACGGTTTTGAAACTTTACTATAACATGTTTATTTCTGAAAATAGAACAAAAATTATGCAGTTTTTTTATAAACATTTTTATGCTCAATATAAAAAAACGACTTTAAATTTTTCTAACGACCTTGGTTTTGAGATATGAAGTAAACGTATATTTTTTTAAATAAAAACTAATAGGCAATGATTTTGTATAAAAGAGCATATTTCTAGCTCTTTAAAAATATATATTTTTATGGCACCTTTCCACTTGAGAGTAACTCTCGATAGCAGCGTCGCCAATGGATACACCCCTGAGAGTAACTAGCGAAAAGCAGCGAGCTACTCTCCGGAGCTGATGTTTATCAAGTAGCTGTCAAGTCGACACGCGCTGTCAACCCCCTCCGGCGATTATTTTTATAATTTTAAGGTCTAAATTTTACACGAATGTGAGATAAATTATATATTTTTAAAGGTGAATCTAAAATGTACAACACGTCATCTATGACCACCACGGCGTAGGAGCGTACCAAAAGTAAATTTACATCTAAAAATTATATAAGGTAAAAAAAATTATTCACATGGTAAAACGGTTAATTTCACAGTAAATACATTAGAATTTCAACCCCCACAAATTTTATAAAAAACTAGTACGGCCCTGTTCAACATCAAATTTTTGGGTAGAACATTTTATTCTAAACAAAAAGTGTCTCTAGACTTTTCTTCGTATCTACCACCGTTTGGCGCAAAATTTGATTTATTTTATTTTTCTCGCGAAAAATTTGCTCATAAGTTCTATCTAAAAATATTGCGAAAAGCTGAAAATGGCAAATTGCAGAATAAATGCTCATTAATCATTAATTTAGCGAAAATTATTTTCTCATAATTAGCATGTTTTGTTATTAAAAACTGCAAAAATCGGTAATTACTTCTTTATTTCGAGTATTAGCGATATTTTTAGATCGAATCTATGAGCAAATTTTCGCGAGAATAGTAAAATAAATCAAATTTCGCGCCAAACGGTGGTAGATACAAAGAAAAATTGGAATACACTTTTTGTTTAAAATAAAATGTTACACCGAAAAACCATTTCAAGTTTGATTTTGAACAGGGCCGTACTAGTTTTTTATAAAATTTATTGAAACTGAACCCCCACAACTCCGCCACTGGTTGCTTGTGGGGCTTGATATTCCCACCGAATGTGGTAACATGTAAGGTGGTGCTGTATACCAAATTTGGTTTAAATATATCTACTGGTTGGGAAACGGTTAAAAATTATCGATATTTTTTCGAAAATTTCAACACCCTGTATCTTTAAAATGAAGCGTTTAAGGACCCATGTTGATTTGGAATATTCGCTTTAAAATAAGTTTTTCTATCAACTGTTAAAAAAGTGGACCACCCTGTAGAGTACAAACGCAGGCAAAGCTGCCGTCGATTTATCTGATCAAATGTCTGCATATTGCAACCCACTGAGAAAAACTAAAATGGTACAGAAAACTTGCACTTGAGCTTTTACTTAACACTGTATAAAAACAAGGGTTAACACGTAATAAATCTATTACAATTGTTGAATTTAGAAAAAAATTTATTACGCATCTGACTCAGTGTCAAAATGAACCTCCTCGCCCGTTTCCTCAGTAGTTTTAAGGCCAAGACTGCGTCAAGAAGGAGGGAGAAGCGTGTAAAGTCAGAAAATATTGCAAAAATTGTTACAAACATAATTTCAAAATACATGGTAGAACGGTAGCAAAAAATAGAACCAAAAAAGTGACAACATTTTGTGCCGATTGTGATGGCAAACCACACTTTTGTCTACCGTGTTTTAACAAATTACATCGCTTTATTTCTATTTGATTTGTAATACTAAAAATAAAAATTTTGACATTCGTAGCTGCACCTATTGTTTTTAACCATTATTTTCATATTAATTACATTTATAAAATCATAAACGCTATTATTTGCGTATTTTACGCATTTTTATTGAAGTCGTTTGCGCCGGTCATCTATGACCACCACGGCGCTACTGAAAGTTACAGTGCCGGTCATTTATGACCACCACGGCGGTAAACGTGTTAAAGAAAAATGTATGATATATTTTTTTTAAATTTCAGTGTCCTAAACAATTATATGGTATGGCAGGTGGTAAAAACATTTTCTGGTTGCCTTTCCAAAGCCTTCAGAGATGCTTATAAGGGCTTACGAAAAGCCCTAATAGGTTCAGAAGGGGGAGAAGAACCACAATGGCGATATTGTATAGCTGATACCAACAATGTTTTAGGTAAGCAACATTTATTGTACACTTTATGGCGGCGCGATAGAATAATGAAATTTTTGACATATATGTGCAAAAAACCGGGTTTTTTGAGCACATGCACACAATTGTTTCACTTCCGGTTTCGCCGGAAATGATCCAACTTTTTTATTTTAAATGGAATACCCTGTATATTTTTACATTTTTGAAAAGAGGAAGCGATTTTGAATACAACTTCGCTATTTTGGTTAATTTTTGTAATCTGATTTTTTTTGAATCAACATTTAATTTTTTATTAAGTGTGTCGTGACTTGCATAAATTCAATTTTATATGTGAATAATTGTCCAAAAACCGTTTTTGTAAATCGTAATTGATATTTAGATTGCTTTAATCGCATTTGAAGGTTGCGGAATCGGGTTTTTGACAAAACGTCAATTTTTTTAAATGTAACTAGGGTGGTACAAGCGGTTATTTAAATGGAGCATCTTGTAACGAATCCATCGATACCAATAACTTGTATTTTTCTTAGGAGTCTGCTTCAAAAACTTCAAATTATTGTAAAGATTTATTAGGAGATCCTGTTAATCGCAGTAAGCTGAGCATAACTGCAACAAAACAAATCATTCAAAACAAAAACAGTGCTATAGAAGATCGTGTGTGGAAACACACAAATGCTTGTTTACGTGTTTGTCGTCGTGTTACGTCATTGCGGTGGTGGACAAATTACTACAGTCATTTAATTAAAACTTATTATTAATTTAAATTGATTTAAAATTAATTAATAAAAACATTGGTGCTGCAAAATGGAACGTTACTTGTACACTTGTACAGAACAAGTGGATATGCTATTGATATTATTTGTCGAATGCAGAAAACATGATAAGGCAGCGTGCGTTTTGTATAGGTACTGAAAGGTACTCCAATCATCTTCATCCCGCTGTAAATTAGTTTAACAGTATTGAACCAAAATTTCGCAAAAAATAATGAAATACATGATTCTATTATATCTGAAGAAACACAAACGAATATTATGCACAGTGTTGTTCTGCAATTAACAGGATCTCTTAATAAATCTTTACAATAATTTGAAGTTTTTAAAGCAGACTCTTAATAAAACTACAAGATATTGGTATCGATGGATTCGTTAGAAGATGCTCCATTTAAATAACTGCTTGTACCACTATAGTTCCATTAAAAAAAATGACTTTGTCAAAAAACCAATTCCGCAACCTTCAAAACCGATTAAAGTGACCTAAATGTCATTTAAAATTTACAAAAACGTATTTTGGATAATTGTTGACATAACAAAATTCAATTTATGCAGGTCATGGTCATGGCACACTTCATAAAAAATTAAATTTTGTTTCAAAAATTATTTGAGGTTATAAAAATTAAGCAAAATAGTTCAGTTGTATCCAAAACCTTCGTAACTTGCGTATTATTGACAATAAATGCATCAACCCTTATATATTTGCAATGAGAAAAAAATAAGGAATTTAAATAGTTCATAGCCAACTATCGCTCCCATTTAAAAAAAGGTAAATTTATGTCATAACTTTTAAACGGCAAGCGTAATTTTTTTTTGTTACTATAATCAAATTAAACAAAAATATTTAAAAATAATCTCCATAAATATTTTCGATATTTACAACTTTTAAACGGCGAGCGTAAAATTTTTGTTGTTAGTGTAATCAAATGAAACACAAAAATATTAAAAAATAATCTCCATAAATAATTTCGATATTTACAACAATAACTGAGATATGACACATTATTAATATGACAAAAAAAACACTTTTTATTTAATAACTCTAAAACCGGAAATGACAGAATATTTTTGAAAACGGTTCTGGGTTTGTCTCAAAAAACTGTACATTTTTGGTAATTTAACCGTTTCTCTATCTTGATTGTTAACCGAGATACCCATGCAATCCCATCGAATTTGGACCACCCTGTACAGGGTGGGCAAATTTCAATGTTTTCATAGGGAATCTCGGTAACTATAAGAGGTATCAAAAAACGGACCGCGCTTCCTCGATCTCTTTTTTCGAGAAAAAGTTAATGGTGAAAACTAAAATTGGTTATCGTCTTTTGGTTTCGAGTTATCGCCGACAACTCGATTTTTCTACTTTTCGTTTTATGACTATATCTTGCTTGTTTATGAAAAAAAACAAAAATAATGTTGACGTTCTGCAGGCACTTTTTTGATAGGAACGCAGTGGCGTAGACAATTTTTCAAAAAAAAAACGAAATTTGAGTTGTGACATAAAGTTGTATTTTTTTAAATAGAACCCATAGTTGGCTATGACTTATTTAAATTCCTTATTTTTTTGTCATTTCAAATATATAAGCTTGATGTATTTATTTTCAATAATACGCAAGTTACGAAGGTTTTTTAGTTTTTTTTTTTATAAACAAAATTATAGTAGGCTGTGAAAACAAAAACAAAACAAGGTGTAAACCTTTTAAAACTCACTTGGTACAAGTTACGAAGGTGTAGTAATTTGTTGTTGTGATAAACATTACAAATATTTGAACATAAGATAAACTACAATAAACTACAATACTGCAGATTCCGACTTTATCGTTGTTTCCTTATTTTTATATATTTATAATGTTTATCGCAACAACAAATTACAAAACCTTCGTAACTTGTACCAAATGAGTTTTAAAAGGTTTTACACCTTGTTTTGTTTTTTATTCACAGCCTACTATAATTTTTTTTTTTACAAAAAAAACTAAAAAACCTCCCCAACTTGCGTATTATTGAAAATAAATACATCAACCCTTATATATTTGGAATAACAAAAAAATAAAAAATTTAAATAAGTCATAGCTAACTATGGGTTCTATTTAAACAAATACAACTTTATGTCACAACACGAATTTCGGATTTTTTTTTTTGAAAAATTGTCTACGCCACTGCATTCTTATCCAAATAGTGCCTGTAGAACGTCAAAATTATTTTCATAAACAAGCGAAATATACTCATAAAACGAAAAGTCGAAAAAACTGTGGTCCCTTAAGGTAAGTACACACGCTAGAGTAAAGTTGCGACACAAGTCTCTAAACTGAACTAGCGCGTGTTCACACGTAATGCAATTTTTGTTTCGACCGTGACGTCGGGACACTCCTCACCTCAGCCCTAGCTGCAACTACTTGCCAGGGTGTTCACACGAGTGTTGCGCTGTTTGCTCTCTCTTCGGTATTTGCTCTCTGTTCAATTCATTATCGAAATGCCAGTTCGAGAAAAGTGCCGTGTATTATTTTGAATTTAAAATTATAGGGAATTAAACGATTATATTATAATAGGGTTTATGCAAACTATAATATTAAATTATTGTATACCACAGAATTACAACTCAAAGTTTTTTTTAACTATTTATTTAAAAAGTTCATCATTATGTATTGCGCTAGTTCAAGTTCAAATGGAATGTTATTATTGAGAAAGGTCGGACCCTACTATAAAAATATTAAAATCGGTATGGAAAACTTAAACCTATTTGGCAATTGAACTCCTTAGCAATAATTTATTTTATGATACACTTTAAAAAAGATGCAATTTTTTTGTCACATAAAACTAAAATATGCTGCACTCTCAGTCTGCTGTCTTTAAAATTTATCTAAACACTGTTTAAAATTTTTGTTCATCTTAAATTTCAAATAATTACACGAATGTTATCATAAAGCTCTAATTGGTCAAAGTATTATAGAAAGGGTTTTGTACCTGAAACACATGTTCGGAAAATCCGTGATAAACAATAGGATTCGACTTCCTAGAATACAGAAACTATATTCATTCAGTAGGAATGGGTTGAACCTCATTTAAATACATCTTTGTTTGTTTATAGCTAAATTTAATAATAAAGGAAATAACATTTATTACTGTAGAATTTTAAACTGAATCATTATAAATAAAAAAAGTTTCTAAAATTTGAATTTTACAACAATGCGTGCTTGGAAATACCAAATTACTTGTCATAAATAATATCGATCCGATTCGATTTGAACAATTATTACCGAGGTTTGAACAAGCTACAATTTTAAAATGATGTAGGTATACTAAAATTTTAGAAGTTGTCATTTGACAATGTTACGTTTTTTTACTATTCGATTAAGAATTTTAGTGTTGATTTATTGCCTTTTTTCAAATTAAAATAGAAAGTTATTTGTGAAAAACGTCGCACAATATCAGTATAAATTTTCTATAAGTACTGTAGTTGATTTTTAAATCGTGACGAAGGGACGCATAGGCAGTCTAGCATAAATTTCCAAACGTTTGGATCTGGTTAGAGCGAGTGACGAGACAAATATTTGAGGTATTCACACGACCCTCTAACTAGACCAAAACTTGCCGAGGGTCGATCTAGCGGCACCGATCTATCGAGCTGTTCACACAGCAACACCCTGTCTATATACCCGAGTTGCGAGACTTTTCTCTAGCGTGTGTACCCACCTTTTAGGATCCCTTAGGATCACAGTTTTGTTGCGCTTATCTGAACGAGGCTTTATTACCAGTGATTTTCTATGAAACCAAAGCCATGTTAACAAAAACTACCCAAAACTTTTAAATCGCATTAAGCAAGGGTTTTATTGCTAGATTGGTTGCCAGTTTCAGCCCGTCCTAATTACTTCAGTAAATCATAGATTTTATTATGTAACTACAGGATGCGCCAAAATATACAGAGCCAGATATGCGAGCCAGCATGGTGTACGAAGATCCAGATTTCTTGAGTAATGTGTGGTTCTTCGACTAAAGTCACGTTCACTTGGACGGCTACATCAATCGCCAGACAACTGGCTTCCTTGGTTTTGAGCGGCCAGATGTTATCGTTCAGAACATAGTGCACGGGTGACAATATGGTGTGCCGTCTCAGCACACGGTATATTAGGCACCTATTTCATTGAGGGTGATAAAGGCAATGCTCTTACCGTCACTCAAGAACGTTACAGGGGCATGTTGATCGGATCAGTTCTTCAGGTATTGAGACGGTTCTGTCCTGCAAGGGGTCTTAACATAATTATACAGTGAATAGACAACAGGACAGGGCCCAGCCATACCGCTCAAGAGTCTCTAGCCATGCTGCAGGAAAACTTTCCAGGACGAATCAGTTCACGTGGTACTGACTTCCCATTTCCCTGATTGATCTTACATCACCTGATGCCTACTTGTATGGAATGTTTAAGGAGAGTGTTTTCAACTGTGAACATCCGCCAAGAACTGTGCCTGCATTACACGAACAAATCGTCTCCTTTTGCAGAAGTCTGCAGCAACCTTTGTTCCGGGATATGTTTGAGAAACTGCGTGAACGATCTGAACACTGTCTACAGCAGCGGTGGGCAAAATTACTATATTATTAAAAATGTCTATAATATGTATGTATAGCTTTTTTTATACCTTAATTTTTTGTCGCTCCCAAATTACACGTAATTAATAAGTTGTTATTGTAATTTTTTTTTTTTTTTAGTGCGGCCCTTTTAGTCACACTATTTGCGCAAACTGGCCCTCTTCAAAAAAAGTTTGCCCATCGCTGGTCTACAGCGAGGCGGTGCACACTTCGAACACATTACGCATACCGTGGCAAATCACGCTTCTAGTGTGTATGTTAGTTTCTTTCAGGAGAAATAAACTCACAGATGACAACTGGGTAGTATTGTTCGTCATTTCATTTTAGTACTGTATATTTTGGCGCATATTGCATTACAATTTGTTCTACATGAATGAATACTTTCAAGTTTTTAATAATATTTAATACAGGAATCGAATAATTCATTTTCTTACAATTTACAATCGTGCTTTATTACACCTTCAATCGCTTCGGCCGCTTTTAAAATCACTTTTCCGTCATCGTCACAAGACATATTAAAATCAACGAGAACTTCTCTCGTTCGCGAAGCTATTACTGATGAAACCACGACCCATTTATGGGCACCCAACATAGTCAGTATCAATAAAGTTGCAATGGACAACAGAAACAAAGGATGATTCGACAGGGATTGTGATAAGCTGGCAGAGTTAAATTCGGGATCTTTTAGCAACTGGCTCAAAGTTGTTGTCATAAACAACGTGACGCAGATTATTACAATTCTCCATCGTGCTGCTGCAGACTTGAGGTTTTTTGATATTTCGCTTAGACGGTTTTCAAATGCCCTTAAATCTTCAGGAACAGCTGAATCGAGCATAGCTTTTTAGGGGACAGCAGAGCGACCGAAATTTACAATGTTAATTTTTACCAGAACTTTGACATTTAATGGAAGTCACAAAATATACTGTGACAGCGTTTAAAATGACTGTTAATTACTACGTTTACATGGTGAAATTAATACGCATTGGGTCAATTCGCATTACATTAATTCGATATGTAAACAGTTGATAATACGCATTCTGTTCGCTAGTACGCATTTCATTAATGCGCTTTTCATATGTGGCCTAGCACGCTAACTTCGGGTTTAATTTTACATGTAAACAGTTAAACCCGGTTTAACCTACAAACTTCGCAGACAGCCAACATTGCAAAAATAGTGACAGCTATCTTATAGATGTTGTGTTCACAGAACATAGCTACTATAGAACACGAAGTTCCTAAGTAACGGCTGGTCCCGTACATCGCCATCCCTTGTCAGGTAGGGGTACTAAAAGGCGGGAATTTTGAACGCTCACTTGATTTTTTTTTTTTTTTTGAGAATCACAATTACTATTTAATTTTGCTGCCAAAGATGTTAACTGAATAAGTAAGTCTTAATGTTTTTTTAAGAAATTTTTACAAAATGACCAAATCTTTAAAATTAACATTAAGACTCACAATAAATAAACCCTTTGAGCAACAAAAGTGTATAGTAATTGTTTGCGAAATTTAAAGAATAGTGATGCAATAAAACAATAAATAATATAACATACATATATTGCAGAAATGAGACACAATACAATACATAATAGCATAATACAATAATTATATAATACGTACAATAAATACACAATACAACAAAATATTACAAACATAATCCTATGCAACTCTGCCCAATTTTTAAATAAAATGTGCGCCTTTTGTATACAATCTGGACTAACAGCGACCTTCTGCTTTGTATTTTCCAATTTATTTAGTTTATTTATGTATTAATGGATAAAAAAATTGCAAAAATTGGATATATGGTTTTAATCTTTTAATTAAATTATCAGTATGACATGATTAATCATCCAAACAGAAAATCTACACATGGTTTTTTACAATAATAAAATGTAGTTAAACTAAAAATGTAAAATTGAAGGCAGTAAAAAATTAGCATAGTCATAATCAAATACCACTTACAATGTTGATTAAATAAATAGAACAATACTTGGTCGTTAAGTCTAACATTTTTATCTTGTTCTTTTTTTAAATTGATAAATGCATGTGCAACAAAAAGTTCATTTGGATGTAAAATATTGAGCAAACAAACTGCACAGTTTAAAAATTTGGGTAATACATTTGTTTAATATGTAATAAAACCACTCACATAATTGCAGATACAGACAGTTCCAAAGATTTCGCTGCTTCAAAATTTTCAGCAGGCGGGTCCCAATCCTTAGGTTCTGGAGTTGTGCGAATTGAACAATCTTAAAGAAATGCGCGCTACGGGTTGTTTACAAGTTCATTGTTAAAAGTTAATAATTCTAGCCATTTTCATACTTGCAAAACGGTACATGTATCTGTTAAGGTCTCCACAGACCGACGCGGTGGCGGTGGCGGTCAGATTTAACCTTAGTGAGTGAGTGAGTGTGCGTCCATTTGTTTCCTAAGGTTACATCTGACTGCCACCGCCACCGCCACCGCATCGGTCTGTGGAGACCTTAATACATTCGGTATAAGCAGAGGCGGATTATAGTCGGTTGAGGCCCCGGGCGCAGAAGAAAATATTGGGCCCCTTAAAAAAAAGAGAGACCGGGAAAATAAAAATACATGTAAACCATATTTTTAAATAAATAAAGTTGGGGTTTTGCGGGGCCCTTCAGAAGTCGGGGCCCAGGGCGCGCGCCCGGTGCGCCCGCCGTTAAATCCGCCTCTGGGTATAAGATTAAGTTTGCTGTGTGTTGTCCATTACTATAAAATGTAAATGATCACATTTAAATAATTTCCAGGCTGATAAAGATTAATAATAAAAAGTATTAAGTAACTCACCTTTCTGTGTTCAACTTCCAACAATATTTTATTTTCACTTGACACAATACACCTTTATCAAATTTGAAATTATTTTGTTGAATACCGGTAAAATTGTTTTCTACTTTAAAAATTAATATTTTTTCAAATCAGCGCCTTGCCGTGTCAGGTAGGCAAACTAAAGGCCTAAGGAACACGCTGTCCTATGCCGCTTCGGGTACCCTGGTTGTGTTGTATGACAGAACAGTGTGTTGTATTCAAGAACTCATAAAGTAAAGTATTATATACATACGTATATGTACTTTGTTGTGTGTAAAAATTATAAGAACATTGCATACATGGGAAGTACCCTGATATTGACTCGCCGGTTTATAAAGTTTGACGCTAAGGTTGACAATACAAACCTATTAACTTCGGGAGTTAATACAAATGCGCATTAGCGCTACACATAAACAATAAACAGCTCTCGATGCGTATTAGGGCAAATGCGTATTAGGGCAAATGCGTATTAACAGTCGATGCGTATTAATTTCACCATGTAAACGTAGTAACAGTCAAAATCAAGAAAATCTTCGCTAGATATGTTTTGTTACCATGGTGTAAGGCTATTTACATGACATCTCATTATTGTCAGGCTTTAAAAAAAAAACAATTGTTATGAAATTATGGTTGCTACGAGATTGGAATGAAATGGAAAAAATCTCCATGTTTTTTAGAACATTCGCGATTTTATAGATTATTTATACAAATGTTCAAAATTTTTTGAAAGAAAAAAGGTATGTAGGTTATCAATCTTAAAAGCTAATTTTTTTGTGTCTGATGGTGTAAAAATCCAATATGGCGGCCATAAGAAATAAAAAAGTTGACCATCGCAACTTGAAATCTAGAAGGCTTAGAAAATTTCTGTTGACGTCATCAAACCAAGAACGGTCAAAAACATAAAGTTACCAAGTTTAAATGAAATAGCGTCAATGGTAGGGAAGATTTTTCTAAAATCACATTTTTCAGTTTTTTTTGTAATAAATCAAAAACGAATCAAAATATCCAGAATTTATTTTCAGATTCTTAATCTTAATAAAAATGTGCAAGTTTTCTCTAATTTAACCGACCTTGTATCTCTTACCGTTTCCAAGATAGCAATGGTGAGCATCGAAAAAAGCACCACCCTGTATATACAGGGTGTGTAAAAATTGGCGGAAGGGCTACACGGAGCGATGTTCTGCGTAAAATTCTAAGTCGAAAATCTTCATACAAAAATGTTGTACCATGCTTCCTATGGCCTCAGGAACCATTTAAAGAAAAAAAAAATTGGCAACATTGCATACATTGATTTGCGTTTGGACATTTTTTTATCAGCAATTTTTACTTAGGTATTTACATTTTTTGTTCGAACTGAAAGCCTTCAGTTCGTAAACATAGCTGCAAACGTTTGGGTATCGTAAAACACAAACAAGAAATAATTACGAGAAAAACAGAGATGACAGCTAAGGACAATGTTGCCATATGTATTACTGTCATTAAAATCAGTGATTTACATATTTTCAACACCAATTTTTGAAAGGAAGGACACAATATCTAGGAAAAAATACTATTCGAAATCTATTTTTATTCCAAATTGCAGCTTTTTCATTTGCAAGTATTAAATAATAACGCCTATTAAAGGACTAAATGTCAAAGCTTTGAGGACCTCTTGCAGACACAGCAAGCGTGGTACAACATTTTCGTATTAATATTTTCGACTTAGAATTTTACGAAGAACATCGCCCCGTGTAGCCCTTCCGCCAATTTTTCTGTATAAAAGAGCTTGTTTGTTTGTTTGTGTGTTTGTTTGTTTCTTCGCTATAGAATCCTAGGTCCGTTGACCGATCGGGACCAAATTTTGCACAGTTACTATTTAGGACCTGACGGATCAAACGTCGTATAAAGAACGGCCGGAAATGCCCGGGAACGGCCGGAAATGCCCGGGAACGGCCGGAAATGCCCGGGAACGGCCGGAAACATCCGCCGAGCGCGAGCGCGGAGCGCGAGTAGTCTGTGATTGTAATCACCCGTGCAACGCCGGGTAAATCGCCTAGTATATTATAAAATGATAAATATCTTTTCATACTTTGCATTCCTAATATAATAATGTCAAAAACCGGTTTTGAAAAGCGGTTTATGAGTTAAATCGGTTTATTAAGTACAGAAACCGTTTTTTTACAAAAAAAAAACAGTTTTTAACCAAAAACCGTTATAAAAATAAAGTTCTCGATTTTGGTTAACCGTTAACCAAAATTGTTTTTGGGTTCGAGCCCTGGTTTTTACCATGGCAACGTTGATTTTTATCTTACATTTTGCCATAGTTTAGTTAACTTGCTAATATATGTAAATAAACTGATAAAATATTATGTTAAAGAAAGAGAAATAAATAATCCTTATGTCTAAGCCGTCACCTACTAAAACTGCCATTTAAAATAATAGCTTATTAAATTTCTCGCTCGGTAATTTGTAAATAAAAATTTGTTTTTCGCCATTTTGTGGAAAACAAAATCCAGCAAATTTTTTTTTTTGACATTTTTGTGAATTAGCAACGATAGCCGAGATATTTGTGTTTAAATATTTTGATCGATATCACGTAGAGGCATGGAATTTTTAAACAAAACAAGACCTTGTTTAAAATGCACCCCTAAAAACTAATTTTTCCTCTATTTAATTGTATAACGTAACGGTATATTTTTTTTAGGTTTCGCTATTGGAGCTATATTCGTCCGGGAAGTGTTTCAAGGAGAATCGAAAACCCAAGCAGAACTCATGATAAACGACGTACGCAACGCCTTCAAAAAAAATTTCAGAAATTTGCAGTGGATGGACATCGAAACAAGAAAAGCAGCTGAAATCAAAGCGGATGCAATATCAGATATGATAGGTAAAAATTTATTGAATACTAGCGTAGTTACCCGGCTTCGCTCGGTGAATTTTTTTATCGATCACAGGCTACTCGCGCTGCGCGCTCGCGCCCGGTATACTTTTTTGACCTTTTGAGAATTTTGGATCTTTTGGGAATTTTTGTAACTATTGAGAATTTTGAAACTTTTCTGAATTTCGGATCTTTTGGGAATTTTTGGAACTTTTGGGAATTATTGGAACTTTTGGGAATTCTTATATAGTCTATCTTTTTACCATGGTCCTATAGATTGTCTGTGCCAAATTTGGTCAGGATCGGATGAATGGTATAGGAATGCATAAAGGACATACAAACATTTTTATATACAGGGTGTGTATAAATTGGCGGAAGCGTTACACGTGGCGATGTTCTTCGTTAAATTCCAAGTTGAAAATCTTAATACAAAAATGTTATACCATGCTACCTATGGCCTCAGGAACCATTAAAAAAAACAAAAATTTGGCAACCTTGCATCCATTGATTTGCGTTTGGACGTTTTTTTATTAGCAATTTTTACTTAGATATTTATAATATTTATTGGAACTGAAAGCCTTCAGTTCGTAAACATAGCTGCAAACTTTTAGGTATCGTCTACCACAAACTAGGAATTAGGAATCATTACGAAAAAGACAGAGATGACAGCTAGAGTGGTTTTACTCAGAAGTGGACTGTGACGCAGAAACCAAAACTGGTCCAAAGCGTCTATTACTGCGCCACCTAAAAACATCGGCCTGTCTCAGCAACGTGGTTATAACCTGTAAATCGCAGCTCAACGTTTTTAGAAAAGTCTAAATATCAATCGCGATCCTCTCTCTTTGCGCATCTCGCGGTCCACTTTTGAGTAGAACCACTCCAATGACAATGTTGCCATATGTATTATTTTCATTCAAATCAGTGATTTAAATTTTTTCAACACCAATTTTTGAAAGGGAGAACACAATATCTAGGAAAAATACTATTAGAAATTTATTTTTATTCCAAATTGCAGCTTTTTCATTTGCAAGTATTAAATAATAACGCTTATTAAAGGACCAAATGTCAAAACTTTGAGGACCTCTTGCAGACACAGCAAGTTTGGTACAAAATTTTCGTATTAAGATTTTCGACCTAGAATTTTACGAAAAATATCGCCACGTGTAGCGCTTCCGCCAATTTTTACACACCCTGTATATAGATCACTACTGAATTTATCGTCAATTATACTAACTCAGATTATCATTTTTTCGAATGTTTATTTATGGTATCTAGAACTGCGGATTTAGTAAATGTTGTTTTGTTTTAGGTTATCCTGAATTTATTCTCGATGCCAATGAATTGGATGAAAAATACCAAATACTTGAAATTCGCACTGACGCCTACTTTGATAATAATATTAATTTAAGTCAGTATTCCTTAAGGAAAAACTTGGAGAAAATAAACGAACCCGTTAATAAAACAACTTGGAGTAAGTGAAGTTAAAAAATAGATATTTTAATCTTGTCAGCACAAAGAAATTCACTGAGTTTTTTTGTATATGTACCTTAAATTACGTATCATCACAAATTAAGTATGCCTAATATAACAATAATTAATAATACTTAATACAGGTTGTCCACCTAGTGCGTAATTTCTTCGTATCTCTCATAACTTTATTACTTATCTTAATCATTATGTCAATTTGATTTGTACTTTTTTGAGGTACCTACCTACTTTTTATCTAGAATATTACTGTCTTTTTTTTATCACTTTTCGTTTCTGAGATATTACCTCTAATTTCATATTTTCTTAAGGGCCGTGAAGTTGGCTATGAAATAGGTATATATTTTTTTCTTTTTATCGATATCAAAATAATATCGATATTTACTCCTACTCACAACACCATATCGTTAGATTGATGTTGATATGTATATTATACACTGTGTCCAAGATAAGAATGCACAGCATTGGGATCTCGCTTATTATAAAAGATACAAGTTTGTTTAAATTAGATGAATTATACCTAAGTATGAGAGAAGCCACAATCAATTTTTACAAGTACAAAATTCCTCCTGCTTCGGATGTTATAGCAAAATATATGAAAATGTGAATTTCCTTTTTTCTTTTATAACATTTTTCATTTATTCATTAGATCAATTTTATTAGTACTTCCTAAAGATACTTTTTTAATGAAGAATGTAACTGTTATTTTAGACTTTTTTGATCACTTTTCATTCTGAGATATTACCCCTAATTTCGTTTTTTCTTATGGGCCGTGAAGTTGGCTATGAAATAGTTAAATGTGCTTTTCTTTTTCTTTTAAATGAGATATTACTTGCTATATCTATTTTTATAAATAAGTCATAAAATGAAAAAAATCGTATTTTACCCATCGCTTATCAAGCTATCTATGAAAATAAAAACAAAAAACAACTAATTAAATGTCAAATTATAGTTACTATTTGTGCGGTATTATTTATTAGAATTTTATAGTAGTATTGGGTAATTCCATAATCTTTGTAGCAAATTTGTTATCATATAATTATTATGGGCACATTTACAACTACTTAAAAATTTTATATGTTGAAATGCTACATTCTTTGCCATAGAAACTGTGTAAAAACTGATAATCTTTATTGATCTATTTTTGATTTTTGGTTGGTTTCTCATAAAAAACGTATCCTTTTAAATTTATTTCCAAATTTCTGTAATTAGTAATTACGCACCCTTCGTTGTCTTCTTTCGGGATATAGCTCCAAGTATATTCGCTCAGCTTCTACACAGGTTTTAAAGTAAAGAATATAGCCTCAATATGTCAAATTTTTCGCTATTTTTAAATGTTGCCATCATTACAACAATTACTACAATGACTATCGAATTACACAACAATAATATAAAATTCTAATAAATGATACCATAGACAAATGGTTACTGTCATTTGACATTTAGTTAATTGTTTTTTTTTTGTTTTTATTTTCGTAGATAGCCCTGATAAGGGATGGGTAAAATACGATTTTTTTTAATTTTGTGACTTATTTATAAAAATAGGTATAGCAAGTAATATCTCATTTAAAAGAGAAAGAAAAATCACATTTTCCTATTTTGCGACTCTAAAGTACTCATTAGAACACCCAAATGCGTGTCGTAATGAGGTCTGTTTCGATACGCATTGGTCGCGTTCAGCGGGCGTAGCTGTTACGGAGCTGCTCCGAAAACGTTGCCTGGCAACAACCGCTACTTTACCGCTACTTCACAACAGTTGGGTAGCGGTCGCCATGTTTGGGAGCGCAGTTTGTATCCGCTACTTTACGGAGCAAACAGTAGGTGCGTTCTGGACGCACGCTCCCAGATTGGAGTGGATTGGACAGGATTGGAGTAAGATTGTAATCACGTGGTCTCAGAGCTCAAAGAGTAAATCTTGTGCGTTCGGGACTTGTTAGTGCAGAAACTCAGCGGATATTTCAAATATAAAGGTAACCTCACTATTTTGTTGTAGACCGGTCTAAACAGACATCATTGTAAGTAAAACAAGCAACAAATTGTATTGCTTCGAATTTGTTAGATTATTTGGTTATAAAATTGATGTAAAATGTCATGATATGAAACCATTTAACTTCCCAAAATTTTGTTTTAATAATAGGGAATTACATCGAAAGTTAATTACTGTCCACAAGAAATTGTTGTTAACTAATGCAACACAATAACACGAAGCCTGGATGTTAACTGTATCTTATTCTTATGCTGTACCTGGCAATTCAAAGAATTCAAACGTAGACAATCCGTAATGCGCATGTCTTCTTTCGCGAGCTCAGCTTGCCCCAGCTTCAGCGGTGGTGCAAATTAGAGTAGATTTATTTACTCCACTTATGCAGTCCCGAACGCTCTTCGGAGCGATCTTTTTTACTCCAAAGTCGCGTCCCGAACGCTGTGGAGCAAAAAAGAGCAAATAAAGCAAAAAGAGCGTACGTCCCGAACGCACCTAGTGAGCGAAGCGTGTGTTTGACCTTTCAGTAGTTTTGTGTTTTATGTATGGAGAAAAGAATTGCAAAAGTAATACAATGTAAAAAGAAAAAATGAATTATTGCGAAAGTTTTTAGATCAAAACAAACAATAAATGTTATGTTACTTGATGATAAATTGTTTAATGAATTGTTCATGTTCAAAAGTTATTGAAAGCGTAGGTTGATAGGTAAAAATATAAATGAAATATATATAACTTTTTTTTTGAATCGCATTGAATGTGATAGAAAAACAACAAGAAATCATTAAAGCCGAATTATTTATGCTTTTAATGTAATAAAAAGTTGAGGTACGGTTAAAATATTGGCAAAAGTTTGTTTCGTCATTTATAAGCTTACAGTTTTGTTTATATTATTAAAAAAAACACTTGAAAATTTAGGATAACTTTAAAAAATTATTAATATAGGTACACATTACTGCATATTCATTTTGTTGTAAAGAGTAAGTTTGTAATAATTGTGTAGACATTTTGTCGTCACAAAATGCAAATGCAAGTATAATTAAAAAATCCAATTGCAGCGATCATGTTCTTATTACTATTAGAAGATCTAAATGATTCAAGAAATCATTTTATTGCAAATTGCAACTCGTTAGAAGTAAATATTGTTGATAAAATAAAATAATTCATATTTCACAAGATAACCTACAATCTCAAATATACAATAATTGTCTGTTTGCTCTACGGCTGCGTGGTAGTGGTAGTTATTATGTTCTATGTGTGGTAGCATAAATACATTCAAAACTGTTAACACCAAATTACGTTGGGAGCTTATCGGTATCGGTAGCGGAGCAGAAATTATTTACGCTACGTCCGCTGAACGCGACCATTGTTTTATATTTACGGTTGGCACAATGAATACTACTGTCAAACTCTTCGTCACTTATTGTATTGGTGTGTCTGATTTAACCTCAATATTTTTAAATGATTCATATACTAGCTTCATTTTCTTTAAGTAGTACATAATAACCACTGTAGTTTGTTATCATTTTACATTTAAGAGTATAGAAAAGTCAAAAGTTACTGTCCAGTCATTGTTTCTGACTGTTACTCGGGTAGGGTGACCAACCACCACATCAGGCATACAAAATCCCCTAAATGTATATATGTTTGATGTTGTAATGTAAATATTTTATTTTAAAAGCCATAAAAACCGCAAAATAGAAAAAATAGTATAAAAAACACGTGTCATAAGGCTTTTGGCGCACTCGTCGCTCTGCTCCTCGTTTATCAAACTTGGACTCGTGCGCCAAAAGGTCGCTTTATGACACTACTGTTTTAATGTACTATTATTTATTCCATAGGCAGTTTCGCGGCTCATAAGATACGAGGGCCAGTCAAATATAAACCGGACTTTTTTCCATACTCTGTATTAAATTAAAACTTTCAAATATACGCACAACTCATTTTTCTACATAGTTTCCGTTGACATTTACACACTTTTGCCAACGGATTGGCAGTTTTTGTATTCCTTTATTGTAAAAAAAAGTGGTACGTGTGCGAAGCCAATTACACATAAATTGCTGCACCTCTTCATTATTTTGGAATTGTTGTCCTCCTAACGTAGGGTGACCAGACGTCCGGGTTTTCCCGGACATGTCCGGTTTTTGTGCTTCGGCGGGGAAGTCCGGGCGGGTTTTTAAAATGTGTCCGGGTTTTTGATAAGTTTTTATAAAATTAAAAAATTAATAATTTTCATTGTCATTTCATGGAGCACCATTAGTTAAATGTTGGTCATAGTGTGCAACATTACTGTTGCTTGTAAAAAGTGCTATGATATTCGCAATAGAAAGTTGCAGCGCTTGAGGTTTAATTTTTATCGCGCGAATTCTGTGCGCGCGAACTTGCACGAAATAACCTACAAGTAGTGTTAGTGTCAAACCAAACGCATATTCATCTGCCGCCAAGACTGGACTAGTATCAAACTTCTATTTTTTTTATAAAATTTAAATATTTATTAACGAATATTAGGTATGTTTTTGTTTATAAAATTTAAATATTTATTAAAGAATTTTATGTTATTGTTTTCCTGCTAGTTACATTAAATTTTTAAGTCAACGTAGCTAAAAAATATAATACAATTTAATTTATTTTTTAAAGAATATGTGTTTTGATTATTTTTGTATGAATAATTGTGTTACATTCAATATTTGAGCCGTTCAAAAAGTCAATGTGATTAAGTGATTAAGTCAATAAAACAAACATCAAGACACTTAATATACTTATAATGGCTTCTGAAATAATTATGCAACTTATATTATAGCTATAAAAAGAACTTTCTGGTGTAGAAAAACTAAGCAATGAGTGAATGATCTATTAAATAACTAAAAATAATAAAATGTAATCCATAAAAATTTACAAAAATCAGAACGTTTTGAAAAATGGACGGCTCATTTATACGTTAAATTTTTTTGATAAAAAATGTCCTGGTTTTGTCCTGGTTTGAAAAGTGCAAAAATGTCCTGGTTTTTAATTTTTTGTCCTAGTTTTGCTAAATTACATCTGGTCACCCTATCCTAACGCCTCCTTGAGTGGTCCGAATAAATGATAATCACACGGTGATAAGTCAGGGCTAAAAGGGGCATTTTCAATAGTAGTCCAATGCATTTTTGTTAATTTATCTTTGGTTAAGGCGGCAGTATGCGGTCTAGCGTTGTCGTGCAAGAGCAACACGCTGCGAATGGGAACGCCACGTCTTTTGGACCTATAGGATGTCTTGACTTTGTCCAATAGTTCGCTTAGTCCAATGCTTTTACAAATGTCATCCACTGTTAACCGCCGGTTCCCTTCAATAAGCCCTCGAACTGTTTGAATATTGTTTGAGATTATTCTGGTCTAGGGGCGACGCGGATGGGGCAAGTTTTGCACTTCACCACGGCCACCAACGAACGATTTATGCCGTGCAAACACTTGTGTCCTAGGTAAGGTTTCATTGCCAAACTGTTTACGTAATTTTATCAAAATATCGATGAGTTTCACTTTTTCATTCGCCAAAAACTTAATAACAATGCGTTGTGCAACGGCTATGGGCACTACTTGCTCACTCGTACTGCTAGCTCAAAAACAAACAAAGTGAGGTTATGTTTTCGACTAAGAATGAGTCACGACACCCCCATTAACAGTTCCATTGGGTATCAGGTGCGAACGATCGCTCGTTCAGTGGCATGGAAAAAAGTCCGGTTTATATTTGACTGACCCTCGTATAATAAAACTAGGGATAATACCTCAAAAATGGCAAATGTTAAACAAAAATGTAAATTAATGGTTACAATCTACATAAAAAAGTATCTTAAGAAGGCACAAATAAAATTGTTCTAATGAATCAAACAAATAAATATGAGGGAAAAAAGAAATTCGACATTTTCATATTTTTTGCTATAACCTCTAAAGTACGAGAAATTTTGTGCTTTTAAAAATTGATTATAGCTCCTCACATACTTAGGAATAATTAATCTAATTTTAGCAAACCTGTATCTCTTATAATAAGCGGGATACCCAAGCTGGAAATCTAATCTGGGACACCCTGTATTATAATTGAAAAACATTATTTACATTAAATGATACATTTTTAGGCATGTCACCGCCGACTGTGAACGCGTATTACACACCAACTAAGAATCAAATGGTTTTCCCGGCTGGCATTTTACAAATTCCCTTTTACGACCCCACATATCCACCCAGTTTGAATTATGGAGGAATGGGTGTTGTTATGGGACATGAGCTGACCCATGGTTTCGACGATCAGGGAAGGGAATTCGACAAGGATGGAAATCTACATCAGTGGTGGAACAATAAAACGATAGAGAGATTTAAAGCAAGAACGAAATGTGTCGCAAAACAGTACAGTAAGTTAAAACAATTGCAATCGTTTGTTAAATGGTTGAATTATTTAAACTAGTGTTTTTTGTGGGCATCTTCGGGTGTGCCCAGAAATAAAATTATGAGATTAAATGTTCAGTAATCATTGTTTTAGCCATAAAATTCGTCAAGCACTTTTGGTGTGCTACTGTTCAACAAAAACATTTTTTTTTAAATTGTACGTTAGCGATGTCACGGCGGACGTCTGTTGTCAACCTGTTGATGTGTATTCTGTTCCTAAGAAAAGTTGGTGCATGGCCTAAAACTAATTTTAAAATGAGTTAAAGATAATTAAAAATTCATATGACACTAGATTTTAGTGATTTTAGAAATATTCACTTGAGCAAAGTAACCTTATTTTAAGATTTCCAAAAAAAAGTGCATCTGAAAAAATCTCTTACTTATTATTAGATATACAAAATATGACCAAGTACGAAATTTTACATTAAAAATCCAATTTTGAGTCTTAGGGCTCGTACATACATAGTGAGGCTGCGCTTCTCGCTGCGCTTCTCGCCGCGCTACTCGCCGCGCTTCTCGCCAGGATGCTAGCCGCGATGCTAGCCGCGATGCTGGCTGGGATGTTCGCACCTCGCTATTCGTATCTGGCCAAGCAAATATTCAAACAAATCACGGTTTATGTCAGTTTGCGTTTTCAAGTTCATATTTTATTAAAATGTTTACAGATTTTGCACGCAACTTCTGTTACAGTTCGGCTAACTGTACTTTGATTAACACCTACATCCTCATCAACGCCTATCTAAAATACGGGATCACAGACGTATCTTAAAAATACCTCAACTTTTTTCTTTCGTGAAAGAGTAGGATCTCTGGTTTCGTCCACGCTGCCCAAGAATGTTTCTGCCAGGTACTCGACATGACGTTCTTCGAACCTAAATAGTGCACGATATTGTCGAGAATCGTGATTTCGTCGATTTTTATAGATTTTAGGAGCTTTACTTTTCATGAACAACGCCATGATTAAGACTGATGTGAAAATAAGTACGGTGACAGGCAGACTTGAGATTGTACTAGTATTTACTTAAAGTTTTAAGTAAATAGTTCATGTTATGCATACGGTTTTTAAGTATTTACTGAAAATTAAGTAAATACCACTCCTAGTAAATGCTTAAAATTTTAATGCATACGGAACCAAGTATTTATTAGTAAAGTCAGTAGTAAAAGCTTTTACTTGCTTTTATGCATACGACCCAATTTTACTAAAAAGAGTTTTCTCAAAATAAAAGGTTACACTACATATGAGACCCAACACTCAGATGGCAAGGCCCACGGAGGCACTGCGGTGATAATCAAAACCGCAATAAAACACTATGAAAATGCAAGTTTCAAAAAAGATCACATTCAAGCAACTGCAATTACAATTGAAAATTTTGTAGGGTTTATCACACTAGTAGCCGTATACTCTCCACCAAAACATGCTATAAAAAAAAAGCAATACACACAATTTTTCAAAACGATCTATTCCAGAACACCTTCCGACTTCAAGCAATACAACAACTGCGACTTTTTTCGAAATAAATTGTATTTGTCATATACATATTAGTTATTTTACTTCCAGTGGGACATATACAGGGTTATTCAAATTCGAGGCCCACCATGGGGATCTTGCTTATTATATTAGCTAGAGTGTAGGTTTAAATTTGGCAAAGTTGCTAAATTTGATGCTCATTGATAATCCAAAGAGAAATTGGAAATATCTCATACCGTATCCGAGAAAATTAAGAAAAACTGGAAAATGCGATTTTTGAAAATCGTCTATAACTCCTTTGGAATTTGAAATATTTTAAATGTGTAAAGACATTGCCCAAGCAACTTTTCAAGCCGAATCGAATGGTGGTCACAAATTTTTGCTAGATCGATTCGTTTTTGTTTTATGACAACCAACCTTGTTTTTTGTTATGTGCGCAATTTTTGCTATTTACATAATCAAATAGCATTAATTTTTCTGAATCCATTGAGATATCACACATGGTATTTTACTTCTACATTAATTGCCAAATTTGAAAAAATACGTTTTAAACAATAACAACTATAAATCGGGTAGGTCGGTCATTGTAGTTTATGTTATATCCATGACAACCAATCAACAAACTAAAAGTCTGTTACTTGTCACATTAATAAATTCGTAAAAATGAACTTTAATTTTTTATTCATTGAATAGGAACTCTACACTGTCAAGTCAACGATATGCAGAAACATATCCAGATAGAAGACAACCCTCGCACACATATTTTTGTTCGTTGGACAGAAACATAGGTGCCAAAATTAGAGAAAAATATGGCAGAAAGGTTTCAGATAACAATAAAAAAAAACAGTTCTATTGCAAACATATCCGGAAAAAACACTATTTTTCTATGTTAAACAGAAACTTAAGTAAATTTGTATAAAGCATGTGATAAAGTATAACACAACTTAAAAGAACGGTATAAAAAATTCGGAGCATATCGCGTTTTTCTTCGTTATTATAGTTAATATTTACGAATTTATTAATGTGACAAGTAACAGGCTTTCAAAACTTTCAGTTTGTTGATTGGTTGTCATGGAAAAAACATAAACTACAATGACCGGCCAACCTGATTTACAGTTGTTATTGTTAAAAACGTATTTTTTCAAATTTGACAATTAATGTAGAAGTAAAATACCATGTGTGATATCTCAATGGATTCAGAAAAATTAATGCTATTTGATTATGTAAATAGCAAAAATTGCGCACATAACAAAAAACAAGGTTGGTTGTCATAAAACAAAAACGAATCGATCTAGCAAAAATTTGTGACCACCATTCGATTTGGCTTGAAAAGTTGCTTAGGCAATATCTTTACACATTTAAAATATTTCAAATTCCAAAGGAGTTATAGACGATTTTCAAAAATCGCATTTTCCAGTTTTTCTTAATTTTCTCGGATACGGTATGAGATATTTCCAATTTCTCTTTGGATTATCAATGAGCATCGAATTTAGCAACTTTGCCAAATTTAAACCTATACTCTAGCTACTATAATAAGCGAGATCCCCATGGTGGGCCTCGAATTTGAATAACCCTGTATATCCCACTCCTATTACCCAATAGGACCTATATGTCCCACCACCCACCACCTAAATGTCCACCCTCGTGAATTTTTTTTTCATATATTGTTTTTGACTTCTTTACAACTGTATCTAAAGATATACATAAAAATTATATCAAAAAACGAAAAAAAAAACAAATTGGGACTCAAAGGGTTAGAACCATTTAAAAGAATATGTAAAAATAAATATAAGCATTATCATATTAATGTAAAATTATCTAAAATATAAATAAAAATTTATTATTATTATTATTATTATTAGTATTATTAAACAGATTTAACCATTATTCGTTTATTTATATTGATCATTAACAAATTGTGAAGAACATCTACAACCAACCCCAAAAAAAACCGCTCGACAGATCGTCACAACTTGACGGCAATACTTGTCAATAATTCACTATCACTATCAGAACTCGTAGTAAACATTTTAATAAAATATGAACTTGAAAACGCAAACTGACATAAACCGTGATTTGTTTGAATATTTGCTTGGCCAGATACGAATAGCGAGGTGCGAACATCCCAGCCAGCATCGCGGCTAGCATCCTGGCGAGAAGCGCGGCGAGTAGCGCGGCGAGAAGCGCAGCCTCACTATGTACGTGCCCTTGGGCCCAGATTGGAGCTACAGCTAATCACAATGTTTTGTTTACAAATACTGTTAAAATTTATGAGAACAGCGACGATTACAAAATAATTTTTTGAAGCGTTCTCTTAATACCTGAACATCGTATGAAGTGATATTTTTTTTGCCACTCCTTTCCTTCTAGTTCACACTCGAATCGCAGTGTTGTGAGAGCGCTGGTGTTCGTCGGTGATGTTATGTCGTCATATTGTGTATTTCCCGCGCTCACCAAAAACCCTGCAGTTCGCGAAGGGTTATACTACCCGGGACTTCCCGGCTTTTTTCGTCAAGAGACCCATAGGCCTGTAGTTTATAGCCATCTATATTTGTGTTGTCTATGCTACGTATACAGGGTGGTGCTTTTTTCGATGCTCACCATTGCTATCTTGGAAACGGTAAGAGATACAAGGTCGGTTAAATTAGAGAAAAGTTGCACATTTTTATGGCCATTAAGAATCTGAAAAGAAATCCTGGATATTTTGATTCGTTTTTGATTTATTACAAAAAAACTGAAAAATGTGATTTTAGAAAAATATTATTATCTTCCCTACCATTGACGCTATTTCATTTAAACTTGGTAACTTTTTGTTTTTGACCGTCCCGGGTTTGATGACGTGAACAGAGATTTTCTAAACCTTCTAGATTTCATGTTGCGATAGTCAACTTTTTTATTTCTTATAGCCGCCATATTGGATTTTTACACCATCAGACAGACAAAAAACTAGCTTTTTAGATTGGTAACCACGATACCATTTTTCTTTCAAAAAACTTATTGATTTGAAAATTTGTGTATAATTTCAGCAAGAAATTATTTAATAATCTATAAATCGTGAATGTTCTAAAAAACAATTGTAATTATAATATAAATAAAAGTGACACAACAATAATTTATAGGTCTAATAAAATTTCCCGCGCTAACCAAAAACCCTGCAGTTCGTAAAGAGTTATACCCGAGACTTGCCGGCTTTTTTCGTAAAGAGGCCCATAGGTCTGTAGGTTATAGCCATCTATATTTGTGTTGTCTATGGTGCTTTTTTTTTATGCTCACCATTGCTATCTTGGAAACGATAAGAGATACAAGGTCGGTTAAATTAGAGAAAAGTTGCACATTTTTATTAAGATTAAGAATCTGAAAAGAAATCCTGGATATTTTGATTCGTTTTTGATTTATTACAAAAAAACTGAAAAATGTGATTTTAGAAAAATATTATTATCTTCCCTACCATTGATTGACGCTATTTCATTTAAACTTGGTAACTTTATGTTTTTGACCGTCCTGGGTTTGATGACGCCAACAGAAATTGTCTAAGCCTTCTAGATTTTAAGTTGCGATAGTCAACTTTTTTATTTGTCATGGCCGCCATATTGGATTTTTACACCATCACACAGACAAACAAATTAGCTTTTCAGATTGGTAACCAACATACCTCTTTTCCTTCAAAAAAGTTGTTGAAACTTGAAAATTTATGTATAAATAATCTATAAAGTCGTGAATGTTCTGAAAAAGATTTGAAATTATAATATAAATAAAAGTTACACAACATTTTATAAGTCTAATAAAATAACGAAATGACAATAAATTTAAAACACCAGATAAATAATTATTTAAATTATTTAAAGTACGAGCCGTTATGTATGATGTAGTGGTTCTAGTCCTCAAATTCATTTCGTCCACTGCCTTTAGGATAGTTTGTTTCGAAATAGAGTCGAAAGCATTTTTGATTTTACGGCGAAGAAGTTCTATATTTTTCGTTAGGGTTGCATAAACAACATCAATGTAAAAGTAATCCATAGGCGTTAAACATGGCTATCGCAGAGGCCAATGAACAGGACCAAACGTACCAAGTTATGAATTTTGAAAGGGTACATCTAAATTAATATCCTTTTACAATGCGGGCGTTGTGAGGACCAGCTCCTTCTTGCTGAAACTACTGATGATTTTGAATTGTTAATAATGGCAATTCGCCTAACATATCTTCTAAGTATGTTTCCAACAATCTTAATTTTGTTATCATTAGACCAATAAAATGTTCTGTAGCTTTTATTTATATCATAGTTTCAATTGTTTTTCAGAGCATTCTCGATTTTATGAATTATTTATACAAATTTTAAAATTTCAACAAGTTTTTTGAAAGAAAAGAGGTATGTTGGTTACCAATCTGAAAAGCTAATTTTTTTGTCTGTCTGATGTTGTAAAAATCCAATATGGCGGCCATAAGAAATAAAAAAGTTGACTATCGCAACTTGAAATCTAGAAGGCTTAGAAAATTACTGTTGACATCATCAGACCCAGAACGGTTAAAAACATAAAGTTACCAAGTTTAAATGAAATAGCGTCAATGGTAGGGAAGATAATAATATTTTTCTAAAATCATATTTTTCAGTTTTTTTTTGTAATAAATCAAAAACGAATCAAAATATTCAGGATTTCTTTTTAGATTCTCAATGGCCTTAAAAATGTGCAACTTTTCTCTAATTTAACTGACCTTGTATCTCTTACCGTCTCTAAGATAGCAATGGTGAGCATCGAAAAAAGCACCACCCTGTATAAAGCCTGTTTATTAATTTTATAAGTTCCAAATTTTATATTCATTGCTTTCGTATCGTATTTACTTTTAGTATAAGTTATAATAAACTATATACGAATACACCACTTTAAATTCTTAAAACAAACCGCAGATTATAAGTATGGTTTATTTAACGTCTCCCGACTGTGTTTTGGATATTTCTTGCGGTAATCTTGCAGTCTGAAGAAGAAAAAGAAAATTAAATTGTATGAAAAAATGTTTATGAGATCGACGACTAGCATCTCCGTAAAACAAATTGTTTTTGGGATTCGTCCTTTATAAATTAGAGTTGAATTCTTTCATCAATTTCACACCTCTTTTCGCTGTATCATTTACCACTTGTAAAGATTTCGCGACTACCCTTTCTTTTATATAACTTTCTTGATGTTTCCAATGTGTAGGATCTAGTTGTAGAGAGTCTGAGGAAATTTCAAACATTTAAATAACTTTTTTGATTTATTAGTAGATAAATAGCAAATAGCAAGGAAAGATCTTTCTTAAGGAAGTATTCTAAATCATCTAATTTGATGCGTAATTTGTTTTTGGTTTCCTCCGCTTCGTCTGTTTCTTCGGTCAGCAGTATCTTTTGGGCTATATTTTTTCTCCGTCCGTCACTTATTTGTTCAACAAATTTTTGTCTACAAGAATCACTTTGCTGCGTTTTATGCTTCTCCAAGTTACGTAAGTCCTTACATAGCTTCTTACACTTTTTGGTGCAGTCCGAGCAGTCTTGGTATGAGAGCTTTCTTGCAAAATATTCAAGTTTCTTCTTCAATTACTAGAGCAGTACTTTACGCATATTGTAAAACAGTACACTTAAAACGTTTCGTCGAGATGGTAACTTACTACCTACCAGTAATTTGATCTTTTGATCTATATATATAAAAGAGCTTGTTTGTGTGTTTGTTTGTTTGTTCGCTATAGAATCCTAGGTCCGTTGACCGATCGGGACCAAATTTTGCACAGTTACTATTTAGGACCTTGCAGATCTAACGCCAAACTTTAAGTACAAGCACATATTACCAATTTAAAAAAAAAAAATTACTTGGACGGGATTCGATCTTACGTCGGCAAATTTTTAATTGAAACAAGACAAAAGAAAATAAATTTGAGTTATTATTCAATTTTTAAGCAATAAATAGTTATTTTTTAAGGAATTATAAGAAAATGAAAAGATGATTGATCAGAGTATGTCATTTGTGTATGATTTGGAATTATTGGGCTTATTCAAGTTAAAACAGTAATTAAAATTGTAATCGCCCGTGCAACGCCGGGTAAACCATCTTGTTTTCCATAAAACCGAAAAGAAAGATTGGTTTTCGTGACATTTTTAAATTTTAAATAATAATGCCTAGCAAAGTTATTGCGAAAAGCAATTCTTGTTTTCTAAATTCTACTGGTTAAGCGTTCACGGTTGCTGTTGTTGTGCAGTACACAAGTCGGCTAATATACCGTTATCACGTTATTATGCACAATTCACAAAGCACAGTCATATGTGGTGAAAAACAATGAATAAGATACGTACCCATCAGTTCAACAAAGTTGTTTTTTCAATCGAAATGGATTTATATATCATACATTATAATGAAATTCACCATATTATGAAATTAATTTTTTTTACAATTATTCTGGATTTTGAGCCCGTGGGGCACGGGTTAATATTTACCAATTGGTCTCAAATTTTATAGGAAGTAATTATTTATACAAAGGAACAAATTGAGAGGGTCCTACATAAAAATATACAGGGTGTCTATAAATTGGCGGCAGCGCTACACACGTGGCGATGTTCTTCGTAAAATTCCAAGTCGAAAATCTTGATACAAAAATGTTGTACCATGCTTCCTATGGTCTCAGGAACCATTTAAAGAAAAAAAAAATGGCAACATTGCATACATTGATTTGCGTTTGGACATTTTTTTATCAGCAATTTTTACTTAGGTTTTTACAATTTTTGTTCGAACTGAAAGCCTTCAGTTCGTAAACATAGCTGCAAACTTTTGGGTATCGTAAAACACAAACTAGAAATAATAACGAGAAAAACAGAGATGACAGCTAATGACAATGTTGCCATATGTATTATTTTCATTCAAATCAGTGATTTACATATTTTCAACACCAATTTTCGAAAGGAAGAACACAATATCTAGGAAAAAATACTATTCGAAAATTATTTTTATTCCAAATTGCAGCTTTTTCATTTGCAAGTATTAAATAATAACGCTTATTAAAGGACTAAACGTCAAAACTTTGAGGACCTCTTGCAGACACAACAAGCGTGGTACAACATTTTCGTATTAAGATTTTCGACTTAGAATTTTACGAAGAACATCGCCACGTGTAGCGCTTCCGCCAATTTTTACACACCCTATATAAAGTTCAAAAATAAGGACCACCCTAATATTCATTGATGCTTTAATGTTTTAAAAAAGTTCCATGGCACGCTAGATAACAAACAAAAATCAAAATATTTTTGGGTAAAAAGTTGTAGATTTTTTTACGCACTTTAAAATGAAAGCATTCTTTTGTTTCAAAATTTGTCAATTTGTCTGATTTAAACTTCTTTGTACCGTTTACGAGATCCCAATAGTGACCCTTCTATGTGGACCACCCTGTGACCCTGTATATCAAAATGCGAGTCTCAAAATACCTTTCTTAGAGGAAAGCGGGGCCCGTTGTCTATTGCTTCCCCGGGGTCCGAATTTTCTGTGAACGGCCCTGACCATCCCATCAATTTTTTATAATTTACAGCATCGAGTCACTGTGATCCGAACCGCTACAAGTATGTAGTGTAAAGCTACGTACACACGCCTAGAGTAAAGTTGCGACACAAGTCTCTAGACAGATCTAGCGTGTGTTCACACGTAATGCAATTTTTGTTTCGACCGCGACGTCGGGATACCCCTCACCTCAGCCCTAGCTGCAACTACTTGCCTGGGTGTTCACACGAGTGTTGCGCTGTTTGCTCTCTCTTCAGTATTTGCTCTCTGTTCAATTCATTATCGAAATGCCAGTTCAAGAAAAGTGCCGTGCATTATTTTAAATTTAAAATTATAGGGATTTAAACGATTATATAATAATAGGGTTTATGCAAACTATAATGTTAAATTGTTGTATACCACAGAATTACAACTCAAAGTTTTTTTTAAACTATTTATTTTTGTTCATCTTAAGTTTCAAATAATTATACGAATGTTATCACAAAGCTCTGATTGGTCAAAGTATTACAAAAAGGGTTTTGTACCTAAAACACATGTTCGGAAAATCCGTGATAAACAATAGGATTCGACTACCTAGAATACAGAAACTATATTCGTTCAGTAGGAATGGGTTGAACCTTATTTAAATATATCTCTGTTTGTTTATAGCTTATAGCTCAATTCAATAGTAAAGGAAATAGCATTTATTATTTAACTGAATCATTTTAAATAAAATAAGTTTCTAAAATTTTAATTTTACCACAATGCGTGCTTGGAAATACCAAATTACTTGTCATAAATAATATCCGATTTGATTTGAACAATTATTACCGAGGTTTGAACAAGCTACAATTTTAAAATGATGTAGGTATACTAAAAATTTGGAAGTTGTCATTTGACAATGTTACGTTTTTTTACTATTCGATTAAAAACTTTAGTGTTGATTTATTGCCCTAATTCAAATTAAAATAGAAAGTTATTGGTGAAAAACGTCGGACCCTACTATAAAAACATTAAAATTGGTATTGAAATCTTAAACCTATTTGGCAAATGACCTCAACAACGATAATTTATTTTATGATACAACATAAAAACGTGCACTTCAAAATAATAAAAAATACGAAAAAACTATATTTAGTTTTTATTTACTTTAGAAATAGCAAATAAAGCTCGTTTGGTTTACATTTTATTTAAAAATAGTTTTAAATGTGTATTCATGTAATTAGCGCATAAATGATTATTAAAAAATCATGTACAATATATTTATTTAAATAAAAATTTTACTTTACAAATACGCACAATATCAGTATAAATTTTCTATAGGTACTGTAGTTGTATTTTAAATCGTGACGAAGGGCGATCTTCACGGACATAGCCATAGGCAGTCTAGCTTAAATTTCCAAACGTTTGGATCTGGCTAGAGCGAGTGACGAGACAAATATTTGAGGTATTCACACGACCCTCTACCTAGACGACAACTTGCCGAGGGTCGATCTAGCGACACCGATCTAGCGAGCTGTTCACACAGCAACACCCGGTCTATAGACCGAGTTGCGACACTGTACTCTAGGCGTGTGTACGTACCTTAACGGAAGGAAACAGCAGGTTAAACTTGTTGAAATTTATTTGAATGTGTCTGTAAGCAAAACTTTTACAATAATGTTGATATTTTCCAGGTCAGTATCAAATAAACGGCAAAAACCTAAACGGCAATCAAACGCTGGGAGAAAATATCGCCGACAATGGAGGCCTAAAAGCAGCATATCATGCGTACTTGGAAAAATCCAAGTCCATGCCCGAACCACCGCCTCTACCGGGGCTCAACTTGACCCATCGGCAACTATTTTTCGTTGCATTCGCGCAAGTTTGGTGTTCGGCCGTAACCAAAGAAGCGACCAGCTTACAAATTGAAAAGGACCCGCACTCTCCAGCCCAGTTCCGGGTCGTAGGATCATTATCCAATTTAAAAGAGTTTAATAACGAATTCAAATGTAAACTTGGAAGCAGGATGAATCCCAAAGATAAGTGCGAGGTTTGGTAAATGTGATATGTTAAGGATGTTTTGTTAAAGTGGACGATTTTTTGGGGATTTTTAACCAAAGAAAATGCCTGTTTTATATATTTATGAATTTAGAAATAGAAACGCTAGTAGTGTTAATCTAATGCAAACCAGGTACAAAGCTTTTGCTTTAGCAGAAATATTGTTGGTCTGTTTAAGAGATTATAGGGGAGTGCCAAAAATAACCATTCTGTCGAGCTTTGTCCAATTGTTCAATCATGTTCTTCTACACTTCTTTTGTAATAAAAGCAAAGAGCACAGTAAATTATTTTGAACATACGAACATTGTTCCGAAAATATCAAGACTTTCTTAATCTTCTTCTTCTTAATCGGTTCCTCTTCTACCTTTCGGTCTCGACTGTCTTAATAGGATTACAAAATTGTGAAAAGTATTAATTGTCCTTCAAAGTAATCCCAGTATTCTAAACAAACAACGATCCCAGCGCATAATCTATTTTTCGTATACATCTGAGAAATCATTTTTTGTCATCCTGATCAATATAATCATCACAGTATCAAAGGTCTTTTTTCGCTTCTGGAAATAGAAAGAAATCACACGGGGCCAAATCCGGTGAATACGGTGGATGGGACGGTACTTTCAAATTTAAAATCTTGTAAAACTTGCTGCGTCAAGTGAGCTCGATGAGGAGACGCATTGTCTTGATGCAGGATTCAAGTGTTTGTGCCATATTCTGGTCTCTTGAGAGTAATCTGCGACATAAAGGTCAACTCAAACCGGCGCGGTGGCGATCCGCGTTCTCTATAATAAGTAAGTAACCAAGTAACTTAACTGCGTAACCAGGTTACTTATTAAAGTGATCGCTGATCGCCACCGCCACCGCGCCAGTGTGAGTTGACCTTAAGTTTGACGTTAATAACATTCCGCATTAACAGTTTTTTCTTTAAAAACACAGTGGTTGTAAATAATCCTTTTTTGTCGAACAAGATTAGGAACATCACTGTTCCTGCACTTACTTGCACTTTTGTCTTTTATGGTCTAGGGCAGGGATCGGCATCCGGGTGCCCGCAAAGCATGTTTAAAGTGCGTGCCACTAACGTTGTAAAATAATTTTTCTGCGTCCGTCCAGAAAATCAGTTGTTTCCGATCAATTTTTAGGCCAGAAAGTAACTGGTTGCCATGGTAATGAGTTGTTTTATTGATTTGCGCTGTCAAACAAGCGTCGCTATACCACAAAGCGAATTTTCACCTGTGTTATGTTAAGTTACTGTTTGATTATGGATGGTGACGATAGTGATTTTGGTGTCAGTGGCGGACGCAGAAAATAGTTATTTACGTAACAAAACCGGAAAATGGTATTTACTTTACTGGACGGTTAGACAGTTTTGGGACGAGCCTTTTCGAGTCCTGAAAGGATAACAGTCCAGTAAAGACACTTTACGGGTATGCTACGTACAATATTTTTTCTGCGTCCGCCACTGACACCAAAATCACTATCGTCACCATCCATAAATAAACAATAACTTAACAAACTGCAGATGAAAACTAGCTTGGTGGTATAATGACGCTTCTTTGTCAGCGCAAATCAACAAAACAACTCATCACCATGGCAACTAATTACTTTTTAACCTAGACCAGTAGGAAGGTATTGTCCAGCCTAAAAATTGATCGGTAACAACAGCTTTTCTGGCCGGGCGCAGAAAAAATATTGTACGTAACACACCTGTAGTGTCTTTACTGGAGTTGTATCCTTTCAGGACTCGCCTACGGCTTTTCAAAAAATTGTCTACTCGTCCAATAAAGTACCCCACTTTTCAGCCTTGTTACGGAAATAACTATATTATAAATAGTACGATATAATTAATGTAACAATGTGATTTTTTTGACTATTTAAAGTTATTAAAACGTTCTTGCTCTCTTTGAATATGTAAATATATTTAAATTCGGTTCAGTGGTTTTCGAGTTATGAATGATTTCGTGAGATAATGCGATCATCACGGCAGAGCATTCTTTTTTTGCAACTGTCAAACCTTCTCTAATTTATTTTCTTTATAAAGTGTTGTAGATGTTAAGATTCACCGATTTGTTTCCTTTAAAAATATATAATTTAATCTCACTTCCGAGTAAAGTTTAGACCTTTAAATTATAAAAATAATCGCCGGAGAGGGCTGACAGCGCGTGTCGACTTGATAAACATCAGCTCTCGGAGAGTAGCTCGCCGCTTTTCGCAAGTTACTCTTAGGGGGTGTATCCATTGGCGACGCTGCTATCGAGAGTTACTCTCGATAGTTTTCTCTCAAGTGGAAAGGCACCATTATGTGGGGGTTTCCCAACCTGTATGGTAAACCGTGATCACGCTTAACAACCTGTCTAAGAAGGTTGGTTCTCGTTTTAAACGATTTTTCCATTGCTCACAAATTGAAATCTTTCGTTGTTTATGTTCATTTAAAAGCAAACAGCGGACTCACTTTACTACCACTTTTCTGTACCCCAAAACATTTTAAATTATGCCATTAACTCTTGTGACACCAATGGCTAATGTGAATGCAATTTCTCTTATTGTTAGACGACGATTTGCCTTAATCATTTGATCAATTTTGTCTTGATTGGCCGCGGTGTTGGACGTCGACGATCTTTCACAGCGAAGCGCATCTTCCACGCTGTTGAGGCAATTTCTAAACTTTTTGTTCCCGTCAAACACACACGCACGAGATGAATCTTAATCCATATACAGGGTGGTCCAAATTCGATGGGATTGCATGGGTATCTCGCATAATATTCAAGATGGAGAAACGGTTAAATTACCAAAAATGTGCAGTGTTTGAGACAAACTCAGGACCGTTTTCAAAAATATTCTATCATTTCCGGTTTTCGAGTTATTGAGTAAAAAGTGTTTTTTTGTCATATTAATAATGTGTCATATCTCCGTTATTGTTGTAAATATCGAAAATATTTATGAAGATTATTTTTAGGTATTTTTATGTTTAATTTGATTATACTAAAAAAAAAAATTACGCTCGCCGTTAAAAAGTTATAACACAAATTTACCTTTTTTTAAATGGGAACGATAGTTGGCTATGATCTATTTAAATTTCCTATTTTTTTCTCATTCCAAATATATAATGGTTGATGTATTTATTTTCAAAAATACGCAAGTTACGAAGGTTTTTTAGTTTTTTTTTAAAGAAAATCGTAGGCCATGAAAACAAAACAAAAACTAGGTGTAAAACCTTATAAAACTCATGTGGTACAAGTTACCAAGGTTTTTCAATTTGTTGTTGAAATAAACATTGTAAATATTTGAACATAAGATAACAACAACATAGTCGGAATCAGCAGTAATGTAGTATTTTGCTCAAACATTTTTGGTGTTTATCTCAACAACAAATTAAAAAACCTTCGTAACTTGTACGACATGAGTTTTAAACCTAGTTTTTTGTTTGTTTTCATAGCCTACTATGATTTAAAAAAAAAACTAAAAAAATCTTCGTTACTTGCGTATTATTGAAAATAAATACATCAACCCTTATATATTTGAAATGAGAAAAAAATAAGGAATTTAAATAGGTCATAGCCAACCATCGCTCCCATTTAAAAAAGGTAAGTTTGTGTCATAACTTTTTAACGGCGAGCGTAAAAATGTTTTTTTTCTTAGTGTAATCAAATGAAATATGAAAATATCTAAAAATAATCTTCATAAATATTTTCGATATTTACAACAATAACGGGGATATGACATATTATTAATATGACAAAAAAACACTTTTTATTCAATAACTCGAAAACCGGAAAATGTTTGAAAACGGTCCTAAGTTTGTCTCAAAACACTGCACATTTTTGGTAACTTGACCGTTTATCTATCTTGAATATTAACCGAGATACCCATGCAATCCCATCGAATTTGGACCACCCTGTAGGTACACAAAATTTTGTAGCACACCTTTGCTCCATTTTTTTATATCGATCGTGGATATTGCAAACAACCCAAGCTTAAATAATTTAATTACAACTTAAATATGCTAATGCCGTGAAACTTGCTGAGAAAGCCAACAATATAACGAACTGTCATTGAGAAAAAGTATGCAGCTGTTCGTTTTAAAAGAAATTATGGCAGTCTAGTATTTTCGAAACAATCGTCGTATATTCGTGCTCGATCAAATCATTTTAGATTAGGTTTTCAAAAATATAAAAATTAAATTAGTTTTTGTCAATATTAATACCGGTTCTTATCAAATTTTAAGTAGTAATGCCATCAAGCATAAATATTTGGAAATCTAATTAAAAAAGATTGTAATAATGCCTGTCATATTAATAACTAAATACGACAGACCATATTTCCAAATGTGGTTAATTTTTACGCCAAACGAGTTTTGTTTTGTTTTTTGTTTTATTACTAGAGATATAGTTTAAGAAACGTCACAAGAGGATTAAAATTAAAATCCCTTTTATATCTTTTTTTTTTCCAAAAATATTTTTGAACTTATTAAATCATTTCTCCAACTTTTTGAAAACAAAATCTCCAGGTTAACATGCGATATATTTCTCCAAAAATCAGAACACTTTCTTCAGAACTGCGTTTGGCAATTATTTTTTGTTGATATATTTTTTTCTTTCTCTCCCAAGTCTAGTTTGTAGAAGAAGTTATGATTTAAAACAAAATATTAATAATGTTTGATTGATGCTGTGGTAAAAAAAAACTAAAAAACCTTCATAACTTGCGTATTATTAAAAATAAATTCATCAATCCTTATATATTTGGAAAGAGAAAAAAATAAGGAATTTAAATAGGTCATAGCCAACTATCGTTCCTATTTTAAAAAAGGTAAGTTTGTGTCATAACTTTTAAACAGCGAGCGTAAAAATATTTTTTTTAGTATAATCAAATTAAGCATAAAAATATCTAAAAATCATCTTGATAAATATTTTCGATATTTACAACAATAACGGAGATATGACACATTATTAATTTGGCAAAAAAACCCTTTTTATTCAATAACTCGCAAACCGAAAACTACAGAATATTTTTAAAAACGGTTCTGAGTATGTCTCAAAAAACTGCACATTTTTGTTAATTTAACCGTTTCTCTATCTTAAATATTAACATTAACCAAGATACCCATGCAATCCCATCGAATTTGGACCACCCTGCAGTTTAGTTGACGAGATCAATGTGAAACAATTTTTTTGGTCCAGTTTTTATTTTTTCTGATATCACTGCAGGCCTTATTCATTTCGTTATTGCAAATCAACATTCTCTTATTTGAAAATTTAATGATTGGGTTCGTACTTAAAAAAATGAACACTTATTTGTAAATTTCTTAAAGCTTAAAGAAAATACTGAATAATCAATCTTTTTTAGTAGCATAAAATAATGTTAACTATTATCAAATTCTTTGAAACAGAAATTATATCGGACAAGTTTTAAAATTTTGTCACATTTTCAATTCTGCACCAAAATATACCATTTATTAAGAATGTTGAGATCTACAGCTCGTCAAACTTACCATTTCGAGAGCTTAATGTTGAGTCTCAAATTTGGGACACGCTGTATAATTCAATTTTTGTCAAGGTAATTTTTTGATTTGCGAGATTTTTCTAAAAATTGCGTATGCAAAATGTTTCTGAGGATCGTGAACTGTTTATTTACAGCGGAAATTATCGCATGAGTTTTGAAACTAATAAAATTGTAAGTTATGGCCATTAATTAATACAGTAAAATAATATGGTGACGAGTGTTCAGCCTTTTTCATCACGAGTCCAGTCGAGTATCCAGGGTCGTCGGCTTAATAACTTGTGTTTTTTGTAGTCAGGTGATATCATGGAGTGATAAATGATTGAATTAAAAGTATATGATGTATTATCAGTAGTAATATAACAAGTGCATTGAAAATTATCGATAATTTTTGGTAAATATGCCCGAATGCAAGTTGAGCTGAAACAATCACGAGTGCACTCGTGATTTTTTCTGCTTCAACTTGCATGAGTGAAGATTTGTCAAAAATTATAGATTATTTGCAATGCACGAGTTATATTTTGTCAGAAAATTTCCTTCACCTAACCTATCTGTCAAATTAAAATGTTGTTTAATTTAGATAAATTAAAGTACATATACCTACTACTTACTGCGATTGTTATTATTAATAGATCATTTATAGCTAATTTTTAATTCAAGAAATATATTTTAATAAAAATTAATGAACCAAATAGTATTTAGGTACATACATAATCTGTTATGTCAAATTTTACAAGTACTGTCAGAGTGGTGTGTCAGGGGTGTGGTTTAATCTATATAAAAGTAACGTTATTGGTCGCCGACATCTGTCAAAAAATTATCAAGACCGAAATACCTTATTACCTCTCCAAATTTATATTTTCCACCAATCAAAAACTCAGATTTCTTAGAAACGACCAATAAACGCATGAAAATCTGTTAATTGCGAAAAGTAAATTATCAGTGTATGATTATGTTTATTGGCCGTTTAAAGGAAATCTGAGTTTGTTATTGGTCGAAAACGCAAATTTGACAAGAGGATCAACTCCTGGCAGAGGAATGTAAAATTATTACCGTGTAATATTGCTCCTATTGGTAGTCTGTAAAAGATTTAAGATTAGTGATTGGTTGAAAACGCAAATTTGACAGGTGTAGGGAATTTTCTCCGAAATTGTACGTTCGCCACGTATTCTGACAGTCAGTGAGTGCGATGAATATAATATGCTTATCGTTTATCTCTTTATTTTATGTGTACAGGACAGTTGGCAGCATTGAGCACTGGTAGAAGATCAAAATAAAACTAGAATTGTAAACAGCATGACAATATAGGGTGTCCCAGTTAACTCGAACAACATGGGGATCTCGTAAACGGTAAGAGATACAGAGTTGGTTAAATGGGTGAGAATGATCTAGGATTTAAGAGCAACTATTCTATGAAAAAATCTTGAAAGTAATTTACAGTTTTTGCGCTATTCATAAAAAACAAAAAAATGGCGATTTCGATTTTTGCTTATAACTTGCTTAATTAAAATCATACCCAAAATATTTTTCGACATTATTCAGACACTTTTTTGCGTAGAATTGAAATTAGTTAATAAATTTTACCTATCTTAATTTGTTTTTGTTATTTTAATATCAACTTTCTTATTTTAAATACGGGTCGTAGTTGGCTCTGATACCATTAAAAAGAGATTTTTTTTCTCGTTTCATTGATGTATGGGTTGATAGGTTTATTTTTAAAAATAAGCAAGTTATAGCGATATTATTGTATTTGTTAAATTTAATCAAAGTGGCTATTGAAAAAAAAAAAAAAACTTCACATAAATAAACTAGCTGTACTTAATTCAACACAAAGAAACCTAAATAATTTAAGATATTTTTCAAATTACATAATAATTTATGATTTTTCAATTACTATTACTATTGAATCTAAATAATTATAACATGAGTTCAAAGTGTAGCCCACTATTCATATGCAATACAAATATGGGATCTGCACTTTGTAGATAATAATGTTTTGCTAAGCATATTTCTTTTGATTTGATAAACTTTTGTTAAACTAGCCAATCATAATTCTTTAATAATTGTGTTCAACTGACTTTTTATGATAAGCTGTTTTAAGAATATTTTATCAAATAGAAAGTAATATGCTTAGGAAAACATTGTCATCTACAAAGTGCAGATCTCAAATTTGCATTGCTCATGGAGGGCTACACTTTGAACGCATGTTATAATTTAGATTCAATAGTAACAGTAATTGAAAAATCATAAATTTTTATGTAATTTGAAAAATATCTTAAATTATTTAAGTTTATTTGTGTTTAATTAAGTACGGCTAGTTTATTTATGTGATGTTTTGCTTTGTTTTCCAATGGCCACTTTGAATAAATTTAACAAATACAATTATATCGCTATAAATTGCTTATTTTTAGAAATTAACCTAACAACCCATACATCAATGAAACGAGAAAAAAAAATCTCTTTTTAATGGTGTCAGAGCCAACTACGACCCGTATTTAAAATAAAAAAGTTGATGTTAAAATAACAAAAACAAAGGAAGATAGGTAAAACATTAACTAAATTCAATTCTATGCAAAAAACTGTCCTAATAATGTCGAAAAATATTTTGGGTATGATTTTAAATAAGCAAGTTATAAGCAAAAATCGAAAACGTAATTTTTTTGTTTTTTACGAATAGCCCAAAAACTGTAACTTTTTTTCAAGATTTTTTTTTCATAGAATAGTTGCTCTTAAATACTAGATCATTCTCACCCATTTAACCAACTCTGTATCTCTTACCGTTTACGAGATCAACTTGCTGTTCAAGTTAATTGGGACACCCTGTATTTCAGGTTAGGATTACAAGGGGGGTGGAACTGCTTTATGCAACGCTGTTCCGTGTTTTGATTTAGTACCAGGCCCCTTATTCAGGCGGCGCTTAAAAAAATGATTTAAATCATGCATAGATTCTCGCTAACACCGCACCAACAATGTATTGTGATTGGTTGCTAACACGGTGGAGCGAATATTTCAGTTTAAAATAAGTAAAAGATACCTAGTGTCACTTTATAACAATAAGCCGAGATAAATTACAAAGCCCTTACGGAAAGAAGCAGGTGGAGGTTGAAGGATTGCATACTTAAGATCTTTGTTTTCTTGGATGAATTACTTGATAGTGTCGATGGTATTTTTGATGCTCTACAACTCAATAAAGTATTAAAAATGACTGTTAAGCCGGCTCCACATCAATAAAAATTTATGTTGTATTTTGTATTTCAAATTCAACACAACCATTTGCGGCGCAAATTTAAATCTAGTTAAGTATTTTACCACGTAAATAGTTATCTTGTGCGTTGAACGGCCGAATCCGCTTGTGCACGTTTGTTTATGCCGAACAATGCACTCAAAATCAAGTCCACATTGACACGACTGTGCGGCGCAAATCTCTTTGAAGTTGGCTAAAAACCGACAGCACGATGGATAGCGTGCGTTGTTCGTCACGAAATTATTTGCGTGCATTTCTATGCGGCGCACAGTCGACACCAACAAAAATTTCGACAAACACGAGCAAATTTGTGTCAACGCACAACGCAAATTTTTATTGATGTGGATCGAGCTTTAAAGCTGCGGTACACATAAATCTTGTGTACAATCATACAAGTTTTTAACACCAACCTGTCTAGACTATGTAACTTGTGTAAAAAGCAAAACCTGGAGGATTAAGAAACTACATTTTCCACTTAACATGGATTTCAAGTACAAACATTAAAAAAAAAAACGAATTTAGATACACAGCGTCTCCTTCTATGGCGTTTAATTGAGAGCCCATAGATATTTTTTTTGGACAACAGCATGTTGTTACAAATATAAATTGAACGTTATCTGCATTTGGTCCTTATTTCAAAACATAGTTTGTTAATAACGTTGTAGCAGTACAATTAGCAGCTTTTAACTGAGGACGATAAGTCTAAACATTTAAGAACTCTCAAAAAGTACATCCTTGACTCAAAGACCTTGAGAACACAAAGTACTTTATAATTTTTGGACTCCACCTGCTTTTACATTAATCGTCGATGTTTTACGCCTACTACCTAAAGCAGCCCTTTACGTTAGTGGATCTTTCTTTTACAGACAATTTGTTCACGCATTATTTTTGTACCGGTGGTTCTTCCGATCAACATTAGTTCATCACATCTTAACAAAGATAAATACAATCCAAGGTGAATTTTATAAAGTCCTTAGTAGAAATTTACAACTTATCGAGTTCTCTTCTTACACTCATCATACATAATTTTGGGTACATAGAGAAATGTAAAATTTGTGAGCATACTTCATTTTTTTTAGTTCCCTGTCTGCTCTGAAAAAAGGATATGCTATAGTTAACTCTTTTGCCAAACTGTGACACATAATGTCTCGCATGTATAAAACGTTTAGGTTTATGTAAATCGAACCATTTGGTTTATAAGAAACCATATCTTATTTGGCAAAGGAATTAACCAAACCATATTAAGAAAAAAAAATTATTTTTCGGGTGCTATTCAATTAATGTCAGTTAGCTATACTTTTGGAACTTGTCATGTAGCATAAAATCTAAGATATCGGTTTAAATATTTTTGCGCTATTAATGACGTCACTTCCGGATAGCCAAGTAATACCTAATGTATTTTATGGGAATGGGCCATCCTATTAGTTTAGTATCCTTGACTTTACCCACCTCTTACATTGTCTAATCCAATACACAGGGTTAGGACTTAGGACAAAGTCCCAGAACGGTCGTTATCTTAGTTATTTTGAAATATTTTTTTAAATTTGGCTTGAATATTTGATCAAAAATAAAGAACTTATTGATAAGATTTTTGCTATTCTTGCATTTCTGCTTTAGCAGAATTTTTTGTTAAACGATATTTTAACATTTTCCGATGCAAAATAAAAAACTTTATTCAGAAACATCATCATCATTATGAAACAGAGTTTATGAAATATTAAAAAAACTATCACAAAATCAAGATAGTAACTACTGTCAGTTTGTTGTCAAATTTTTAATTTAGCGTCTTAATAATTTTAAATAATAAAAAAAAAAACTGGTGTAAATTGGATGGAACAAATTTGGCTTGTGGCTGTGTTAAATCAAGTGAGTTTTTGGAATTTCTTAATCTATGATTGTTGTAGGTGTTCTTATTTTGGAAATCTATGATACGTGATGTTTTGGCCTTTAGTTTTTTCTCACTGTTATTAGTGCAATTCACCACAGCGCAACCTCTACCTTGTCTTAATGTATTCATGGTTTAACTTAAACACGATACCGTTTATTAGGGCAAAAATTATAATTATGATTTTAATTAATTTCTTGTAATGTGTTTTTTACAATAAAGTTCTATACACAAGCTTTTAAAACTGCTGTTGCATCAAAAATACGCGATGTTTTTAAGGCAGTTGCAGTTACGGGGCAATGAATAAAAACCTTGTTTAAAAGATCTACAAAGCGAAAACATACAAGAAAAAAATTCGCATCCTTATGGGTATAAAAATAATATTTTTTTCTACTCATTAGGTATATGAAAGTTGTCATTTTCTCACTGCCTACTCTACATAAAAGTGTTACTTTTTTTACACTAGTGGCGAAAATAATGTCAATGTCAATGTCAAAAAAAAATTGTAAAATTTAGGATTTTTTTTTAGCCTCAACTAATAATAAACTAAAATTGCGTTAATGTTCTTCTGAAAGAATTTAATTTTAATGTACCATTTTATGTGAAAGCCCAAGAATGGTAAAAAAATTAATATTAAATATATTTCGTTTGCAGGTTATAATTTTATTTCTGTCAATGTCAGTGTGGTGGTGTCGCTATGGAAACGAAATGATTTATCAATACTTTATACATAATAATTATTGTCATTTAGTTCGTTGACATTAACTTTCGTTCTATAATAAAATTTTAAATTCGTAGAAAAAATAGCATTTACGACTCGAGATGAAATCAGTTTTTCTCGTTCGTGAGATTTGCTCACTCGCCGCTTCGCGGCTCGTGAATAAATCTCACCTCACGAAAAAAACTGGACTTACATCTCTTGTTGTAAAATAGAATATTTCATCCTTGCAGCAATAGCGCTACATATAAATTTTATAGGTTTTTATGTGGCATATTATAAAAGACCAATTAAGAGCGGTCTCAGTTCTGTACGCAAAAAGCGAGGTTTTCAAACATTAAAAATCATTACTTACTATTAAAACTCTGTAAAGCTTATAAATACGCACCTTATGAATAATGTTTTTGACATATTATGTCAAAATTTAAATACCATTCAATATAAAATCTAAGGCGTCGGTTTAAATATCTTTGCGTTATTAATGATGCCATTTCCGGAAAGTTCAGTAATACATTAGTCTTATGGGAATGGGCCATCCTTATAGTTTACTCACAGAACATACACAAGCAGAATGGAAATCTCCTAGTTACAAAACGAAACAGTATTAGACTGCCATCTAAATAAGGCGCTGTGAACTTTTTAGCAAAGAAATGAACCGTAGCACGCGACTCTAGCGCCCAATTTATAAGGATTGTTCAAGCACGGCTATGTACAATCCAACGAACTGTCGGGCATGCGTAGTATCGATGCTGCGCATGCTCTGACCGTTTGTTAGATCGTACATAGCCCTGCTTAAACAAACCTATACTTAACTTTAATATTTCTGATTAAAAAAATATAATTCATTTTAAAACAATATAAAATTGTTTGATAGAATTACTAAAACCTTATATTATTTGGTTATAAATTAAAATACGCAAAAAAAAAACGAAAATTAAAATAATACAAATATATTCATAAAACTGTAGTACATAGCACTATAACATCGTTAACAAAAACATAAAAAAGGAGCATATAATTAATTAGTCATTTTAAATGGATAAAACCCTAGTAAAAATTTATTTTGTGTGGTTTACAATGTCGTCCTACATTTATTATAAATTGGTAATTGTTATTTTTACATCAGATGATCAGTCTCGTACATTACATACTATTTTGACATTTTTATGCTTAATTTGCTAAAATAAGATAATAATGATCTTAAACGAAATCATTAAGAAAATTAAAAATGCTTTTTAAATATGTAAATGTATTTTGAATACAGATTTGAAAGCTAAACATTTTTTCTTTCTTGATTCTCCCAAAACAGTTATGTTTAGCGAGTTGAAGACTTTATTTTTTAAATAGCGCGATAGCTAATATTTTATTTTCAGTCGTATATTTCCTACCTCTTTTGTTTCTAACTGCTATATTAATTTGGTTCCAAAAAGAAATTCCAACTGTTGGAGAAAGTTTCTCCGTTAGTTTAATAAAGGACGTTTTCACTGAAAATTTTGTAGCTCGCGATTAGGGTCCGGAAAGTTGTGCATTATAGTTTCTATACCGCTGCAGTTTATTATGCAACATTTTCTCTTCATGTTTTATGAGTATTTGTTAAGTTTTTTAATTATTTATTACCACTTATTACTTTTATTTTTGACTGTTTACAATAAATTAAAGTTGACGCCAGGTATCTATTACCATTTTAAATTTAAATTTCTGCGCTACTATGTTAGCAACCAATCATAATAATGTGTGTAGTTGTTGTGCTACTAAAATTAGTGGAATCTGTAACTATCTTAAACATTTTTACTAGCGCCACCTGAATAAGGCGCTTGGTACTAAATCAAATTGCGTATGCATATGGAAGTGCCACCACCCTGAGTTTACTATCCTTGATAAACAACAACAACATTTGACAACAAACTGACAGTAGTTACATGTATCTTGATTTTGTGTTAGTTAGTTTTTCAGTTATTTTATTAACTTTATTCTAAAATAAATTCCTGATGCTGATATTTCTGAATTTATTTATCCCATGTCTTTAACGTTAGGTATGCTACGCGGAATTGCAAATGTTAGCAATATAGGAGTTAATACATAAATATGAGTAAAAGCAAAACGAAGTATTAATCGTTTATGTTATTCATAAATATTTTAGTAAGAGATTGTGTAGCTTTTAGAAATAATTAGCTTTGTAAACATTTGTACCGTTAACAGACCTAGCACTTTATGCAATGTAACCAAAATATAGATCCAATAAAGTAGTCCAGTATCTTATAAATAAAATTTAAAATAAATTTTTGTACATGAAAATGAAAATTTTAAAACAAAATTCTCAATCATATCAAATACCAAGCCGTGTGTTTATATTATAACAAATGTAAGATATGTATATCTGTTCTGTGATAATAAAATACAAGTAGAGAAAATTTGTAGTTTTTATTTTTTAATACAGTGGCAGGTTAATCTTTCTGGCTAATAGGTGTCCTGGACACCGTGTCCACGTAAAAGTGAATCTCTTGAGAAAATGGTCAGTAACGTTTTAGCTCCTAAGACAAGTGTCGTCAACCTGTGAATTAACAAACAAAACAAATGTAGTCAGATGTCATATTTTCGTTTATTGTAACAATCATTTTTGGTTGTGTAAGTTATTTTTATGTTTTTTATTAGTTGTTTATTATGTCCAGTTTTATTTGTATAAAACATGATTTTGTTAAATATTTTCAATAAATCTCAGAGTTATATTTTAATAAAATCGAGTTTTTCTCCAAAACGATGGTTCCTATCAAAAAACTTTAAGTTACTAAAAATGTACATTTTAGACCTACCTATCCGACTGTTACAATAAAAAATTGAAATTACGATCGACAAAAAAAAAACAGCAGGTTATTTATCTGTTATTATCGATTGTAGCGCCCCCTATGGTGTGATTTCGCTCAAACTTATGCATAAAAACACACTAGCCTATTGTAGAATACGTGCCAAATATAAATGTTGTAGGTCGAAGCGTTCTTGATTTATCAATAAAACAACAATTTTTTATCTCCTCTTCATGGGTCTGTAACTTTGCAACGATGCAACTTTCCATAAATCATGATGGGCTTAATCGTCCTATTTTTCAATGTAGATTCACCAGTAGAAATATCCTACATCGTTCAGAAACACCCTGTATACAGGGTGGTATACATAGAAGGGCCACTATTGGGATCTCGTAAACGGTAAGAGCAAGAGCTACAAAAAAGTTTAAATTAGACAAATTGTTTCCGTTCCTGTGACCTATTTAGTGATGCTTTAATGTTTTAAAAAAGTTTCATGACACGCTAGATAATGAACAAAAATCAAAATGGGCATTTTTATAAAATCAGTTATGGTTAATGGTAATGGCACAAAAACATTTTTAGGGAAAAAGTTGGGGATTTTTTTACGCATGTAAAATAAAAACATTTTTTTTTAAAATATTATTTTAATTTATGGCACTCTAGAGCAGGGGTGCGCAAACTTTTTATGCCACGCCCCCATTTTTTTCAGCATGTCAACTTGCGCCCCTTCAATTTTTTTTCGCTTTGAAGTTAGCAGGCATCAATAATTTTCGATCAACCGATACGAAATATTACAGAAATACAACATTGCAAACAGAAAACATATTTGAAATGCAGGGCCACTATGGGGACTCGTAAACGGTAAGAGTTACGATTTCGGTTAAATTAGGGCAAAGTTGTATATTCAGATGCTTAATAATTTGACGCAAACAGAACTTATCTAGCTCTTTTAGTTTTTGAGATATAGGGAAAAAAGTAAAAAAGTTGATTTTTGTTTTTTGCCCGTAACTTTTTCATTTGATGTGAAATTTAATTTCTGTAAAAACTTTTTTATGACCACTTTTTGCAAGGAATCAGAATCTCCAATTATATTTTCCGTGCGACGTTTCGTTTTTTTAAAACCATCATCAGGTTATTTTTTCTTATGGACGCTATATCTGATTTTGATGCCAATTTGTAGAGCATCTTTTTCTGAATTCGACAATGTGTAACACTTGGGACTTTTTTGAACTAATTGTTGTTAAAAATGGCAAAAACAAATACATATTTTATTTAAAACAAATCCTAATCGGCAGGGTAAATAATTGTCTTTGTCCCTTTTTCCTTGAAAGCACGTAGATAAACCGCATGAAATTACTATTAAGGGGATTTAATTTAAAAAATAGGTAATAATAAATATGTTAGGAATGCATTAACATTGTTTAGAATATTTTCTTTGGTTAAGTAATAATTTCTCTAAAATTAAGGTTTGTTCATAATAAAATAAGTGAGTGTCGGCTAATTCGTTTAGAGTATACAAGTTTGTGTCTGACATTTTTAAAAAAAGGTTAGGTTGTGAACAAGCCTTAAGTCAAGCATGACATTAGCCAACTGAGTTTAGTAAAAAAAATATTTGAGGTGTATAAACAGAGTTTGTCGATGCATCTTTAGCGCTAATTTTCTCGAAAACGGCTACGTTTACAGCAAAAAACAAAGAGGGACGAATTTTTTCCTCTTAAGTCGTACTTTCTTATGGACGAATGACATTTTCTCCTTTATCCCAGAGAAAAAAATTCTGAAGATGGTAAGCGGATGACCTGCCCATAAATCATACTTCCAATTACGTGTTTTCTTTCTAATTATCCCACAAAGTCAATGGGAAACACCTAAACATTTCGGCCAAGTTTGACAGCTCTAGCTTAAACGGCTAGGACGTAATCGATTTTTTGATTTTTTTTTCTTGCAACTTTGGAGGTCTCTAACTTTGAAAGGAAGCATTTTCAGATAATAAAATATTTGACAAATGATCATTTTCACTCAAGAATATGCACCTACTTTTTGGCGGTGTATAATGGGGACACCCTGTATACATACTTAAATCCCGTAAATTATCATGACAACGTATTATTTATTATTCTTTTTTTTTTTTAAAGCGTGGGCTTTGAAGTCCTCGTGTCAGCTGTAGTTTTGGCGCCCTCTAACGTTTGGCGCATCGGGCGGGTGCTCGGTCAGTCGAACCATTCTTCTTGTATCTTAAACGTTTTTGATCACACGTTCCTCGCACTTAAACATCCACTATGTATTGGTTCTATTTCATGGCACACTAGTTAGTTCCTTTGGGCGATCTCAGGAATTTTTGGGACCTAAAAAAATAAATGAACTCATATATTTTTTAAAAGAGAAAAAACAATGTTTTTAATGATCCCAGAGGTAACTTAAGTTTCCATTAAATGTGCAATTCTATTATAAAAACCATAGGAATTAAACATCTAATAAACAAAGAAAATTAAACATATTTACAATTTCTCTCCAAAACATTTTTTTTACTAACAAAAACTGCATAGGAGATTTCCTAGATTTACAAAAAATGACTAATTTCTGTTTTTTATCCATATCTAGCAAGACATGGATTACATAATAATAAATATCGCTGAAGATGGTCTCTAAAGTGGAAACATTTTGTACAGTTTAATTGATTTGTATTGCTTACCATTTATGACATTCCTTTGGTTGTTCCTGTATCTGGCCAACAATGTTTTGTATTTCAATAACAAAACAAAAAAGCAAGGACCAGCATTTGTTAAAATTTAGTTTACCAACCATTTCCGCATATTTGTTTTTCAAAATTACCGGCGTCAATACTTTATTTTTTTCCATTGGAATGTATGCGGCGTTGAAAATACATTGTCAACACACCTGAATCTTTGCTCACCTAGTCTAAATCACAGGAAAAAACAAAGTTCAAGCGTGATGACTTGTAAGGGACATAAGACTGCTCGCTGTTGGTAAAGAAAATCCATTTTACTAAAAGTAAAAGCAATGTCGCATGTTTGAACAGATTATCTTCTTTTAGTATCATCGAATGGGTTTCTGTGCACTCAATGGAAGTAAACTACACAAATATTTATCGGGTTAAAAAAATGTTACATATTTCAGGATGAAATTGTATACCAAGATGATGGGATGAATAGTTTCCCGTCTAGCCTATAGAATGTGCAATTTTTCATGAATTGTCTACGGTTTTTTCCAGTGACATCTTTCATTAGTTTAGCTATGAGGTTTCGGCTCTATTTCTGAAAGGGCCCCCCGACGTATGATGATGAAACTGACATATATTGTAAAACTCGAAGAGATTATTCTAATGATAGCCTTTTTTGCGGAACTTCACCATTGAGAAAATGTAAAATCTTCAAGAAATTTCCACAGTAGTTCAAATGTATTTCGGTTATTGTTGCGTAGAAAAAAAAAATGCTATGTTCACAAATTAATTTATTTAGCCGCGAGTCCTTCTACTGTTATGTGTAGGACGGTTAAGTTGTGTTGTGCTGACTTTTTTTCATGTTTTTCTGTCTTGTGTTTGTTGTGTCTGTTTTATGTCTTTTCATTAGATTTTTCTATCCCTTGCTGCTTTTTTTACTTCGCCTAGCCACGCTTTTTTCGGTCTACCTACCTCTTTGCTTTCTCCCTACGATCTTGCTTCATACGCTTTTTTGGTTAAACCTTTCTTCTTTCATCCTATAAATTTAACCCAACCATCCTAGCTGTCTTTCTTGTATTTTTGTTTTAACTAATTTTATCTTTCATTTCTGATTCTATCTTTTTTTGGTTTTTCCTTGGATTTTTCTTAGCTACTATTTTTGTTTGTGCGTGTCCACGTTCCACTTTCGTATGAAACTGCCGGGGTTACCAATTTTTTTACCACTTCCACTTTTGTCGTTCTGTGACGTCTCTATTTCCAAAAATGTTGTTTTTAACCTGTTAAATATTCTTCCCACATTTCCTGTCCTTTCGTTTATTTCCTTGTCCATTCCACCATTTCTCAATGAACACTCCTAAATATTTCAAACTTTCTACCTGTTCCAACCTAAGCCCATTTAAAGTGATGTTAAGCCCTTTGTTCTCTGTTGTAACAACCATGTTCCCAAATATTGAATACCTATAACTCTGTTCAGATCAGAAATAGATGGTCAAGTTAAAGGTAGGTTAACGTCTTTTTTTTTTAAATATATACTATCACTTTCCATATTTAATATCAAATCCTCAACGGTGAGCGTCCACATTAGAACCTCTTCTTTGGGTCCTATAATACCTACAGGGTGATTAAAATTCGAGTTTAATCATGGGGATCTCGCTTATTATAATAGCTAGAGTGTAGGTTTAAATTTGGCAAAAATGCTAAATTTTGAGCTCAATAATTATCTCAAGAGAAATTGGAAATATCTCAAACGGTATCTGAGAAAATTAGGAAAAACTAGAAAATACGATTTTTGAAAATCATCTATAACTCCTTCGAAGTTTGAAATATTTCAAACGTTTAAAAACATTGCGTAAGCAACTTTTTAAGTCGAATCGGATGGTGGTGACAAATTCTTCCTAGATCGATTCGTTTTTGTTTTATGGCAACCAACTTTGTTTTTTTTTTATGGGCGCAATTTTGGTTATTTACATAATCTAATAGCATTTATTTTTCTGAATCCATTGATGTATCACACATGGTATTTTACTGTTTTATTCATTGTCAAATTAAAAAAAAGGGTTTTAAACAAAAACCATTATAAATCAGGTAAGTCGGTCGTTGTAGTTTATGTTGTTTCCATGACAACCAATCAACAAACTAAAAGTTTTGAAAGTGGGGCTTTTGGCAAACTTGGAGAAAAATATGGCAGAAATGTTTCAGATGGAAATAAAAAAACATTTTGATTACAAACATATCCGGAAAAAACACTACATTAAACACGTTCACTGCCACTGACTCGAGGTTTGAGTCATGGCGGTCGTTCATTAGGAGCCAATGACTAGACATGTGAGTCACGGACATATCTATACTAAATGTTCCAGTATTTTGTTAGCCGTTGTGAGCCTACTTTACGGTTTTACTGGCTTGTAGGGAAAGGTGAACCTCAACTTTTCCTGGTGTCGGTTTTTAAAATTTGTTTTGGTAAACAGTTACACCTTTTAATAAAATATACTAAACATTAAATATTTCAATAAAACGCGTTGGCCTTTGAGGGTCGGAACAAAATTTTGGTTGGCAGTGAACGTGTTAAACAGAATTTTAAGTAAATTTGTATAAATGTGATAACGTATAACAAAACTTAAAAGAATGGAATAAAAAAATCGCAGTATATCGTGTTTTTCTTCGTTATCAAAGTTAATTTTTACCAATTTATTAATGCGACAAGTTATGGGCTTTCGAAACTTTTAGTTTGTTGATGGGTTGTCATGGAAACAACATAAACTACAATGACCGGCCAACCTGATTTATAGTTGTTATTGTTAAAAACGTATTTTTTCAAATTTGACAATGATAGAAGAAGTAAAATACCATGTGTGATACATCAATGGATTCAGAAAAATAAATGCTATTTGATTACTTAAATAGCGAAAATTGCCCCCATAAGAAAAAACAAAGTTGGTTGTCATAAAACGAAAACGAATCGATCTAAGAAACAATTGTGATCACCATTCGATTCGGCTTAAGAAGTTGCTTACGCAATGTTTTTACACATTTGAAATATTGCAAACTCCGAAGGAGTTATAGATGATTTTCAAAAATCGTATTTTCCAGTTTTTCCTAATTTTCTCGGATACCGTTTGAGATATTTCCAATTTCTCTGGATTATTAATGAGCACCAAATTTGGCAACTTTGCCAGAATTAAACCTATACTCTAGCTATTACAATAAGCGAGATCCCCATGCTTAAACTCGAATTTCAAACACCCTGTATACTGGTGCTTGTTCTTTTGTTTGCTTGTTGGTTTCTGAATAAGTCTCATATATGTTTGGGCGCAGAGAGTTATACTTAAAGTGACCATTTCCCCAGTGGCACAAAGTTGCCGTGCATACTAGGTGGCGCTAACATATTTAATGCATTTTGAATTCCTTTTAAATTTTCAAATTCCTGACATTTTGGAACCTTCGAAAATCGGGAACGGAAAATCGTATTTCTCGCAGGGTTGACCTTATTTAAATCAGCTGACTTTTTAAAAGTCATGATTTAAATCAAACTATTAATTTATTTTCACGATTCAACGTCACATTTATAGTTTTCCGGATCTATAACGACTTATTGCGAACCTATGGAGGGGGGAGGTTCTAACCCCTCTGACCCCCCACCTGCCTACGCCACTGAAACCAAAGGTCCATGGACCCTCAACCAAGGGGTACGTAAAACTTCTACAGAGGGTACGTGTCAAATACAATGACCGGAAAAATGTATTGATGGAAAGCAAGACCTAACAATTTTCTACTAAATATGTTTACATTGTGTTATATGCAAAAATAAAGTTATTTTGAAATGGACAAATCGACATGACACTTCACAGTGAGGCCAAGGGGTACACTGATGGAAACTGGTTCAGAACCGCTGCTCTACAGAAATTTTCTTGTCTTCTCAAGACGGATTGCAATAGATTTGCTTTGTAAATTTTCACAATAATTTTTAAATTTAGGGTTTACAGCGTCATTTAAAAAGTCTCCCAACAACTGGAATTTATTTATCATCTATTGTTCATAAATATTTATCTATATATATAAAAATGAATGTATGTATGTTTGTATGGATGTTTGTATGGATGTTTGTCCTTTATGCATTCCTATACTATTCATCCGATCCTGACCAAATTTGGCACAGACAATCTATAGGACCATGGAAAGAACATAGGCTATATGAGAATTCCCAAAAAAATCGTCCGGAAAAGATATTGAGGAAAACGTGCCAAAATCTTACACACAACATTTAAATCGGGTCGTCTGGAGCGAGAATTTCGTCAAAATTTGACAATCTGTCAATTCGACGTAACGTTTAAACGCTCGAACCTTCTACGCGCAAGCCGGGATCTAGCGGTGAAGGAGCCCCGAAGGGGCTCTGGAATCGCTAGTTCTTGATAAAAATTAATGCATGGCCTAAATTTAATGTTAAGATTTAAAAAAATGCATGACAGATTTTAATGATTTTAAAAATATTCGTAAAAGTATAGTGCCCCTATTTCAAAACAAAAAAAAAATCATGCGAAAAAAATTTTACAAATCAAAAACATGACAATACGAAATTGACGTTAACATTTCATCTTTGAAGTTAATATTCTGTGGCTTCTGTAGGCGTTAAGTTGGACAGATAGTTTTGTATACTTTTATTTTTATAGTTGCTTAGTAAGAAGCCTTTGTGGAAAGCCACCAAAACAATAAGACAACCCCAATGTTGCATTCCTCCAATTCTCACAGAAGAAGGCGATTGGGCCAAGAGTAACAAAGAAAAGGCAATTTCATTCGCCAACTATCTTGAAAAAGTATTTCAACCAAATCCCTCGAACATAGAAAATTACGATGACAGCGATATTGAACGATTACTGAACTCACCGTACCAATTAGAAATTCCACTCGAAAAAATTACAGTACACCAAGTTAGCAACGCAATCAAAACTAAGCTAAATAAAAAGAAAGCCCCAGGTTATGATTTAATAACAGCGAACATCTTGAGCAATATTTCTAACAAAGGATTAAGATACATAACGCAAATATTCAATGCCATCTTGCGAACAGGTCACTTCCCTATGCAGTGGAAGGTGGCAGAAATTATACTGCTTCCTAAACCGGGAAAAACCTTTGACCGAATTAAAATCCTACAGACCAATTAGCCTGCTTCCAATCATGTCAAAACTATTTGAAAAAGTGCTACTAGAAAAATTAGAACCTATACTCCAAGTCCGCCAAATTATACCAACGTACCAATTTGGATTCAGAGCCCAACACTCTGCAATAGAGCAAATCCACAGGATAACGAAGAGGATCAGACAAGACTTTGAAGATAAAAAATACTGTTCAACTGCTTTTCTAGACATAACGCAGGCATTTGACAGAGTTTGGCACACAGGGCTACTCTATAAAATCAGAAAACTTTTACCTTTAAATTACTTTCTTATCCTAAAATCCTACCTCACCAACCGCCATTTTCGAGTAAAGTATCAGGACGCGTACACCGACCTCAATCAAATAAATGCTGGTGTTTCCCAGGGGAGTGTGCTGGGACCGATACTGTTTCTTATATATACTTCCGATATGCCGACCAAAGAAACCGTCCTTACTGCAACTTTTGCCGACGACACGGCAGTCCTAGCCTCACACGAAAACCCCACCAGAGCGTCACACATTCTCCAGTCCCATCTTCGGAAGTTGGAAACCTGGTTTAATCAGTGGAAAATCAAGGTTAATGAGACCAAGTCAGTACACGTCACCTTCACAAACCGAAGAGGTAGATGTCCACCTATCACCCTAAATAATCACTAGATACCGCAACACGATGAGGCCAAATACCTTGGACTTACCCTGGACAAAGGACTCACCTGGCGCAACCACATATTCATCAAACGTAAGCAGTTGGATTTGAAACTTTCCAAACTTTACTGGTTAATTGGACGCAAGTCCAAACTGTCGCTAGAAAATAAACTCTTGGTGTATAAATCCATCTTAAAACCAGTGTGGACGTATGGAATCCAACTGTGGGGAACTGCGTCAAATTCAAACATAGATATATTGGAAAGATTTCAATCTAAAGTCCTCAGAATTGTAGCCAAAGCCCCGTGGTTTGTACCAAATACCAACATCAGACACGATCTACAGATGAAAACCGTTAAAGAGGAAATCAAACAGCACACCACGAATTACGCCAACAGAATTAGAGATCACCCAAACAGCCTTGCCAAAGAACTCATGACCCAACCACTACTCAGAAGCCGCCTCAAGCGCCACACCACAACAGACAGATTCGAAAACTTAAACTAATTATGTGTTGTGCTAAATAATTATGTATTGTGCTAAATGTAAAATCCCAGTTGCTACACCTAGCAAAGCTATAAGTATACGGGAAGCTACCACAGGGTAGCTTTTCACATGTCCTTGTTACCGTCAAACCATTTGATTATTGTATAAATAGCATACAGATTTCAAATTAATAGGGATATAAAAAAAAAAGTTCATATTAGTGCCAACATTCAAAAACTTCGTCACTAATAAAAGAATTTTTTATAATTGATTTTTTAGAAAATTTTATCCTTGAGAAAAGTTGGTGCATGGTCTAAAACTAATTTTAAGTTAAAAAAAAGCTCGACAAAAATCCATACGACACTAGCTTTTAGCGATTTTTGAAATATTCGCAAGTTTAGAGAGCCCTTATTTTAAGAGTTTAAAAAAAGGTCAAGGAAAAACGATATTTTATTCAATATTCAATATATTTAAATTCCAAACAACGTTTCTTACTTTTTTACAATTCTTGCAATAAGGACCCTTCCAAATATTTCTTCTTCTTCTTAATCGGTTCCTCTTTTACCTTTCGGTGTCGAGGTTTGCTTTTCTATTTCTGTATTATGTTTCTCCACTCCTGCCTATCGTTAGCTAATTGTGGCACATCTCTCCAGCTGACTCCTTTTTCTTCTAGTCTCTGCCGCACGTGAGAATGGGCACGAACACTGAATTAAAAACTCGCGTCTTCGCGACAGCAACATTACAAACAAAATATAAGATAACTGAAGAAGACTTCATGGGGTGATAACAAAAGCTGCTGAAGATGCATTAACAGGAGAGAACCGATTTAAGGAAAAAGACTGGTACCTACGACAAAGAGTGCCGAGCTGTAGAAAAAAGAAAAATAACTAGAGAAAAAATTATAGGAGCAAATAATGAACAAAATAGGCAAAAATACAAAGAAGCTAGGAAACTAGCAAAAAACACCTGTAGGAGGAAAAAAAGGCTATCATTTGAGAACAAAATCATGAAAATGGAAGATAACTTTAAAAACAAACAGATCTGTAATTTATACCAAGATGTAAAAAAAAAAATCAGGTTACACTAAACATACACCGTTTTATAGGACAAAAACAGGAAGGCTACTGGGAGGAGACAATTAAATAATCGAGAGGTGGAAAGAATACTTTGAAGAACTTTTAAATGGAAAGGAGGATGAAAAACATGAAAACAGTGAAATGAACGAATTGGACGAAGAGGAAAGGGTAGAAAATCTAGGAACCCAAGAGAATGTGCAACAACAACAAGAGGTACAACCCCCAACGGGAAGCGAAATAAAGAAAATAATTAAGAACAAAAAATAACAAAAGCCCGGGAGAAGACGGAATAACAACAGAAATGATTAAATATGGAGGTGAGGAACTGCATGAAGAAATTACAAAACTATTGCTAGACATATGGCACGAAGAAAAAATCCCTAAAAGCTGGACAAGGGCCATGCTTAGCCCAATACATAAAAAAGGCGACAAAACAATATGCGACATCTACAGAGGCATAGCTCTCCTAAACACAACCTACAAGGTACTAGCGACAATTGTTAAAGAAAAACTCAGCAGCTATACCGAAAAAATCACAGGGGATTATCAATGCGGATTCAGGACCAATAGATCGACCATAGACCAAATTTTTACTTTAAAACAAATATAATTGAGCCTACGAATACAACACTGAGCTGTATGTGTTATTTATAGACTTCAAACAAGTATACGACACAATAAAAAGAGAACAATTGTACACAGCAATGAAAGAATTTAAAATACCCGACAAATTAATAAGCATGACAAAGGCGACACTTCAAAATACGGAAAATGTTATAAAAAACAGAAACATGAAATCAAAAGTGTTTTAAGTGTCTAGAGTAGAGGACTGAGACAAGGAGACCCGCTGTCGGCGTTGTTATTTAATGTAGCCTTAAGGTGGGTACAGACATGCAACAAAACATCGTATCGTAACCGTGGCATAACATGTCTGGACGGCACTTCGTAACATCGTAACACCGCAACATAGTAACATCGTGGCGTCCCATTGGTATTCCAGCGTCACATCAAAGAAATGTTACTCGCTGATGTTGCACCATGCGTTTTAAGGTGGGTACAGACAGGCAACAAAACATCGCACCGCAACACCTTCGCGCATAGAATGTTAATAATAACATTCTATGCGCGAAGGTGTTGCGGTGCGATGTTTTGTTGCCTGTCTGTACCCACCTTTATGTATGGATAGGTCTGCGTAACATACCTACGTTTATTTTCATTTGTGCACCAACCCTTGCTTGCAATGGAGTGGACAGAGGAAATGACTGTTAATAGAAAAGTATCAAAGCAAGGAAGTTTTGTGGGATGCAAAACATTCCAGGTATTATATAATAAATAAAAAAAAAAAATGATGCTTGGAAGGAACTTGGTGTGGAGTTTCACATAACAACAGAGGTAGGTATATAACTGCGTCTGCCATTAACGTCTCTTTTTATTTCTACAAACCAAATGATGCATAACTATACAGGGTGTAGACTCGGATCACGCAACATAGCAATTTCAATGGTAAAATTTTAAAAGTCGAATTCTTGCTCCGCTAATTATTTTAGAAAAAAAGTGCAAATACGTTTTTTGTAGAGAAAAAAATTCTGTATCCATAAATGTAATCAATATTACTTTTTCGTTTTCCAAAAACAGAAAAATAAGCAAATTAAAAAACGCGTTTTCGCGAAAATCTGTAGTGCCTTGGAATTATGCTACGACAACTGCCCATCTTACTAACACTTACTGTCACTTTGACGTTTGAAGTTTATTCTTAATTTTAATTTTTATTATATCTTGCAATGAAAACATAACTAATTGTGTAAAATAAATGTTTGATAAAATATAAAGGATAATTAAGAATGAATTTCGCGTCAAAGTGACATTAGGCTGGGCAGTTGTCATACCATAATTCCAAGGCACTACAGATTTCTGTCCAAAAGCGTTTTTTAATTTGCATAATTTTCAGTTATTGGAATATGAAAAAGTAATATTGATTACATTTATGGATACAGAATTTTTTTCTCTACAAAAAACGTATTTGCACTTTTTTTCTAAAATAATTAGCGGAGCAAGAATTCGACTTTTAAAATTTTACCATTGAAATCGCTATGTTGCGTGATCCGAGTCTACACCCTGTATATGCTGCCGCGGCAATGTCCATCTTTTCGCAGTGTTTCGAAATATCTAAATATTGCACTATAACTATAACTAACTAACCGTATTCCACAATTACTAAAAGTAATACCAATATGGTGGAACGCCAGAATGTTTGCGGCGATGTTACGCGGCAAAGTTTTGATACGATGCAATTCACGGCACACAATAACTTCAACGCGCAACAACAATCTGTACGCGACGGTGTTACGATGCGATGGTTTGTTGAATGTCTGTACCCACCTTTAGAAAACATAATACAAGATAGCGGAATCAACAGAAATGGCAACATATACGCAGACAACCACCAATGCATTGCTTTCGCATACGACCTTGCGATCATCAGCAAAACAAAAAAAGATATCCAAAACATTATCAGGAATTTTTGTCTAAAAACCGATTCCGCAACCTTCAAAGACGATTAAAGTAGCCTCAATGTCATTTGAAACTTACAAAAACGTTTTTTGGACAATTGTTGACATAACAAAATTCAATTTATGCAGGTCACGGCACACTTAATAAAAAATTAAATTTTGGTTCAAAAATTATTTTGAGGTTATAAAAACTAACCAAAATAGTGGTTGTATCCAAAATCGCTTCCTCTTTCCAAAAATGTAATAATATACAGAGTGTTCCATTTAAAATTACAAAGTTTGAGTCATTTCCGGCGAAACCGGAAGTGAAACAATTGTGTGCATGTGCTCAAAAAACCCGATTTTTTGCACATATCGTATTTATAAAATTTTATTTATCTAAAATCAAAACTAAAAAAAAAAAGAGGGGTGTACCACACTTCATTTACACCTTGTAGGTATACCGGGTGGTGTAAATGAAGTGTGGTACACCCCCTTTTTTTTCTTTAGTTTTGATTTTAAATAAATTAAATTTTTGACATATGATATGTGCAAAAAACCGGGCTTTTTGAGCCCTTGCACACATTTGTTTCACTTCCGGTTTCGCCGGAAATGACCCTAACTTTGTTATTTTAAATGGAACACCCTGTATATTTTTATATTTTTGGAAAGAGGAAGTGATTTTTGATACAACTACACTATTTTCGTTAATTTTTATAACCTTAAAATTTTTTTAAAACAAAATTTAGTTTTCTGTAAAGAGTGCCGTGACCTGCACAAATTGATTTTTATTATGTCAACAATTGTCCAAAAAACGTTTTTGTAAATTTTAAACGATATTTAGGTTACTTTAATCGGCTTTGAAGGTTGCGAATTTTCACAATAATTTGAAATTTTTGAAGCAGATTCTTAATAAAAATACAAGTTATTGGTATTGATGGATTCGTTAGAAGATGCTCGATTTAAATAACCGCTAGTACCAGCATGGTTGCATTTAAAAAAATTGACTTTTTGCCGAAAAACCAATTCCGCAACCTTCAAAGCCGATTAAAGTAACCTAAATATCGTTTAAAATTTACAAAAACGTTTTTTAGACAATTGTTGACATAATAAAAATCAATTTGTGCAGGTCACGGCACTCTTAACAGAAAACTAAATTTTGTTTTAAAAAAATTTTGAGGTTATAAAAATTAACGAAAATAGTGCATTTGTATCCAAAATCACTTCCTCTTTCCAAAAATGTAAAAATATACAGGGTGTTCCATTTAAAATAACAAAGTTGGGGTCATTTCCGGCGAAACCGGAAGTGAAACAAATGTGTGCAAAGGCTCAAAAAGCCCGGTTTTTTACACATACCATATGTCTAAATTTTTATTTATCTAAAATCAAAACTAAAGAAAAAAAGGGGGTGTACCACACTTCATTTACACCCGGTATTATAAGTACCTAGTACCTACTAGTGTTTGATTTGTTGTTTAAAAAAAAATATTATTGACAGTAAACCTACTGAATGTAGTTGGATGAAAATGAATTAAATAAAAATAAAGATTCTGTTCAATATTAACAAGGATCAAATGAATATCATATTTCATTGTAATATCTTCAATGGTGTTTTAAGTGTTTGTTTGTTTCCATACTTTGGCGCAGCACTGTATGAACTTAATATAAACATGCGTGCGTTTTGTTTTGTGCAGGAAACTGCAATATCCGCTGACATATCGTCAACCCATTTCACTTAAAAATCAAACCTCTCCGTCACATGCGTCAACGGAGATATAAAAACCATGTACCGATGATTGTAAATTTATGTATCTGCAAAGGAAGACACAGAAAGCGTATAAATGACGCAATGGGATGTAAAATGATAACAAACATCGACTTTACACTCAAACTTGGCTGGCAACGATGGAATTTGTGGACTGGGCCGGGCCGATGGTATCTGTTGCTGCGCAAAGTGTTTTCACACACCTGAAACTTTGCTCACCCTGTACAATTAAACGGGAGGGCAAAATTTCAAGCTCATGAACCAGTACACTTTATTATCAAGCACGATGAAAGTGCATCAAGTTCATTCACCTCGATCTTCTGTGATCACCATCTGAAACAAATATCAAATGTATACTTTTAATATTATACAATAAAAATAATCCAGTGTTTTCAGCATTAATTGCCGTGTTTTTTCTGTTTTGTTATTTAAAAGTTGGTGTATTCCTACTAGGAGGGTAAATCTCCGATTTCGGAGCAAGTGATTCCGCACCCAAACAAATTTTGACCAAGGTCATCAAAATTTTGACGACCTTGGCTTTTGACTTAACGCGAAAAAGTTCTTAAATATACGAGGCATATTCGGAAAGTAAGTACCATTCGGCTCTAAAAAAAAAAACGAAAATGTATTTTGGAAAATTACATTTCCTACAATTTCAACTATTTATCTGCATAGTTTCCGCTAGGGTACCTCTATAAACAGGGTAAGGACAGGCGCTGGGCAACTTTCTGATTGCGATATGGTCGAGTTTCGCTTGGCACTAGGCTGCGACCTCCAGATTTTAAATAGTTTGCTTGGAGATCATAGACAGTTGTACACATTTTATTTTTTACTTGCGTGTTCAGAGTGTTTAAGTGTAATCCAAGACTTTAAAAGACATTAGTGATGTAAGTTATTACCATACGTAAATTTCATAAGTTAATTTAAATACAATTATTTTTTAAATTTTTAAGAAAATGTGCATTGTAATTATTTGTCTACATCAATTTAATAGCAATGATTGGAATTAATAATGTAATTTTGTCATAAAATATGAAAATAAATTGATAAATCTATACTTTTTAGTTGCCCATTGGACATTAAAACAGGAATTAAGTAAACAATTGTTTACAACTTAATTATCATAATTAATTAAAGATGCTTAATATTCGTATCAACACATTGATCTATCTTGGAAACAAAGATTTGTGTGGCATAGACTTAGCTAAATTTTGACCAAAGTCGTTATTAAATAATTTTGTTAAGTTAGGTATTAGGGTTCTACATTTGATAAATAACGATGCAATTAACACAATTTTTGTAAACGTAAAAATGAAAAATATGTTTATTATAACGTGTTGTTTTTTATTCCTTGAAAGCAAATGCAAATTATGAAAAGATATTATCTATTTATAATTTTATAATATAGGTCCAATCAAGCGTTCAGTAATGACTTCTGGTAAACTAATCGCATTTAATACAGATTATGTATTTTTGTAAAGTAATTTTTAACAAAAAAAATTATTTAAAAAACGGTTTTTAAATTGTTTTGGTTAAAGTTACCGTTTTTTTGTCAATTAAACCGGTTTCTTACCCTGCTTAAAAGTAAGTACAGCAATATAGTTATTGTTGCAACTATCGTACACACACAAAAACACTGTTATTACATGTGTTTTAAATTCTTTTATGTACACTGCGTGTATCATGGGTTGCATGCCTACCATGGAAATACGCGCTCCGTAAATGTTTTTAAACATTAATAGCTAATAACAATTATTAAGCCTTTATTTTACTTACTTTTTAGTTGCTATACTTACTATTGCATCTATTTCTGCATGCCAATTGAGTTTTTACAGTCGAATTTCACTTAAAAATAAGGTTATTAAAAGAAATCCCATATACAGTGAGCTCGCGTTATAAGCAACTGACGGCGGCCAATTCCGATCTAAAAGTTGCTTATAACGTGAAAGTTGCTTATATGATAGAAATAGAAACGATTCGATTTTTAACATAAATAAATCTTGTTTTTAGTAGTAAAACTAAAAATAAAAGTTTACACCATAACAACGCGATCGTTGTCGCGTTGCTATGGTGATCTGTACGTACCTATGTCAAACGAAATACGCGCGTGCCACGTACCTTTAGTCGTGATCTATGTACCTACTTGTACATCTCTCAAATAAAAAAATATGATGTGATGTCATGGCAAGTATACAGAGCGGATGAAACGGCCTTATTTTAAAAGTGTTTACCGGACAAAACTCTTGTTCATACACGTAAGAAAAATATTCCCGGGAGAAAAATATCTAAGCAACGAGTTAGGTACTATTATACCGTGTGCTAATTCCAGCGACAATCATAAATTGAACTTATGGTCTTTGGTAAATGATATTGTATTGTTTTTGTAAGTGGACTGTATTTTATATGTTGAATGAAAGATTGATTTAAATTTTAATGTTTATTCTTGCTTGTACCTACATTGGCATACATCACACGTCGATGTGCATTGTAGCAGTTTAGGTTAGCTACTACCACCCTTCTCGTGGGCAGGTTATAATACAAAATAAAGTGGGGGTACGCTAGACACAACGTAAATTCATACAGATATAAAGCCAAAAATTTTTAGTAATTTAACCTACGAGTTTATTATATTATTATACAGCATCATTCAAAAAGTCTGAAACAAATGGAAAAATTTTTTATTATTAATTTCTCAAAAAAATTTATCCTTGATAAAAGTTGGTGCATGGTCTAAAATTAATTTAAGGGCTAAAAAAGTTTGATAAAAAGTCAGAGAACACTAGATTTTACCGATTTTTGAAATATTTGTAAGTGTAAAGGGCTCTTATTTTAAGAGTTAAAAAAAAGTGTAGGAAAAAAGTTATGTAGAATCCAAAAATAAGTCTAGATTTAAATTTTGACGGTCAAATTCAAATTTTTATTTTTTAAGAAATTTTAACATTCAAAAAGTCTGCAACAAATGGAAAAGTTTTTTATTACCGATTTTTCTGAATATTTTATTCCTAATGAAGTTGGTATATGGTCTAAATCTAATTTTAAGATTAAAAAAATTAATAAAAAGTCATATGACACTAGATTTTAATGGTTTTTGATTTTTTGAATGTTAAAATTTCGTAAAAAATAAAAATTAGAATTTAACCCTCAGAATTTAAACCTAGTTCGGTTTTTAGATTCTTAATAACTTTTTTCGATAAAAATAAAATTTTCCATTTGTTGCAGTCTTTTTAAATGTTAAAACTTCTTAAAAAATAAAAATTGAAATTTGACCGTCAAAATTTAAATCTAGCCTTATTTTGGGATTTTTAAAAACTCTGTCCATAATTTTTTTTTGTATCTCATAAAATCCGTTTGCGGTTAAACCGGAAGTCGTATTGCAACCTTAATATTTCCATCGAATCCGAAAAATACCATAACGCTCAGATACAAAATTTCATTGTTATATCTGCAATAGTATTTTAGATATTTGTATTTTTAACTGTCACACTGACAGTTGCTTATATCGTATACTCCGATACGATAGTTGCTTATATCGAGTGTTGCTTATAACGAGAGTTGCTTATATCGTGGGTTGCTTATAACGCGAGCTCACTGTAATACCATTGCCGCTATTAGAAATTTGGAGGGCGCATGAAACTTGGCCATCTACATAAGTAAATCTTTTGTACCGTCACATGTAGCGTGCGGTAAAGAATAGCCTAACCTTACATCGTGTCGGTAAAAAATAGCGCCATTAGTTATTGCCTACTGTAAAGCTATTTACAAAGGTTTAAAAATGGACGTCATGATTGACATTTGTGCTTTTGGGTTATAATAAGCGTTTAATTAGTTTTTGCATAAGCGACAGCCATCTAGACACAAGTGTGAACAGCAACATTATTTTTAAATTACACGCACGAAGCGTGCAAGATTTGACAAATTGGACCTAAAATTAATAAACCCGAGAAGTGCGGCAAAAATAACTCGCGCCAATAATGCGGGTAATGTTCAATTTTTGGCCCATTCTGCTTTATTACGCTCGTGAATTGCGTTCGGAGTTATTTATTATTGTCCCTGCCCGGATCCTCTTTCGTTTTACGAATGCAGAAATTCTGTTAAACTCCTAACGGACGTCTTAATGTCGGATAAAAGATGACGCGATATTAAACTATGTAGTCGCTCAAATTGAGGCTCGATTCAGAAAGTTTTGGCCACTTTATAAGTATAAAGACGTTTCAAGAAAAAGAAAATGGTGATCCTGGAAACCGCTAGAGATAGAAGGATGGTTATATCAGCAAAACAGTGTGTTTTAATGTTCCTACTAAGAAACTTAACTTAAAGTATTCGTATCTTACCCTCTTCTTGAAATATCCCGAAAAAACCGAAAAACAAGTTTAAAATTTCAACTACATATTATTTTCTTATTATCAACATCAGATCACTGAAATTTCGTAATCTTAGGTTAGACAATAGTATATTACATACAGGGTGCGCCATTAGTGCGATAAAGTCCATTGTTGCCCTTAATGTCAACTTAATAAAAAAAAGTTTTTTATGAAACTTATAGTATTTCTACACGTGCATGTTTTAAAATTAGTTTCAAGTATACAGGGGGTTTCATAAAAGTGGGGGGTCACTAAAGGTATTTTTTTTAAATTGAACACCCAGTATATTTTTGCATAATCGAATTCAGCAAGAAAATCTCCATATGACAGTATTTTGTTTTTTTCATTTTTTTGCGACGTTGCCAATTTATCTTAAAAAATCTTTGAATTTCCAGAAAAACAGGGTACAATACTTGTCAAGAGCACAACGTTATGAATAATAATTGGCAAATGATATTTTGCACATACAAAGTCAAAAGGTGTAGTCACAGTCTAAATACATCAAAATTAATTTATATTATACAGGGTGTTTCTTATAGATGTGCCAACTTCCCAATTTTCAAACATCAATAACTTTATTTTTTCAAATGGAACACCCTGTATATTATTACGTCATTTTGTTGCATTTTTGTTTTTCTTCAACTTTTCTTAATACTTACCTATACCTAAAATGAATATTTTCTGAGATATTTACATTTTACTTATTCTTATAAGCGTTGTGTAGGAATTTTCTAGTTTTCTCGGAGTAGACCCCGACTTTGACAATAGAAACAATAATTTCTGTAGTAACAAATGTCAGAGTTAATTGCTGTCAATTGTTAAAACATAAATAAATAAATATTATTATTTTTTTCCATGGCAACTTTGATTTTTATTTTAAGATTTTGCATTTTTCACCTATACCTACTACGACTGCCATTTAAAAAAATGTTGTTTTGACAGATACCTCGCACGGCAATCTATAAATAAAAATTTTACTATCGCCATCTTATAGCAAACAAAATGTACAATTTTTTCTTTCCTTGGCGTTTTTGTGTATTTGCATCAATAGCTGAGATATTTAAGTTTAAACATTTTGTTCGATTTCGATTTTTTCGTTATATCACGCAAGCCATGAAATTTTTAAACAAAACAAGATCTTGTTTAAAATACACTCCTAACTGGCAAACTTTTGTCCCAGTTAACCAACCCTGTATTTTCATTATTTACGGAGATAGCAACAGTGTCCCATGGAAAAGCGAAACGCCCTGTAGATATATACATTATAAAAACGAAAAGTAGGCTATTAAAAACAAGATTTGAACAAAAGATAAATAGTTATGTAAAGAAATTTGAGTACGATTTAATTGCAACAATCGACTCTGAAGCAAAAATGTATTGCAAACCTAAGTAACCATATAAACGACAAAACTCAACTCGTTTTAAGTCAGGGGTTCTTAACCAGGGGTCCGTAGAAAGATTCAGGGGGTCCGCGAGCTTTGATGGGAAAAACTAATTTATTAACTTTAGTGTTACTAACTTCTAACTGAAATCTAGATTTCATTTACTTATGAATGTATGCATTAATTACAATAGTATTAACTGTATGGGTGGTCCTGAATAGAAATAATAAATATTTTTATATCGCAATGCAGTTGTTAAACATTTTGAAAAAATCTTTATTCTGAGTCTACGGCTTTCACCTGACTGGCAAAGGGGTCTGTGGGAAAAAAAAGGTTAAGAACCCCTGTTTTAAGTAATCGTTGGGATGGTGAACCACATGAGTTTTATAAGGTTTTACACTTTGTTTTGTTTTTGTTTTTACAGCCTACTATGTTTTTATAATGCGTATCTTAAAAAAGATCTTTGTATCTTGAGTATTATTACAAATAAATGCATCAACCTTCATATATTTAGAGTGAGAAAAAAATAAGGAATTTAAAAAAGTCACAGCAAACTATCGCTTCCATTTAAAACAGGTAAGTTTGTATCATAACTTGTTAACAGCGATCGTAAAAAATTGTTCTTGGTATTATCAAATTCTTCAATTAAAAAAAACTAAAAATAGTCTTTATAAATTATTTCAATACTAGCAACAATAACAAAAATATAACACATAAATATGACCAAAAAAAAAACTATGTTTGGCTTCATCTCAAAAAGAGGAAATGATAAAATATTTTTAAAAGCGGTTCCGAGTTTGTCCCAAAAAACTGCACATATTTGGTAGTTTAACCGTTTCTCTATTTTAAATATTAACCGAAATACCAATGTAAACGCATCGAATTTGGACCACCCTGTATACAGGGTTCTCGTTTTTCGAGTTATGACTTCGGTTAAATTAGGGCAAAGTTGTATATTCAGGTGCTTAATAATTCATTGCAAACAGAACTTATCTAGCTCTTTTAGTTTTTAAGATATAGGGAAAAAAGTAAAAAAGTTGATTTTTGTTTTTTGCCCGTAACTTTTTCATTTGATGTCGAATTTAATTTCTGTAAAAACTTTTTCATGGCCACTTTTTGCAAGGACTCAGAATCCCCAATTATATTTTCCGTGCGACGTTTCGTTTTTTAAAACCATCATCAGGTCAATTTTTTTATGGACGCTTTACATGATCTTAACACCAATTTGTAGAGCATTTTTTTCTGAATTCGACAATGTGTAACACTTGGGACTTTTTTTGAAACAATTGTTAAAAATGGCAAAAACAAATATTTTTCTGCAATCGTCACTAAACTAGCTAAATGAGTACCCAAAAGCGGCTGTAATAATCATTTTCACTGCCTAGGCAGTAAAAAAGTAAATGCGGTACGCTCATTGGTTGATTTAAGTAAAATCGGCAGTAAAAAAGTAAAATGCGCTACGCTTATTGGTCGAATTTAGTAAAAGTGGGCGTGGTTTTGTTCAATACATATTTGACAGGAGAATGAGAATCTGACAGATGAAGTAAAACTTTATGTATTTGCCTAATTTTTCGATTTTTCTTTAACGATTGCAGAAAAAAATTAATAGGTATGCACCTCGGCAGTAAAGTTCGACTTTTTATCACTCGTCTGGTAATAATATCCACACTCGTGATAAAAAAACCAACTTTACTGCCTTGGTACATAAATAACTATTTATTGAAACAATCCTAATCGGCATGGTAAATAATTGTCTTTGTCCTTTTTTCCTTGGAAGCACGTAAGTAAACCGCATGAAATTACTATTAAAGGGATTTAATTAAAAAAATAGGTATTAATAAATATGTTAGGAATGCATTAACATTGTTCACTTATTTACAAATACTTGTAGAATATTTTCTTCGGTTAAGTAATAAATTTCTCTAAAATGTGTATTTAATCCTTATTTGGCATACAATTGAGTAGTTTTTGTTATAATTGTGGTTTCATTTAAAATAATGAAAAATTTTACAGCTTAAGAAGCAAATTTTTTTGCCATAGAAACTGTGCAAAAACAATAATTCAAATTGTTCATTGATTTGTTTTGGAATTTTGGTTCGTTTCTCGAACAACCATATTCTTGTAAATTTATTTTCAAATTTCTGTGATTACGCACACTTCGTTACCTTATCTCGGGATATAGCTCTAAATATGGCTATAATTATAACAATTTCTACAAAAACTATCGAATTACACAACAATACTACAAAATTTTAATTAATGATACCGCAGATGCCGTCATTTGACATTTAATTAGCTGTTTTTTGTTTTTATTTTCATAGATAACTTGATAAGTGATAAGTAAAATACGATTTTTCTTTATTATGTGACTTATTTATAAAAATAGATATAGCAAGTAATATCTCATTAATTAGAGAAAAATAAAATACATTTAACTATTCCATAGCCAACTTCGCGCCCATAAGAAAAAATTAAGTTAGGGGTAATATCTCAAAAATGGCAAGTGATACAAAAAATCTAAAATTACAGTTACATTCTACAATAAAAAATACCCAAAACTAATGAAATTGATCGGATGATTAAGACAAAAAAGTTATGAGAGAAAAAAGAAATTCGACATTTTCATATTTTTTTGGTATAACATCTGAAGTACGAGGAATTTTGTACTTTTAAAAATTGATTGTGGCTCCTCTCATACCAAGGAATAATTCATCTAATTTAAGCAAACTTGTATCTCTTATAATAAGCAAGATCCCCATGCTGGAAGTGTAATCTGGGACACCCTGTATTTTAAAAATCCAACATGAGGCCCATAAAAAAAATTAAAAAATTTAAGTTGACTATGAATCTAAAAAAAAAGGTTGGGTTAACTTTGTTAACGACAAGTGAATAAGGCTTTTGTCTAATCCTGGAATAGCAAATTATAAATTTCTAATAAAAAGAGGGATCCCAATGGTCGTCCTCGCAATTTATTCTCGTTAATTGTTACTAAGCAACAACTCGTGTCAAATCAAAATTTGGCCGGCAAATTTTAACCTTTAGGGTGGTATTACCCTCGAATATTGTTAGGTTATTATGTTAAAAAACAAATGCATGCGGTTTTAATAGCGCATATGGGGTATTCAAATGCCTGAGTCAGTTGGTTGCATGCATTCATGGTCAGGGACACTTAAGTAATTACTTAATATAACACCACATGCTTGTTTGTTTGTATGCATGCCTTATTTAATATTGCTGTTTACCTAGTTCTCAAGCACATATTATGAATATATTTTGAACGCACATCGACTTCCATACAATATGCGCTAGTGAATCATTCATTAACACAATTTGAGCTAAAAATAAAATTGAAAGACGTCTCACGTGCCACAAAGTCAACAAAATAAGATTTATTATAAAAAAAACTAGGCCATCGTGCATGTCATATCCGGTGTTCATCTTAAAATTGCGAATACATTTGTAGTTGTTGTAAAACACAAGAGGTTTGTTCCAACAAGCGATTTAAAACCAATAAGTTGATAAACTGGTTTATTCGCATGCGTGAACTATGTACTAGTAAATGTATTTAGTATTGGCCGTTGTTGGGACGCTTTTACGACTGGCGTAACTGTAAATGACATTTGTGTCTATTGGATTCATAGAAATGTGCGCATCGCAAGGGTAAACTTAACACCTTAAGAATCCAGTACTAAATGAGATGGAATTGGGAGGGCGATACCTAGCTACCAGAGCTCACGTTAAATATGAACAGCGCATGCGTGTTAAAATCCAGCCGCTAGTACATGCCTTCAATCACGTACTGTTTTGACCGTACACCGACTAGTTCATGTATTAATTTTATAACAGTTGGGGCATCCGACTAACCAACCGTCCGGTGAACTATCAGAGACTGTGCTGGAACGCGATACTGCGCAGAATCCTGATAGTACATTGGATCGTACATAACCTTGCTGGAATAAACCTGAGGGGTTTAAAGCCAACAGTCAAAAACTCCTGTCAAAAAGTACATCAGGTGGCGCCCTTAGAGGAAATTTTATCCTAATACAATGATTTATTTAAAAAAATGTTAAGTTGATAGGTTGATATTGTCACATTAGTATTTTATTAGTATTTTTCCAAATTTATTTTATTCGATTACTTTTATAAGTTCATTACCTTTGCTTAATCGTTCGATGATGTACTATAACAGCTCAGCGTAATTCATGCAATTCTGCAAGCGCGACATTCCTGATGCTAGGATTACGCTGAGTTGCCGACCCAAGCGTGGTAACGCACTCCGGAAATAATACGTCGATCTACAGGCTTGTTGAGTCAGGGAATAAATCAATATAAATAGATCAATTAAATTCTGAGAGGGCAGTCTAGTTTGGGACTCAAATTGCGAAGTGCCGTTCGCGACCAAAAGGAAAGCCCTCTCAGAATGGAGAAGTCCCTGACCCAGCAAGCGCTGATAACGATTGTATTATTGTAAGTAATTTATATATTTAACGTTGTTTCACTTTAAGTTCCGATTTATGTTTTGTATCCTAGTGTATCCTAGTTGTGCTTTAATTTAATAAACGTTTTAAGTTTACTTATAGGATTTCATTTGCATATTCTCTTGAATGTTCCATATTCTCTTACAGATCAGTGCTATTCCATTTCAGATCCGGTCACCTTGCTCCGTGTTTAATTGACATTGATTATTATGAATAATCAATTAATAATAGTTACGAAGCCAAACGTAACAATATTAATAATTCCGGTTAAATATCAAAATTTTTATAATTCAATGAATGTTTAAAAATTATTCCTCATAATGTAATTCGCAATTGTGACTGGGTTTCCAAGATGGCGCTGAAGATCCAGAAATTTTTTAAGAGAAGCAACAAACCCGTCAAAAAATTGTGAAATTGACAAAACACATCTTAATCTTAGGAGATATAAGCGAAATTGATTTTCACTAGTAGATATTTGTCCAAAATTTAATAAAATACCAGAAATATTGGGTGACAAAGTGTCAATTTAAGAAATATAGTTACTTCACAGAGAGCGCTATACTGTTTTTATTCTAAAGTGGACCGCGAGATGCGCAAAAAGAGGTGATGGCGATTAATATTTAGACTTTTCTAAAAACGATGAGTTTTAGTTTACAGGTTATAAAAACGTTGCTGAGACAGAGCGATGTTTTAGGTGGCGCAGTAATAAATAGATGGCGATAAGTCTAAGAACAGTTTTCCATAAATTATCGCTAGATGGCGATAAGTCCAAAAACCGGTTCGTGTACAAGATTTTGACATAGTCAGCGGGATTTATAAAAAATCGAATTTAGTCAATCAGAGGATGTATATAAAAATGTTTTGACCGATTTCAATAACAGTTTTGTACAAAATAAGATCCCACCTAGTGCAAGCACAGGTTCTTAGACTTATCGCCATCTAGCGAAAATTTATGGCGAATGGTTCTTAGACTTATCGCCATCTAGCGGAAATTGATGTCGGAAAGTTCCCGATTTTTTGACAGGCTTCCTAACCTGTGTAGTAGACCGTTGATTACGGTCTACTACACAGGTTGGGAAACTCCCATATAAAACCGACTGAGGCCGGTAACTAGTTCCGTAAATTATCCGACAGAGGCGATAAGTCTAAGAACCATTCGCCATAAATGATCACTAGATGGCGATACGTCTAAGAACCGGTTCGTGCACAAGATTTTGACATAATCAGCGAGATTTATAAGCTTTCGCTTAAAAAAATCGAATTTAATCAATCAGATGATTTATATAAAAATGTTTTAATTGAATTTAAAAGTCAGGTTTGTTTAAAATAGATTCTTAAACTTAATCGCCATCTAACGGATTTTTTTGGCGAATGGTTCTTAGACGTATCGTAGTATAGCGGAAATTTATGTCGAAAAGTTCCAGATTTTTTGACAGGCTTCCTAACCTGTGTGGTAGACCGTGCCGTTGATGTACTTTTTGACGTTTATCTGAGAATGACGTTATGGTGCCTGTCCACGTGAGAGTAAACAACTCTCGATAGCAGCGTCGCTAAGGATACAGCCAATCGCGAGTTACTCTCAGGGGCTGTATCCTCGGCGAAGCTGCTATCGAGAGTGGACTCTCACGTGGACAGGCACCATTAAGTCAACCGCTTGGGAATGTCATGTGGGGTCAACTGGGACCGTCATACAACTAACGGAGCGGGTTATGAATGAAGTTGACCATGGCGGATTAGGGTACTGGGTACCTCTATAAACAGGGTAAGGACAGGCGCTGGACAACTTTCTGATTGCGATACAGTCGAGTTTCGCTTGCCACTAGGGTGCGACTTCCAAATTTTAAATAGTTTGCATGGAGATCATAGACCGTTGTACACATTTTATTTTTTACTTGCGTGTTCAGAGTGTTTAAGTGTGATCCAAGACTTTTAAAGACATTAGTGATAGTTGTGTAAGTTATTACCATACGTAAATTTCATAAGTTAATTTAAATACAATTATTTTTTAAATTTTTAAGAAAATGTGCCTTGTAATTATTTGTCTACATCAATTAAATAGCAATGATTGGTATTATTAATAATGTAATTTTGTCATAAAATATGAAATTAAATTGATGAATCTATACTTCTTAGTTGCTCATTGGACATTAAAACTGGAATTAAGTAAACAATTGTTTGCAACTTAATTATCATAATTAATTAAAGGTGCTTAATATTCGTATGAACCATATCTATCTTGAAAACAAAGATTTGTGTGGCATAGAATTAGCTAAATTTTGGGATTTTAATATAAATTAAAAGACCAAAGTCGTTATTAAATAATTTTGTTAAGTTACGTATTAGGATTCTTTATTTGATAAATATCATTGAATTAAAAATATTTTTGTAAACGTAAAAATAAAAATAATGTTTATTATAATTGCTTGTTTTTTATTTCTTAAAAGCAGGGCTCGAAACCGGAAAAAAAAAATTGGTTAACGGTTAACCGAAAATTGGGAACTTTATTTTTATAACGGATTTTTGCCTAAAAACCAGTTTTTTCATAAACAACCGTTTTACTGTAAAACACCGATTTAACTTTTAAACTGGTTTTTAACCGGTTTTTGACATTATTTAGAATAGGAATGCAAATTATGAAAATATATTATCTACTTATAATTTTATAATATACCTATGTACAATCAAGCGTTCAGTAATGACTTCTGGTAAACTAATCGCATTTAATACAGATTATGTATTTTTTTAAAACAATTTTAATCCAAAAAAAAAGTAAAAAAAAACTGTTTTTAATTATTTTGGTTAAAGTTACCGTTTTTTGCCAATTAAAATATCGGTTTTGATTCAAAAACGCTTAAACGAAAAAAAAAAACGGTTAACCAGCTTAAAAAACCGATTTCTTACCCTGCTTAAAGTAAGTAAAGCGAAATATATTTTGGCAAATATCATACAAACAAAAAAATTTTGATATTACATGTGTTTTAAATTCTTTTTCCGACGACCACTATGTAAAGCGAGTAATTTCGCACGACTTACTACTACTGAAAATGACAAATTGCGCATGACACCGGAAATTGTGTGCAAAGTGCACTTTGCGTGTGTAAAGTGACGATTTCCGCTACATTACACACGCTAAACGCGCTGTCAAGTTAACGTGAAGAAAATCTAACCTCACAAATGTCAAGTGTCACCAACGTCAAAAAAATGTTATTTTCACAATTTTTTTGCAGAATTAATGATTATGTCTAAATGGTCGTCGGAAAAGCATAGTGTACAACTCGTGCTGAAAGAATATTTCACACTCGTATGACTGAGCCACGAGCCGTCAGGCGAGTGGCTCAACTGTCATACTCGTGTGAAATATTCAGCTTTCAGCACTAGTTGTACAATATACTATTACGTACGCTGCGTGTATCATGGGTTGCATGCTTACATTGGAGATACGCGCTCCGCAAATGTTTTTAAAACATTAATAGCTAATACTTCTAACAATCATTAACCCTTCATTTTACTCACTTTTTAGTTGCCATACTTACTATTGCATCTATTTCCGCATGCCACTTGAGTTTTTACCTTCAAATTTCGTTAAAACATTATTAAAAGAAATCCTATATAAACCCATTGTCGCCATTAGAAATTTGGAGGGTTCGTGAAGCTTGGCTTTAACATTTCTAACCCATTAGACATGTAGATCAAATGTTTAAAAGCAAACAATTCGTTAGATTTGGGTATGATTCCTATGACGGACGAAACTTAAGACAAAAACGTAGGCTGTATAAAAGTACAACAATAGTATTATGTATAAAATGCAATGCGTATGTTCATGTTTTGATATACAGGGTGGTGCTTTTTTCGATGCTCACCATTGCTATCTTGGAAACGGTAAGAGATACAAGGTCGGTTAAATTAGAGAAAACTTGCACATTTTTATGGCGATTAAGAATCTAAAAGAAATCCTGGATATTTTGATTCGTTTTTGATTTATTACAAAAAAACTGAAAAATGTGATTTTAGAAAAATATTATTATCTTCCCTACCATTGACGCAATTAAATTTTAACTTGGTAACTTTATGTTTTTGACCGTCCTGGGTTTGATGACTTCAACAGAAATTTGCTAAGCATAGGTACTAGATTTCAAAATGCGATAGTCAACTTTTTTATTTCTTATGGCCGCCATATTGGATTTTTACACCATCAGACAGACAAAAAAATTAGCTTTTCAGATTGGTAACCAACATACTTTTTTTCTTTCAAAAAACTTGTTGAAATTTGAAAATTTGTATAAATAATCTATAAAATCGAGAATGTTCTGAAAAACAATTGAAATTATAATAAAAATAAAAGTGACACAACATTTTATAGGTCTAATAAAATAACGAAATGACAATAAATAAAACACCAGATAAATAATTATTTAAATCGTTTAAAGTGCACGCCGTTATGTATGATGTAGTGGTTAGTCCTCAAATTCATTTCGTCCACTGCGTTTAGGATAGTTTGTCTCGAAATAGAGTCGAAAGCATTTTTGATTTTACGGCGAAGAAGTTCAATATTTTCCGTTAGGGTTGCATAAACAACATCAATGTAAAAGTAATCCATAGGCGTTAAACATGGCGATCGCGGAGGCCAATGAACAGGACCAAACGTACCAAGTCAATAATTTTGAAAGCGTACATCTAAATTAATATTCTTTTACAATGCGGGCGTTGTAAGGACCAGCTCCTTCTTGCTGATACTACTGATGATTTTGAATTGTTAATAATGGCAATTCGCCTAACATATCTTCTAAATATGTTTCCAACAATCTTAATTTCGTTATCATTAGACCAATAAAATGTTTTGTAGCTTTTATTCATCTCAGTTTCAATTGTTTTTCAGAGCATTCTCGATTTTATTCATATTTACACAAATTTTAAAATTTCAACAAGTTTTTTGAAAGAAAAAAGTATGTAGGTTACCAATCTGAAAAGCAAATTTTTTTGTCTGTCTGATGGTGTAAAAATCCAATATGGCGGCCATAAGAAATAAAAAAGTTGACTAACGCAACTTGAAATATAGAAGGCTTAGAAAATTTCTATTGACGTCATCAAACCCAGGACGGTCAAAAACATACAGTTACCAAGTTTAAATGAAATGGCGTCAACGGTAGGGAAGATAATAATATTTTTCAGTTTTTTTGTAATAAATCAAAAACGAATCAAAATATCTTTCTTTTCAGATTCTTAATCGCCATAAAAATGTGCAACTTTTCTCTAATTTAACCGACCTTGTATCTTTTACCGTTTCCAAGATAGCAATGGTGAGCATCGAAAAAAGCACCACCCTATATTTTACATAAACTATAAGTCGTTTAGGTACCTAAGATCCCACTCAGAAGGGGTGGGCGATATCCAAATTTCGATATCGAATATCGATATCGAAATTATATTGATATATCGACATATCGAAATTTCGATATAAAAGCGGCGCGAAGCTAAAAAAGTCGGTAAAAAAGTGAAAAAAGAGACTGGTGACCTAGAAGAAGAAAAAAAAACGCTTCTCGCCCTCAAAATATCGATATATCGGAATGTCGATATATCGATATCCGATATTTCGATATAAGTATCGATATCAAAATTATATCGATATATCGCCCACCCCTACCACTCAGCATTTAAGTAAAGTAGTTTTTTTTTACTTATCATTGGACCTGAGGATGCCAACAGTCGACGAAGAAATCCAAAACTTTGCCAACAAACATGAACAAAGGCTGCATGATCACATCAACACCGAAGCCCTGCAGCTCTTGGACAACCAACATCTAGTGAGAAGGCTTAAACGTACCAAGCCGTTTGAGCTAGCGAGTTAGTGTAAAGCAGAGCACTGTGCGGTTGTGTAAAGTGTCGATCTTGAAAACAAGAATACAGAAGAAAAAAAGAAGACACCAACGGGTGGACTCTTAACTTAAGTAGAACTATCATAAAGACATATTGCTGGTTGGCTAAAGTAGCTAGGTGCAATAAAACAATACAGTTAAAAAAAAAAAAAAATCATTCGATTTTATTTTACGAGTACAGAAAATAAACAATAATAAAAATAAAAATCATAATATACAGGGTGTGCAAAAATTCTGAAAACGCTGCTGTGACGGCGTAAATACAAGTTTTATGAAAAAATGAGCTGGTATTTCTTTTTCCTGTCTTTGACGATTTAAACTTTTTGCCACCTTTAATACACGCATATTTGAGCTGGCGGGATTTACTTGCCGATCTGTTTTTTTGCCGCTGCGTTAATCTTAAAGAATCATGCACTCGGGTAGTTGCAATGTACCGATAACCATTTGTCCTAATATGTGTATTTAGCATACTTAACGTCAAATGAATTTGAAGGTTAATGGTTGTTTTGTGTTTATTTAAAAAAACAATACCTTTTGTTTTCTTGAAAATATTAAAATCAAAGTGTGTATGTCCTTTCTCACGACCGTCATTCATTTTGTCGCTAAAAGAGGGTCAGGTTAGAGATCTGTTAAAGCTTTTTTTTTTAAGCAATAAACATTTAACTTTACATAATGTTCTGTGCTTACCTTTAAAGCCACTTGTGAAGCACCTGTATAACGTATAAAATCCGCCGTCCGGCGGAATTTTAAGTCTATATAAGCTATTCCGCCGGCGGACATCCAGCCACTGGCGATTTTTAAACCCCTGCACAGAGGCGTCGAGAGACGTCGCCGGGTCCGGGGAAAAAATTTCCATGGGCCCAAGTAAATAAATTAGGGGAGACCGGGGATAAAAGTCAGGGGTTTGGAGCGGAGCGCGGAGCTGGAGCGCGGAGCTGTGGAGCAATGGGTTTTTGCCCGGAGCGGGAGCAGAGCCCGGAGCAAATAATTTTGATTGCTCCACTACTCCACTTTACTATTATAAACTACAATTATTTTTTTATGAATTATTCTCATGGGTACCTATAGTATTAATAAAATTATAAATAAACTAAATTTGATTTTTTTGAAGTAAAATTATTATAATGTAACTTTTCTGAATATTAATTTTCATTATTTTGTATTTGAATTTTGAAAAATTTTAAAGAACTTTTTTTTCTTTTTTTAACTTTTGAAGATCAATAATTTGTTCATTTATTTAACTTCAATTGTTTCTTAGGGTCAAATATTGTAATTTTTGGTCCATTTCCACATATCTCATAAAATTTTAGCTTTGTTTTAAAAAACAAATTTTTAAATAAAAGAACTTATTTTATTAATATTTGGAGCACGGAGCGGAGCTGGAGCAGGCATCTTGATGCCGGAGCGGAGCTGGAGCGAAGCAACTAAAAAATTGGACTGCTCCAAACCCCTGATAAAAGTAACACGGGTAGGTTGTAACAGTGCCTATAGTTTCTTTAATTTTTGTTTTATATCGCCCTAAACGCTTTTGCAATGTTAAGTTACATCCAGCTCCCTACCTACATTGCTAGTTTTCATCTGTCATAGAGATTAACTTTTTGCCAGCCAGAGTCACTATTTTCAGCCTAAAAGTTACTGCGTTGTCTCATCCGTCGAGTAACTTTTAGGCGATCTCTAAAATAGGAACAAAAAAGTACCTAGATTATTTTGTTCTAAATTTAGTTGGCTATTGGTGGATGCAATACAATTTGACGTTAGAATCGTGGTTAATTGTGGATTCCCTGAATTTTTTTTTGTGTACACTTGGGGTCAAAAGTAACAAAGTGTTACAACCAACCCCAATTAATGTTTTCACTTGCAAATGTTCACTCTTAGCACATAATTGGTGGCTCTCTTCGTAGATGAGAATATACAAGAGTTGTCGGAATAATTTTCCAGTTTGTTGTATCTTTTTGATTCACATTTTTAAATATGTAGGTACTTATAATCTTGGCAAACCTGGTAACTGCAGTCCCAAATTATTAAATTATAAAACTCAGTATATAATATCGGTTAAATGATGGAAATGTATGTAAAGCTAAATCATTTCTTAAAAAGCATTTTAAATTATAAAACCTATGTAAATTGGTAAGATCTGGTACTTTTGGTTTTCCTACCAGCCGCCATTGTTTTTATTCTATTACCTTAATATTTATAACTTAATATAAACAAAGCTTTAACCAACCCAACTTAACCTGACCCTCTTTTACTGATTTAATGAATGACGGTCAGTTTAAAGAGCGGTTAGATTTTTTTTAAATAAAACAAACAGTTATTATGATCCAGTATAAATTTAATAATTTGGGACCGCCCTTACCTGGTATGCCATACTGTTCACTTATCATTTTGTATTGTACCAAAGATTTATTTTTTTATTTTTTCATTTTGCTAATGTGTATTTTTGAATAAAATATTAATTTTGTTGATGAATACTAATATATTTACCCACTACTTATGAGCTGTGTAAATTATTTTGCCGTTACAACTTACCCCAATCATTGTTACTTTTAGCCCCAACGTTGAGGTTGAAAGTAACAGCTGTTTTACTAAAGAAATTTTTTTTTCTAACAGTTGCTTTACGAAACACACGAAATAAATATCTTGGAAGCAAGACAAATGTCCAATCTATCATTAAACCAATTTGGATGTAAAAAATTTGTAATAATCTATGAGAAATTAAATAAAAACAAAAAAATGTTACTTTTATCCCCGGTCTCCCCTATTTGAAAATTTATTTTAAAAAAAACGAATTGTGAATTATGAATATTTAATACACCATAGTTAAAAAAGTATGTGGCCTCCTGGGCCCTTAAATTACCTCCGGGCCCGGGGCTCAGAGCCCCCCCTGCCCCACCCTCTCATCGGCCCTGCCCCTGCATTCGTTAGTTTTTTTAATTTGCCATTAAAATTGATTCTTATAAAGGCATTTTCCTAGTCGAATTTAAACGGTCTCGTATATCACAATATAATGTGAAAAAACAAGTTTAAGATGAGCGAAAAAGCGCTTAATTGTCCATGAATGCTAATAACAAAAGTAAGATAGTTATTAAGCGGACGTAGGCCGTATGATAGCGCTAAATGAACTTTCACACAATTACCCAATATCACTTTAAAAGTTAATTAACAACAGAGGTCGTCGTTTCATCTAAATTAATACTGACTAACGTAAAAATTGTTTAAATGAGTGGTGTTTATTACATCATCGCATAACAGGGCGACCGTTACTGTTGTTTTATGGGCTAGACACAATTCGGAACACATAAAAAATATTTTTAATGAGAAACGTAAGTGTTCCTTTATAAAATTATGAAAAAAGGTTCCCATAAAACACATACATCATATTATGCCGGAACATGGCCTAGTTAAAGGCTCGGAAACAAAGTAATATACTAGTTTATATGCAAATTGCGTCAATTATAGGTTGTAAACTTTAAAAATAATTTTTATACGAACATGACTTAGTTAAATGAAGAAATAGAATAAAATCACGAACGCGTGTTTAACATCTTCAGAGTTATGAATAAAAGAAACTTTATTTTTATAACATGGGCGCTTTCTTGACGTCTTAGTCATCTTTCCGAATGGGATATGATATCAGGATGAAACATGACCTCTCATCTTACTGGCAATATTGTTTAATTCTAAATGGTTCGTAAATAGCTTATTAGAATAGGTACTTATCTCGTATCAAAAATATAACTTAAGCAAATAATGTCTTCTTTTCTACCGTCTACGAAACGTACAACCTATTACGGTCCGATTGCACAAAGCAATAGTTTTAACAGTAGAGTTGACATACACGTCGGCGCTGCTATTGTCTAGTTTTAGGGATAATATGTATGTTAACCAGGGATGGGAAGCCGGCAAAAAAATAACCGACTCCCGACTCCTGAGTCGATATTTTTTAAAACCGACTCCGACTCCTTTCATTTAAAAAAATATTTAGTATAATTATATTTACTACAGTGAAAGCCGTTTATTTTTAATCGTTCCCAAGTGTTTAATATAATAGCGAACAGTTTATCTTCGTATGTTTACTGAACATTAAAGAAAATTTAAAAAACTAAATTTTTTAAATACCAATATAAAATGTTTAACAATTCGGTTATACCGCGGTTATCATATAACGCGGATTGGCGAGGTTGTAACCGACCCGTGTTGTAAGCGACATCCTTTGCATTAGATATTTTACTAAAAGTAATATAATACTGTTATCGTATACTAGGACTGTTAAATGTTAAAGGTGAAAAATGCAAAATCTTAAGATAAAAATCAAAGTTGTCATGAAAAAAAAAACGACTTGATCTGTTTTATTTTGATCCCTGCTTGTCTATTATAATAATTGTGTTAACTGGAAATAAGGTAAATCGACATATGTAAATATTTGAAATATTTTTTTGCTAATGTCTTAGTGTGACATTCATATTATGACTATAAGGGCCGTTATTATAAACCACGAATAAGTAGTTTACTCGTGGAGTAAAATTTACTTCCGGAATAAATAGCTATTTTGAGTATTATAAACGTCAGTTAAATTTACTCGCCAAGTAAATCTCCGAAGTTAACTAACCTCTGATAAACCACGGGATAAATTTTAACTGTCAAATAAACATAACTCTACTTTTTTATGTCAACTGCTTAGTAAATGTGACATAATAATAATTATAAAAAGTAAGTAATAAATAATTATAAGAATATCGCATATACCTACACACGATTTATGAATTTATGAGGTTGTGTTTGTTTATTTATCACTTTAATTAGTTATTTCACTGGTTAATTATTTATTCGGCAATTTTCGTTTATAATAGCGGGAATAAATTTACTCGCCAAGTAAATTTATTTGAAGGTTAGCTATTCGACTAATTAAATGACGTTTATAATAACGGCCCTTAGTATGATTATTTTAATTTCACATTACATTTATTTTAATATAACTGTTTAAAGAGTGACAAGCAGGGGTCGAAATAAAACAACTGAAGTCGGTTATTGTTTTTTTCCAAGGCAACCCTGATTTTTATCTTAAGATTGTTCCATTGTAACAAACCTGAATTTTACAAGTTACCTATAAGCTGGGACGCTATTATTTTGGAACAGATGGTATATTAGAAGAAAAATATCTGACGTCCGTATATTAATAGCCTACTAGGATATGTCAATCGACAAATGTATTTGTATCGATAATAACTTACGGCATGATTTATGTTCCAATCAAATCAGACGAGCTCCTTCGACTCTATTATCTGCATCGGTGACGTAATGAAGCTCTTTGTTGGCGGCAGAACTTATGATGATGCGTTAGATGCTGAAATCTCGTTTACATCCACTCGAGAAATCCGGACAAGGCCTCTGCAAATGAAAAACAGCGATGAAAAAATAAGCACTTTAATCATATTTCAAGTAAATTTCGCCATCTTAGGACAAGTAGGTTAAGCTCCGTATAAAAATTAAGTAAAATCTAGACGATTATTACGTCTTTTGTTTCGAAAAAAGTGTTATACAAGTTCTGGGTTAATCGACATTGTAATGTTAAAGATTAAGAAGTTGTTAAGTCTCCTCGTTAGTAGAATTAGGGTTCACAAATTTGAAATTGGATGGTATGGACGCAAAAGAACATTTAACAAACATCAATGCATTAAATAAATCTGTAAGGAGGTGTTCTACGTCATTAGGTTTGTTATTGAAAATCTTTGCATTTTTGGATATGGTTTACAAAATATGCCAACATACTCAGAATTTTTTTATCCGTGTGTCTGTCAGTTTCCTTAAAACTTCAGTATATGGGTTTTCGGAGCAAATAGAGGAGTACTTTTTATGCGGTTTAATTTGTACTATTTAGTTATAGCCTTGACGGCCTTGACTATAATATCCTTAAGGATATTATAGTCAAGGGTTATAGTTATAGCTAGTTATACAGGGTGATTGAAATTCGAGTTTAAGCATGGGGATCTCGCTTATTATAGTAACTAGTGTATAGGTTTAACTTTTGCAAAGTTGCTAAATTTCGTGCTCAACAATAATCCAAAGAGAAATTGGAAATATCTTAAACGGTATCCGAGAAAATTAGGAAAAACCGGAAAATACGATTTTTGAAATCCGTCTTTAACTGCTTCGGATTATAAAATACTTCAAATGTGTAAAAACATTGCCAAAGCAACTTTTTAAACCGAATCTGATGGTGGTCACAAATTTTTCCTATGTCGATTCGTTTTTCTTTTGGAACAATCAATGGTAATTTATGCTTGTAAGAGACCGGCGTGGCTGTCAGCTATTAACGCTATGTTCTCGTGTTTAAACGCTACGTTCACATGTAAGCGTTTGGGCGTAAAACTCATCATAAAAGTTTCAGCAATCCATTAAAAATTACAATTAAAAAAAACTTTCACCGACCTTTAACCCCATCCTCGTTCGCTTGGTCAATAATAAAGGGTCAGGTTAAGGTTTTCTGTTTTTTAAATGCATAGGATAAATTAAATGTAGGCCATAAATGTGTAATGGGTTACAACCTTCATAAATACTTTTACGCACAAACGCTTACAAGTGAACACAGCGTTCATATGACAGCCACGCCTGTCTCTTACAAGCATAAATTACCCAATCAATATGGTACATGCTATAAATATAATATATTACTACAAACTAAGTATTATATAAGATTATGTCATAAGTTAATTTACCCAAGTTCTAGCACAACAATTCTACATACTTTTACGGTGTTTTTGTAAATATAAACAGATATATCTGACCACGCGTCTTCCTTCCTATTTTTGATTTTAATATCTATATTTACTTGTGGACTCCCATACATAGTTCAGAGCGATCGCGGTATGCATTAATCAGTTCTAATATTTCATCACTGCGTTTTGTCAGTTTTCACAAAATTAGGTTATACAACATAAAATCACCAACACCAAAATCTGAGTAAATTTAATAATCGAAAATCTCGTCCAAACTGAACGAGCAAGTGCAAGAACGTTCTTTTAAGTACCGAAACGTTTCGGAACAACTCCGAGCGCGAGCGATCATACATTCGCTCGCTAACAAAGACTTCCAAATCGCCCGAGCATTCGCAGAAAACATCGTTCACTCTTGCTCGCTCGCTCGGTGTCGATCCAGCTTAAGACGTGTAGAACAGCGATTCTTAACCGGGGAGCAGCAGAAAATTTATAAAACGTTTTTACTTTTTAATATATTGAAATCTTACAAAAAAAAATGTTTGCTCCTTATTTTACTTGAACCATCGGAGAGATATCTTCTTAAATAAATTGTAATATTTTTGTTACTACAAACTAGGGGGCCGCGAAAATATTTTAGGATATTTAGGGGGTCGCGACTACTAGATGATGATCTAGTACCCAAGTTTCATTGCCATACGTTATTATAGGAGCAAATACACTCTTAATTGGCTTTTATATTCATACTTATTTCTTTTTTTCTAATGAAAGTATTATGTAGATATTGAAAAAGTCCATTTGCTGCTTTTATTCTTGAATTGATTTCAGGTTCTATGTTGCCATGTGGGTTAATTATTGAACCCAAGAATTTAAAATTATCAATTTGCTGTACCGGCCTGTCATTTATATGAATAACCATAACTTCCGTTTTGTTTGTATTTCTTTATAGATATATTTTAAGTCTTTGAAGCCTTCCAACACAAATTTAATTTATTGATATTGTTAAAAACGCCAGAAAATACTCTATTTAAATAACTGCATGTACCACTACCGTTCCATTAAAAAAATTAACTTTCTGTCAAAAAACCGATTCTGCAAACTTCAAGGCCGATTTAAGTAACCTAAATGTCGATAAAAATTTACAAAAACGTTATTTGAAAACTTGTTGACATAAAATTCAATTTATGCTGGTCTCGGTACTTTTAATAAATTAAAAATTTCGTCCAAAAATTATTTGAGGTTCTAAAGATTAACCAAAATTGCTTCCACTTTTCAAAAATGTAAAAATTTACAGGGCGTTCCATTCGAAATAACAAAGTAAAGGTTATTTCCGGCAAAACCGGAATTGAAACCTTAGTGCACATGTTTAAATTATCGTTTTTTTTTACACATGTCATGTCTATAATGTCATTTATCTAAAATCAAAACTAAAGAAAATAAACTGGTGTGGCCACCAAATGACTTTCGTCATTAATATTGTATTTATGTCGGTATGTGTGTTTGTGTATTAATAGGTATAAAATTTTAAAGTGCCGCTCCAGGCGCTCTACCTAACCCAATTTTTGTTAATGATGTCTGTCAACATGACGTAAATGACTCCTGTCAAAATGACGTAAATGACTCCTGTCAAAATGACGTTTAATGCGAATGTATATGAATACTAGCAGCACGGTCTACTACACAGGTTAGGAAGCCTGTCAAAAAATCTGGAACTTTTCGACATAAATTTCCGCTAGGTGGCGATAAGTCTAAGAACCATTCGCCATAAAAATCCGTTAGATGGCGATTATGTTTAAGAACACATTTTGAACAAAACTGACTTAAAAAGTCGGTTCAAACATTTTTATGTACGTCATCTGATTGATTAAATTTGAATTTTTTAAGCGAGAGCTTATAAATCTTGCTGACTGTCAAAATCTTGTGCACGAAACGGTTCTTGGACTTATCGCCATCTAGCGATAATTTTTGGCGAACGGTTCTTATACTTATCGCCATCTGTGGGATAATTTACGGAGCTAGTTACCGGCCTCAGTCGGTTTTATATGGGAGTTTCCGAACCTGTGTAGTAGACCGTGACTAGCAGTTAGCCCGTCCTAGGACGGGATGTCAAATATGACATAAGTCAATCCGCGTTACAGATTACTATAATAACATTACAGATTACTATAATAACATTACAGATTACTATAATAACATTACAGATTACTATAATAACATTACAGATTACTATACAATAATAACATAACCTCATGATGATTGTCAAGTACGACATAAGTCAACCCGTAGCTATATTCATGCGTTATAGAGTCACAGATAGACAGAGCCAGGCTGGACTTTTATATATATTTACTAGCAGTTAGCCTGTCCTAGGACGGGATTGTCAAGTATGACATAAGTCAACCCGCGTTACAGATTACTATAATAACATTACAGATTACTATAATAACCTCATGATGATTGTCAAGTATGACATAAGTCAACCCGTAGCTATATTCATGCGTTTCAGAGTCACAGATAGATAGATAGACAGAGTCAGGCTAGACTTTTCTATATATTTATGAACAACCACAGCGTTCTTAAATAAATATTTTCAAAATTTTAAAAAATCATGACTTTTTTCACAGAAATTCAAAAGAGTTGACACAAACGGCATTTTACTGAGAAAAATAAACTGTTATAACTTGTCCAACTGTCGGGTTGGTCGGTTGAGAGACTACACGTTAAACAATTTATCGGAATGGTCGGCCGGTTGTACCGACAAATTGGTAGGTGAGTAGAGGCCTCTAAAGTTGCAAAAAAAAACAAACTAAGGCAGAATAACAAAATAATCTTCGGGTGTTATCTTTGATCGGGCGCACTCGAACTGCTAAAATATATAGCGATATTAATTTATAAGAAGCAGTTTGTATGTTTATCAAAGTATGAATGCATAAATACGTGATGTCATAGGAATAATGCTTGGAAAATATTTTAGTGCAATTATTAAAGAAAGGAGGATTAAGGCATGATCATTATGGTTGGTGATGATGTTATTACGTTTGCAGGCGTGCACCGCTTAGACGCACATTTTTTTAAATGCATTATTAATAATATTACTTTACCTACCTGTAAAATAATTCACAATTAATTTAAGTTACTTATTTAAATACAAATACTTTACCATAATGTTTACAAGTTTAGATACTAATTTTAACCTAAATCTATGTTCTTAATGTAATTATTCTACATCGCTGCATGATGGTCATGTCATAACAGTAAAACATTGTGCGTTCAAAGATAACACACGAAGAAGATTAAATTGTTATTCTGCCTTTTTTTTCAACTTTAACGGTTACATTACAACAATTATAATTTAGCGATATTTCAGGTTAGTCGTTGGGATTTTTTTTGCACGGGGGGCTTCATTGTCCGTTTTTTTTACATAGGGGTTATTTGTACGGAGGGTTATTGTCCGGGGGGTTATTGTCTAGGGGATACATTTCCTGTTACTATAAAACTGTATAAATACCGTATACAGGGAGTCCCAGTTAACCAGTGGCGTGCGGTGGGTTTTTAATGTAAGGGATGCTGTCGAATATATATTTTTTAAAAAATCCTTAAAAATCTATTTAAATCTTCATCACCCACATATATATATATACATGCTTAAATCCCGTAAAATAGCATGACAACGTATTATTATTAACTAGCACTAAGTACTAATAACTTGTAATAATCCAAAAAAGTTTTAATTTAAAAAAAAATTCAACTTCTTACTAGTCTGTTATAATTCGTGATGTACATACCTGCGAGAGAAACTCTCGTATTTTTAACGAAGCTAAAGAAAATTGTAACTGATAATTTGAGAAATAAAAAAATTAAATTAAGATATTCGAGCTCTGCAACTTATTAACATAAAAAAACTTTTATTTTACAGACTGACTAAAAATTTTTAGAGCTATGACGGTTTTAACAAACTCTCCATGCAGTTGCATATTGCATTCATGTTTAATGAAATCGTATCCAACAATAAACGCTAAGCGTGAACACAATACTACCGCATTACCGGTGATCGGTGAATGCGTTTTTAGCTGTAGATGCTGTTTTCAAACCAGCATCTACAGCTAGTATATAGCTCCATCAACTGATACTTAATACGCATGCGTTAACTTCTACATCTCTATGCTATGAGTCCAGCCCTAGATGCTGAGCGCTACACCGCATTCACGGCCTTAAATGAGGCAGTCAGACAAATGCGATATATTATAAGATCTTTTTCCCCTTAACTTTAAAATGTAACTTTTAATGGACATAATAGTTCAATAATTACTCTCTACAAATTAATTTTAGAAAAACAAATTATATATTAAATTAATGTATGAAATATTTCAAAATTTTAAGGGATGCGCCGCATCCAACGCATTCATGGACTGCACGCCACTGCAGTTAACATTTTCAAGATGGGGATCTCGCTTGTTATAAAAGATACAGGATTGCTTAAATTAAATGAATTATTTTTAAGCAGGGTGGATAAAAATCATGATTTTTAAAAAAAAATCAAAAAAATCGATTTATTTGATTTAAATCAGATTTTTTTGATTTAAATCAGATTTTTTTGATTTAAATCAAATGTACCATATTATCGAATTTAGTGACATATTTACATGCTATTTCTGTTTTGTGCTAATATATTTAATAATATATTTAATTCAATGGTAAATTTTTGTCAAAATGAAAAATTAAATATAATGATTAAGAATTTTGAAAAAATCAGTGCTAAATGGTGATGTTTAATTAATTATATACAGGGTGAGTCATTAGTGCGGGATCGGTCGATTGTGGCTAAACGGATTGAGATATGAAGTTGATTCAAAAGCTATTTTATACAGTTTTTTCTAAACAACACAATAAAAATATTATTTGCATCAATATAAAGTACTACAGGTTTTTATACGGCGTTGTAAAAAAAAATTATTTTCTAAATTATTCAAGGTTTTAAGTCTTTATTTAAAAAATTCTCCTGAAGTTATTTTGAAATACAAAGTTTTAATTTGGTATGGACATGCAGAAAAAAATTCTCTGTTCGCTCGATATGAAAAAATTTGAATCACACATACAGGGGTGTTTATAAATAGGTGGCAACTTCCATGATTTTCAAAAGCTCGTAACTCGATTTTTTCAAATGCAAACCCCTGTATTTTTTTATGTCATCGAATTCGTCTTTAAAAGAGCTTCATATTTTGTTAAGTATGTCCTATACCCAAAACTCATACTTTTCGAGATATTCGACTTTTTTTTTCAAATCGTTATTGAAGCAAATAGAGTGCCGTGGAAATCGAAAAAAACTGACTGTTCACTTCGCTAACGTCAAAAACTTGTCATTTATGTTTTGAATTATTGCATTTCCACAATGAATATTACTTTACAAGAGCAAATTGATATGGTTTATTCACAATTTCGTGTATTTAATTACTAATAGTAATACAATTTTGTTTTATTATAAATTAATATCATATTGTACTCACATAATCTGTGATTTAAATTGATAATTTAAAAAAAAAAAATCACTTGATTTAAATCAATGATTTTTTTAAAAAAATCACTTGCTTTAAATCATGATTTAAATTGTGATTTAAATCAATTGATTTAAATCTGCTCAACCCTGTTTTTAAGTATGAGTTTTTTTGTCTAATCTAGCGCACTATGGATGGATTCATTTTTTAAAAATGACAGCATGGACGATATCAAATAGGATAATTTTGTCCAATTTAAACGACTGTATTTTTTTCCGTTTACGAGATTGCCATTGTGTGCCAATTATTGGGCGCAACCTGTAGTGTAGACCATAACACTGTAATTTCTTCTCATTTACTGGAAATTTCCCATAAATAAACAGCAGTCGTTTCACTTAATTTTTCGAAATATGCGTAACGTACGGGATTTTCCAGTAAAGAATGAATCTTGGGTTTTACAGTAGCTCCTTACGTCGATAATAATCTCAACGGCCAACTGACAAACTGAGAACCCGAAATACGAGTGTATCTGTCCTGCTCGACATAAGTTTTCAACGGAATCCACGACGATTTTCGTCTGTCTTCTGCTTCAGGCCTAGCACACACAGAGCGACTTCTGTCGCGCGACTCGAGTCGCGCGACCGAACAGTCACCGTACCCACACAAGCGTTTGTCGCGTGTGAGCTGCTACACAGAATCACCATGGAAATTGGGTGTCCAGTTTAAAATGAAGTACATGGATATTTCGGAAACCGTTAGAAATACAAAATGGTTAAATGGGAAATAGGTTGCGCAATTACATGCGTAACAATAATCCAGTTTTACATTTTCAATAATTCATGCTGTTATGTAGTACCACGATGAAAACGAAAAATGTGCATTTTCTTAAAACCTCCATATTACCTTTATTTGAAAAGATTTGTGCGCCAAATTTTCAAGATCGGAGTAGTAACCAATAAGGATTTTAAAAATGACATTAAAACATTCTAGGCCTACTATGTTTCGCGCGGTCATACCTAACTTTTGTTTTTCTTATGGACACCATATTGGATTTTTGAAATTTTTCAAATCTCCATAACAAATGCTTTTTAACTATGTAAAGCAGGGGTGGCCAACCTTTTTGGAAGTAAGGGCGCAATTAAGAATTTTCAGAGACGTTGCGGGCGCAATAATATGTAATGACATCTTATATGTTTTGTTTTTATTGTTATTGTTAAAGTTAATTTTAATTTTTTTTAAATTTCTTAATTTTAATTATTTTTTTAAAATTTAGTTTTTATAATTTTTGTCATTTTTAATTTTGAATCTTTTTATTTGATTTTACTTATAGGTTAAAATTCCATTATTTTAAAAAAAAAATCTCTTTTTCTACATTTTTCAAACAACATAATACAACAAAATAATAATAATAATTTGTAATAATAATTTTATTGAACGACATTTATCAATTATTATTCGTCAATGAGAAGGTTGAGACTGTATTTCTTGACATAATTTCTCAAAATCATGACAGTAATTTGATACTGCTACTATTTAACTGTCATTCAAATTTTCATCCGTAAGACGTGATCTAAACTTATTTTTAATAAATTGCAATGAAGAAAATGTGGCTTTACTTATTAAATAAGATTTTAGCTTCAGTGCACTATTTTTTAAAATTTGATATTTACGTGCTTCAACTAATTTCCAAAATTTCTTGCCATGTTCATAACTTTTAAAGCGACGTCATTTTGTAATTCTACAATTTCCAATCTTAAATTTTTAAAATTTGTTGTATAAAATCTATATTTCTTCACTTAAAGTAGTAATGTCAACATTAATCATAGGATTTTGAAAGAAAAATAAAATCGATTCCAAGTCGTCAAATTTATTAAATCTTTCATTAAACTCATTATTTACTACTAACTCAGTGTCATACGCGGCTCATAGATGGCAAAATGATCAGTTTTAATAAAATAAAAACATAAAAGATGGCGCTAAAATTAGATAGAATTCGCTAAAATAATATTTTTTTGTTGTGGAACTACTTGTATTTTATTATATAGGGAGGTAATTAATGTCATAATTAAAAATTACTTGAAAATTTCAATTAATAAATAAGTATTTAATTCCAAGAAAATTCTGCTTAAAAGTTGGGGCATGAAATTGATTGGAAATAAAATTTAAAAAATATTTTAATTTACCGGGAATCGTGTCGCGGGCGCAAAATAAATCGCCCACGGGCGCACTTGCGCCCACGGGCGCGGGGTTGGCCACCCCTGATGTAAAGCATCCGTATGTTTAACATAGGGAAAATATGAAAATTTTCAAAATTAATGTTTCACCACAGTAGGCCTTGGTGTCGTGATTAAACAATTGCAACAACTCTTTTTAACAACTGTCAAATGATACATATTTTTCTGTAGTGCAAACAAGTTAGTGATTTTCAAGCTTTCAATGGATCATTTTTCAAATAAGCATAAATATTAAATGTTGGATAGCTTTATTATCTGTTGGAGAAATGATATTATGGCTACAGAAATGTATTTCAATAAATACCCGTAAAGACGTCACCAGGTAGAAAGAAGCATGTTTCGGTGATTACGTGATAACTTAATAAATAATGGAAGCTTTGTTTAAGTAGAAAAGAAACTGGCGAATGGATTAAAATAAAGAATTTTTTTGCAAGCTGTAACTGACGATCTCCGTACGTCTTTACTTGAGATAGGAAAAACAATAGGTGTCGCTCGATTAACAGCCGGTTCAATTTTAAGACGTTTCAAGTGTCATCCTTATCGTGAACGCCCCTGCCAAGGACTTCAAAATGGTGATAATATGAGAACAATGGAATTTTGTCAATGGTTCATCAGAAAACATAATGTCTGATGTCTTTCCGGGTATTTATTGAAATACATTTCTGCAGTCATAATATAATTTCTCATACAGAGAATAAAGCACTCCAAAATTTCATATTTATGCTTATTTAAAAAACGATCCATTAAAAACTTGAAAATCACCAACTTATTTGCACTACAGAAAATTATTTATTATTTGACAGAATAGAAACGATCGTTGCAATTGTTTAATACCGACACCAAGGCTTACTGTGATGAAACCTCAATTTTGCAAATTTTCATATTTCCCCTAGGTTAAACATACCGATGTCTTACATGGTTGAAAAGCATTTGTTATGGAGATTTCAAAAATTCAGAAATCCAATATGGCGTCCATAAGCAAAACAAAAGTTAGGTATGACCGCGCGAAACATAGTAGGTCTAGAATGTTTTTAATGTCATTTTTAAGATCCTTATTGGTTACTACTCCGATCCTGAAAATTCGGCGCACAAATCTTTTTAAATAAAGATAATATGGAGGTTTTAAGAAAATGCAAATTTTTCGTTTTTTTGGTGGTACTACGTAACAGGATGAATTATTGAAAATGTAAGACTGGATTATTGTTACGCATGTAATTGCGCAACTTTTTCCCCATTTAACCGATTTTGTATTTCTAACGGTTTCCGAGATACCCATGTACTTCATTTTAAACTGGACACCCTGTATAGTACAACTTATATGTATTGTATAATATTTATAAAGTACGACTTCTTAACTGTTAGAGAAAGATGGTCGTTGAATAAGAAAAGTTTACAATTGTATTTAAATACATATACAGGATGTCCCAGATAATATTTCCAGGATGGGGATCTCGCTTATTATATGTGATGCAAGTTTGCTTTAATTAGATGAACTAGAGCAGCCATAATTGTATTTTATCGATTATAGGTATTATTCTAAGTTAGTTATGAAACATCTTGAACGAACAAATTAACTTTGGTACTGGTAAATGTGCTGTTTTCTCCTCTTTCTAACGATGTATCTTTTGTCATATCAATATTAATCTAGGTAAGTTTGCTATGAAACATGTTAAACGTGCAAGCTGGCTTTGGAATAGTTAAATGTGCTTTTTGCTTCTCTTTCAATGATATATCACATTATCTATTTTTATAATAACTCAGTTAGTTAGCTAACTTGGAATAATATTAGTAAAATACGATTTTGTTTTGATTTTCCGAGTTAGTTATTTAAATAGATACGACACGTGATAGGCTGATAGGTACCTATATCATTAGAAAGAAGAGAAAAAAGCACATTTAACTATTCCAAAGCCAAGTTAACGGCCTATAAGAAAAAACGAATTGGAGGTAATATCTCAAAGATAGTAAGTGATAAAAAAAACCTAAAATAATAGTTACATTCTAAAAAAAAAAATTCTTTAAGGAGATGCCAATAAAATTAATCTAGTGATTAAGAAATAAAAGTTATGCGAAAAAAAGAAATCCGACATTTTCATATTTTTTGCTATAACATCTGAAGTAGGGGAGACCGGGGATAAAAGTAACATTTTTTTGTTTTTATTTAATTTCTCATAGATTATTATAAATTTTTTACATCCAAATTGGTTTAATGATAGATTGGACATTTGTCTTGCTTCCAAGATATTTATTTCGTGCGTTTCGTAAAGCAACTGTTAGAAAAAAAAAAATTTCTTTAGTAAGACAGCTGTTACTTTCAACCTCAACGTTGGGGCTAAAAGTAACACAATGATTGGGGTAAGTTGTAACTAGGGATTGTAAATTTACCGACTTTTTGAATTACCGGTAATTCGGTAAAACTTTCAATCAAAACCGGTTTACCGGTAATTTACCGGTAAATCATATTATTATATATATTTATATTATATTGTTTCTTTTTAGATTTTTGGGGTTACTAACATTTTTAATATAGTTTTCGGAGTTTATTCGCGTCTCCCCTATAGTGAGAGCTTGCCGAAACGTCGAGCCAATTTAAATATTACCCGGATAAACTCCGAAAACCATATTAAAAATAAATATATTTTTGTGCGATCGTACTAGAAACAGCTGTTTGACGGACGCGTTAGCAACCATAAAGTACTGCATTACCGGCCCTATCCTTAGCAACGGCCGTAAAAATTACTTTTCAGGCCGTTACCCTTAGCAACGGCCGAAAAAGTAACTTTTACGGCCGTTGCTAAGGAGAGGCCGGTAATGCAGTACATACGCCGTCATCTGTCAGTGACAGAGTGTCACGTAGTTTCTAACCTATAATTTTGAAAACTACTAAAAATTTTAATTGTTTTTAATTCGATCGCACAAAAAATGTAATATGCACCTCGGCCAAAACGTACTTTTTGGCCTTGATACATAAATAACTATTATATACATTTATTTATTATGGAACTGATTTTGATAGTTGAAGCCTTAACTATCCCAATCAGTTTCATACAATATATTAGTTAATATCCATCAACGTAATATTTTTTTATGTAATATCAATATATTATAAAATATAAAATAACAATATATAATATATAAAATAAAAATATTACAAAAAATATAATCCAGCATTACAAAAAACACATGAAAATAAAACTATTCTGAACATAAAATATAAAATGATATAACATAAAATATGTTGTCAAACTATTAACAATATTTTTTATTGTAAACTTTTCTCAAAAAATAAGCACGTAGAAAACGTAATTTATCTAAACTATCGTCTCCTCATTGCGACCTAATTTTAGTACAAAATAATCCAGCCGCGGAAAAAGCTCTTTCGGATTCTACTACACTTGTTGGTCGAGTAGTGAGTAAACAATCATATGCCATTTGTATGTTTTCCCCTTATTTTTTCTCTTTGAAAATAAGTCAATATTTTTTCGATTATTTGATTTAGATTTTTATCATGGTTAGAAAGATATTGTAAAATTACCGGAATTACCGGTAAAAAACTGGCAAATTACCGGTAAAATTTAAGGAGCATTTTTTGCGATTTACCGGTAAACCGATAAACCGGTTTACCGGTATTACAATCCCTAGTTGTAACGGCAAAATAATTTACACAGCTCATAAGTAGTGAGTAAATATATTAGTATTCATCAACAAAATTAATATTTTATTCAAAAATACACATTAGCAAAATGAAAAAATAAAAAAAATATATCTTTGGTACAATACAAAATGATATGTTAACAGTATGGCATACCAGATAAGGGCGGTTCCAAATTATTAAATTTATACTAGATCATAATAACTGTTTGTTTTATTTTTAAAAAATCTAACCGCTCTTTAAACTGACCGTCATTCATTAAATCAGTAAAAGAGGGTCAGGTTAAGTTGGGTTGGTTAAAGCTTTGTTTATATTAAGTTATAAATATTAAGGTAATAGAATAAAAACAATGGCGGCTGGTAGGAAAACCAAAAGTACCAGATCTTACCAATTTACATAGGTTTTATAATTTAAAATGCTTTTTAAGAAATGATTTAGCTTTACATACATTTCCATCATTAAACCGATATTATATACTGAGTTTTATAATTTAATAATTTGGGACTGCAGTTACCAGGTTTGCCAAGATTATAAGTACATATTTAAAAATGTGAATCAAAAAGATACAACAAACTGGAAAATTATTCCGACAACTCTTGTATATTCTCATCTACGAAGAAAGCCACCAATTATATGCCAAGAGTGAACATTTGCAAGTGAAAACATTAATTGGGGTTAGTTGTAACACTTTGTTACTTTTGACCCCAGTGTACACAAAAATTTTTTCAGGGAATCCACAATTAACTACGATTCTAACGTCAAATTGTATTGCATCCACCAATAACCAACTAAATTTAGAACAAAATAATATAGGTACTTTTTTGTTCCTATTTTAGAGATCGCCTAAAAGTTACTCGACGGATGAGACAACGCAGTAACTTTTAGGCGGAAAATAGTGACTCTGGCTGGCAAAAAGTTAACCTCTATGACAGATGAAAACTAGCAATGTAGGTAGGGAGCTGGATGTAACTTAACATTGCAAAAGCGTTTAGGGCGATATAAAACAAAAATTAAAAAAACTATAGGCACTGTTACAACCTACCCGTGTTACTTTTATTCCCGGTCTCCCCTACGAGGAATTTTGTACTTTTAAAAATTGATTGTAGCTCCTCTCATGCTAAGGAATAATTCATCTAATTTAAACAAACCTGTATATCTTTTAATAAGCGAGATCTCCAGACTAGAAAGGTTATCTGATAAGTAATTAAATACAAATTGTAAACTTTTCTTATCCAACGATTATCCATCTGTTACAGAGAAGAAGTCGTACTTTACAATATGTAAGTTGTTTTTTATTTGAGTAAAAATATTATTTATTGCATACCAAATTGATTTTTTTAGCGCTTGAATAAATTACGCGTCGAAATGTATTTTTTGCGCTTCATAAGTGTAGCTACGTTGCGGTATACTTTTCTAACGCCACCGCAGATTACGAACATGTTAAAAACAGCAGTAAAGGATTGTACAGATTTATAACTGAAATTTTAAGAAGTATTTGAAGCTATTTTTAGCACAAAGAGAGCGGGATTTTCGCGTTTGCCCTTTCGTGAGATACTTCCATCAGCGTAATTCGAAAATTGGTGCGAATAAAATGGAATAATTTAAATGCAGATCGTGCAAAGCACTCTTTCATCGCTCGCACGCATTAGATTCCCAACATTAGTTCGTTGCTTTCTCTCCTTGGGCGATCCGCTACATCGGGAACAATAAAAAATAGTCGTGCACATCGCGCCGAGCCATGGTGCGCGCTGCGCTGCTCTGCTCTAGCAGTCAGTAGGTCAACTCGATCCTTTGTTTGAAGTTCAAAGTGAACATTAACCTCCAGAGATCTGTTTACGGTTAAACCTGCGAACGTGATCCTCTGGCGTCTCTCTCGGTTTGAGAACGCAAGCACAAAGCGAGCGTACATCACAAGCCCGATTCTTCACGGGGATTCCGACAGCGACGAACTTAGGATGATAGCTCAACATATGTGGTCTTTTACATTTATAACAATAAAACAGATTTTGTTGAGATAACCAAATCTTGATCGGTCAATTTCGGGACACAACCTGGTACACTGAAAACCGGAACAAAAACGTTTTTAATCGACATTTTTATAAGAACGAAAACGAAATAAATAATTTTTATTACCGGTTTTATCACTATTTAAATGTTATTCAATAAACACATCTGTGATTTACTGTCTGTGCTTAGGGGACTCCCCCAAGATAGACAAATCTCTCATTGGAAATAAGAGAGCTTCACTTTTCTCCATATACAGGGTGTCCCCGTTATCACCGCGAATATTTTAAGTGGTGATAGAGGACCTTTTTCTAAAAAAAATGCAAGTAAATGTTTTTCCTAAACTCAAATGCTTACTTGATTTTTTTACACTTCTGCATTTATAAGACTCTGTAGCCGAAAATATCAATTTTATCGTAAAATACCTTAAAGCTTTTTATTAGAGCATGAAATTCTCTACAAAATTAGTTCTATTTATTTTTTGTCTACAGGCAATGGTTTGAGAGTTATAAAGCAGTTTGTACAAAAAAATGTAAAAAATTTACAAAATTTAATTGTTTCTTAGAATTTGCAACCGCTGTATCTATAAAACGAAAGGTTGTACAAAAAAAACGACGGCCCATTTGTTAGCAAATTTTATGGGCTACAACTTTGGACAAGTAAAAGTTTTTGAAAATCAAATCGATTTTCCAGAAAAGCTGAAAATAAGGAATAGAGTGCAAAAACAAAATATCCTACAAATATTGTTTTGTATTTAAAAATGCTTTTAAAGAGAGTGCGATTACGTGATTGAAAATGATGGAGCTCATTTTGAACACTTATTGAAGTAATTTTGTGGTTACATGTTAATTTTATTGCGTCCAGATGGATTTCCATTGTTTTGCATTTTATCGTTTTTTTTTTTCACCTTTTTCACTATTATAAACATTTCTATGATACATTTAGTTTTATCGAACAACATTTTTACCGATGTTGTAGTCCGTTAAATGCCTTATCCGCAATAGGCATGCGTTTTGCTCTACGACGTTTCGTTAAAAAGATGCGGCGTTTTTAAAAATTTACACTTATTTATATGCAATTTTACAATTTTGTTAAATTTGTTCGTTAGCTCCTTAAAAAAAATGATAAGGGGTGATTTTCTGAAGAATTTCAAACTTCATAAAAAGCTTTGAAACTGATGAGACATAATTTTATGAATGTTGCCGATGCTATGGCATTTTTAAATACAAAATATCATAATTACCGGGAGTTTTTGTTTTTCGAAAACGATAAAATGCAAAACAATGCAAATCCATCTGGACGCAATAAAATTAACATGTAACCACAAAATTACTTCAATAAGTGTTCAAAATGACCTCCATCATTCAATTACGTAATCGCACTCTCTTTAAAAGCATTTTTAAATACAAAACAATATTTGTAGGATATTTTGTTTTTGCACTCTATTCCTTATTTTTCAGCTTTTCCGGAAAATCGGTTTGATTTTCAAAAAATTTCACTTCACCAAAGTTGTAGCCCATAAAATTTGCTATCCGGAATGGGCTGTCGGTTTTTTTGTACAATCTTTCGTTTTAAAGATACAGCGGTTGCAAAGTCTAAGAAACAATTAAATTTTGTAAATTTTTTACATTTTTTTGTACAAACTGCTTTATAACTCTCAAACCATTGCCTGTAGACCAAAAATAAATAAAACTAATTTTGTAGAGAATTTCATGCTCTAATAAAAAGCTTTAAGGTATTTTACGATAAAATTGATATTTTCGGCTACAGAGTCTTATAAATGCAGAAGTGTTGATATCAGCTTAGCATTTGAGTTTAGGAAAAACATTTACTTGAATTTTTTTTTAGAAAAAGGTCCTCTATCACCACTTAAAATATTCGCGGTGATAACGGGGACACCCTGTATGTATGAACAACTTTATGGCTCACACGCAATTTCGTGCAACACACGGAACGGTACTAACATTATCTCCTTCTAATTTGTTGATTGTATCATCAATAAATAATTTACACTTGATTGGACAACAAAAGGGCGCGTATTCATCACGCCAGTTTAAACATTTAAAAAATATGGCATTTGACGTTGATGATGTATGGTTTGTACAAACTACACTAATGTACAAAAATCAGTTTCACATTTTGTAGTAATTCGCCCTGGGTTGTTAATAAGGATCGAAACCGAACAGATTGCCGTTTACAATTAAGCGGGGGATCAACAATTGCTAAGAAACAAAAACCAAAATGTAATTTTTTTTTTTTTTTGTTTAACTCCCAGAATATTACAATCTGTCCCAAATGGACATTCAGTGATTAGCTACTGGGGTTTGTTTTGTTACTAACAATAAGATTAAAATTAAGAATTAAATCTAGTAGGTAAAGGTAAGTTACTTGGAGCGCAGCGCTTAAGCCTACGGTAGGTAACCAGTCATTCTTTTACGGAGTTGCTTCACTAGTATGTTCGGATGAGCACTTAACCGTTGGTGGTAGTTTACACTATGGTTTTTTATTTCCTGTTTAACACTCACTATGTTGAGATCGTCACTGATAATTTTGTTAGGAACGTACCAGGGGGCGTTTGCGATTATTCGCAGCACTTTGGATTGGAACCGTTCTAGTATGTCAATATTGGAATTGGAGGTAGACCCCTACAGCTGGATCCCGCAGGTCCATACGGGGGTATAACAGTTAGGTATGTTAGTATGACAGTTAAGTTAGGTTTTTTAATTCGAATTTTCTCATGTTAGGATGGCTAAATTATCTGTGTAAAGTGTACAAATATGATTATAAGGCATAAATGAAACTATATTTGTATTGATTTTGTGTTAAAATAAGCTTAAAATAACGTAAATCTTATAACATACCCAAGTACATAACTGTCATTTTTTGCCGTCTTGAATTAAATTTTCCACCTTTCTTGGCCTTTCTGGGATAGTAAGGTGGACTCATTTAGATCTATAAGTAGTTCCCATACGTGTTTTAAAATGACTTTGTAGATTAACAGTTTATTCTCCAACGTTAGTTGCGATTTTCTTCCAATTAACCAATAGATGCTTCTTAGTTTTAGCCCTAGTGGTTTTCGTTTACTGAAAATATGTTTACGCCAGGCGAGTCGTCGATCTAACAAGGGAGGGTCACGATACGTTGTCGCTAGAATTTGATTAAGGCTGTGTTTATTGCATCAAGAACATCAAAACTAAATGTTTTGCAGAGTTATACGTGCCACTGGGATTATCTTCGGAAAAATCGGGGATAAACTGAAAAGTTGGTATAAAAACGTCATTTTTGCGATCGCGTTGGCCATGAAATCGACAAAGACAAAATCAAAATTTTTCCATTCATCGATGCGCACAACCTTTGCCAGTAAAATGGTGCAGTTTTTGAAAAAATCCTGAACGGTTCCGGAGAAAAACGTCAAAAACGAAACCCCTGCATACGCGCTATGATTTGAGAAGTTGTGGTGTATCTGTATAACTATATCAATGCGACTTGCATAGGCGTTTAACATAGGGAAAACCGTTTTTACAAAGGTCTCGTTTTTCGCGTTTTTCTCCGGAACCGCTTACGATGTTTTCAAAAACTTTGCACCATTTTATGTACTTGCAAAGGATGCGCGCATTGGTAAATAGAAAAATTTCGATTTTGTCTCTGACGGTTTCATGGCCAACGCGATCGCAAAAATTACTTTTATTATTCAGCTTCTCAGTTTTTCCCCTATTTTTCCGAAGATTATGGCCAGTGGCACGTATAACTCTGGAAAACATTTAGTTTTGATGTTCTTGATGCAATAAACACAGCCTTGATCAGATTCTAGCGACAACGTATCGTGATCTTCCCTGGTAAGTGTATTCCTAAATATTTGACTTCTTCTGATTGTGTCAGTAGCTGGTTGTTGAGGCGAACCGGAGTACAATGATCTTTTCTGAGAGTGAAGGTCACTTGCGTTGATTTGCTTTCGTTCACTTTTATGCGCCATGTTTTTAGCCATTTTTGCATCTTATTTAGATTTTCTTGCAAGAGGCTTGAAGCTATTGTAGGTATTTTATGTGTAGCTAGGACTACCGTGTCGTCCGCGAACGTAGCTCTAGTGATGTTACTGCTGGTTGGGAGGTCAGCCGTGTAAGTACAATATGGGGCCTAACACACTTCCTTGTGGGACTCCACAGTTGATCGGCAGTAGTGGTGACTGTTCTTCTTGGAGTCTGATTCGGAAATGTCGGTTGTTTAAATATGATTTCAGTATGATGTAAATGTTGTTTGGTAATGTTTTTCTAATTGTATACAGCAAGCCTGTATGCCAAACCTTATCGAACGCTTGGCCAATATCAAGAAATGCCGCAGCGCAGTAATTTTTGTCTTCCAGTGTTTCCGTTATTTTTAATACAATTCGATGGACTTGTTCTATGATACTGTGTTCTTCCCTAAAGCCAAATTGGTGATCAGGCATCAGGTGTTTTTTTTTTTGTGTGGGTCTAAGCTTTTCCAGAACTACTTTTTCAAATAGTTTTGATATTACTGGGAGGAGACTAATCGGTCTATATGATTTTGCTTCGGAATCATAATAATGTCAGCATCTTTCCACTGACTAGGAAAGTGGCCAATTGAAATGAAGGCGTTGAAAAGCTGTGTAATGTATTTTATGCCTGTTTCTGGTAGCTCTTTCAGTATTTTCCCTGTTATTAAATCGTAACCTTTTTTTTTTGGATTAAGCATTTTTATCATTGAACTTACCGCAGTTACTTTGAACGGTTTCATTGGTAATTCCAGTTGTCCTGGGGCATCCAGATATTGTTGTACTTCAGTTTCTTCCTCTGCCGAGTTTTCAGATTCAAAAGGCTGAAAAATGTTTGTTAAATGTTCTGAAAATAGCTCCGTCTTCTGTTTATCACTCCTTGCCCAGCCAGGGGGTGAGATGTTTTTTTTTGTGGTTGTTTTAGTTTTTTAGTTCCTTTCCATAAAGAATAGTCGGTATCTACTGTTGCAGTGAGGCTCTGCAGATAGTTTTTAATTGCCTTGTTTTTTTCATCTTGTAAAAAAAGCTTCAGTTCTTTTACGGCTTTGTTGAATTTGGTCTTATCATGTGGGGGGGGGGATCTTGTTGTTTGCCATTGTTTTCTTAGTTTGCGTTTCTCACTTATTTTCTGTTTTAGTACCAAAGATCAACAATTGCTAAGAAATAAAAACCAAAATGTAAATGAACTTTAAAACAAACATTTTATATCTCACATTTACTACTGTGCGTTATTAATAACTATTTTCATTCATTAAATAAAATATTAGCGGTTTCGAATGATATGCAGTGAAATAAACAGTACCGCCCGCAGTCGAACATAGCAAACTGTTTCCATATACATCAAAGTCGCCACTATCCGGAGCTAACTTGGCGTATTTCGTTCACAAGGAAGTTACAAATACAAACGTGATCTAAGATAGTGGTTTGTAAAAACAGGAAACAAAGTATTTTTTTCCTTTCACGCGCACTCACGATTTATATACGAAGGGAACAAAGATGCACCGTTAAATGTAAAAAAATGATATTCTTATTACGAAGTAACAGTAGATTCGTTCCAACAAGGAACTATACAGATCAAAGAGTGCATTTACATAAGTAAGATAGCTGTCGGTGTCTATTTTTTCCGCGCTGATTGCGGATTTTATTGTCTCCGAATTGTACTTTATGATGGCGACGAAGAGTAGTAAATAAAAAAACAAGTAGGAAAGAAACCCGATAGTTCGCCGCTTTAAGCTTTTAATACGTTTTCACAGTGGCGTGGCTAAGTTCTTTGAATCGTTTGGTAAAAAATCATCTTGCGACCAATATTTTTATTAAAATATATTTTAAATAGGTATAACCACGGTTGCCACCTTTAAGTCGATGCTAACCTGGAGATTTTGATTACAAAAAAAAAAACGGCCTAAGTTCCGTGACGTACCGCACTGGCTCAATATTATGAAAGTCCTTATGCTTTCTTACTTATTTTCTTTTATACAGAATACGGTAGTTCTTATAAATTAGCAAAGATGCTTAAACGATATTATGGCTCGTGATCGTCGAATTTTAGTGTAGGACATTGGTACGTTGTGTTTCCATAGAGAACTCCAGTATTTAGAACAGCTATAGGTTTATTAGACAGTAATTAAAACAAACAAGATGTTGTAGATTTTGTTTATTATTTAACGTTTCATTACGTAGATAATTAATTGTCACATATAGAGAATTATTATTCGTAGTTATCTCGTTGATAATTCTCACATATAATGATGATTATTAAGAAAGGTTATTTCGTGGATGGTTGTCACTTGTCACATAGGTATTAGGAATTATTATTGGAGGTTCGTAGATGATTCTCACATATTATGAATTATTATCGGGTTTGTAGTGGGTAATTAGACCACTCCCTGCTACTAAACACAGTTGTCCTCTATTTGTTACTGCTTGAATACATAGTCTAATTTTTTATGTCAACGTTTATTATTTTTATTAAACAATAATTTTTAATACATTTCCATTGATAATTATAGCATAATTTTTAAGATTTGATTGTTTTTGGTTTTGTTAAATAGACTGTTTGCTATAATTTAAATAAACTTTGAACTGTATCTCGAACATTTTCTTATGTACCTATGCATACTTTTTTAACACATGATCGGATTCAGAATTAAATTCTCTATCCGAATCAACAAGAAAATGTATACTATGTAATAAAAAAAAAAACAGTTGCCTATCGCGGATTTGACATACGTCATCGTAGAGATAACAAATGCACATCGCTTAATAGAGAATTTGACGCCGTTTCCAAAAATATAAGGTTTGGTGGGGCTATTTTCAATAATTAAAAAAGTTATAGGGGTGCGACAGTCAAACTGAATGACCCGGTATAGCATATTCCATTACTTTTGGACACACTCATGGGCGTCCACAGGGGGTGGGGCAAATGGGGCACTTGTCGCCCCCCTGGAATCGAGTAAAAGTAGTACTTGTAAAAACAAATCCCAAAAATTGAAAAATTAAATTACAATTTATATATATTATTGTTTGTCTCTATGCTTTGCCCAAGCTGGAAAATTTTCTGCGGACGCTCATGGACACACTGTATTTTGTTACGGATGGGACATAATTAATTGTTGCATTTATTCAAATGATTCATTGTCTATTAACAAATAATGTTTTTTTTTTCAGTTAACAAGAAATATGTACACGTGATTAAAAACCACAAATTGCATATTGATGTAGTGGACTGGAAAATAAAACAAAAGTAACCAGCCGGTTTTGCGTGGTTTCCATTGTTTTTATAGTGTATGTATATGATTTTATTTACATATTAGCAATACAGCAATATTTTATTAATGTAGACAAACACATTAAAAATGCAAGTACAATAAGAAAATTTCTTTATTTATTTTAAATTTTTACACCAATTATGTACTATACCGAGTGATTCAATTTGACTATCGCACCCCTTTGTTATTTTAAGAGGGAACCTCTATAAATTTCATCTTTGGATGCGAATAAAATGCTATATATAAAATTAACAAACGCTATATAAAAAATCGTTATTGCTATATAAGAAAATTAAAATTGCTATACACAAAATTAACAAATGACATATTAAAAAATGATAAATGCTATATTAAATAATTAAATTTGCTATATATCTTGTGCTATACAATTATAACGGTTTTGCAAAATAAATAATTTAAATTGCTATACATTTCCCCCTATAAAAATAATACATTTTTGCTATACGGAAAATTTACTTAGCTATAAATATAAGTTCGAGTTTGCGCATTAGAAAATTTAACCTAACCTAACCTAACCTAAATGGAATAAAATGTTTTAAAGATAGTCCCACTCTATCTTTAAATATATGGACGAAATAATATAACTGGGCACGTGAAAATAAAACTATTAAAACTATAGATTTATCCAGTACAACAAAATACATCATACCTGGAAAGAAATTAAAAGAATTGCCAGATAATTAATTACATGAGTAACACCAATTGTTCTACCTTTAATGAATACAAAAGTGTATGTTGCGATATACACTGTTATATTACCAAAAATAGAAAGTTTTTTAAACGCAATTTGTGAGTGTCCAGCCTATTTAACAAATTTTGTGTGTAAACATATTCTCGGACTTGCCATTAGGCTGAAATCACTGTTCCACCAGTGGAAGGCAAGAATGTCCCAATAGGGAGAAAGAGATCACGGGGACGTCCTGCGAAAGCTAAAAGGGCACTAGTTGTCCAGCAATAACCTAATAACTAAGTCTGTTTCGATATTTTTTTCTTTAACCTAGAAAAAGCGTTTTATTTTCAATATATTTTATATTTATTAATAAATAATAAAATTTAAAGAATACTTTTTTTGCACCCTCTGACATGTATAGCATATTCATTACTTTCTTTCAAGTTTCCAAGAAATCAATTAATTGCTCACATGTAAACATAGTTTTAATGTAAACCTTAACTCAAAATATAGCATTTATTATTACTTTCTATACAGCGTTTATCCTTTTTATATAGCGTTTAGCCTTTCGATATAGCATTATTTTTTTTCTATATAGCGTTTATTTTTTCTATATAGCGTTTATTTTTTCTGTATAGCGTTTATCCTTTCTATATAGCGTTTTTCTTTTTTATATAGCGTTTATCTTCCCTATATAGCGTTTATTATTTCTGTATAGCGTTTATCCGTTCTATATAGCGTTTATTCTGTTTACATAGCGTTTATCCATTCTTTATAGCGTTTATCCTTTTTATATAGCAAATCGATTTTTTTATATAGCATACCTATATAGCGTTTGTATTTTTAATATAGCATTTAATTTATTCTCTATAGGATATACATTTTGCTCCATGATTATTACAAATAATTCAATAATATTGGTGAGAGAAACATACATTTGGGAATTATAACCTTTGTATTGCAATTTCATATTTACGAATACAATAATATAATTTTTACAATGAATTTTTGTAATGTGATTTAAGAAAACACAGGTGATCTGTGCTTCAGTCAATTAGTCTTTTTCTTAATTTATTAACAAAAAGTCCTGCTGCATAAAATGCTCTCTCAGTCTCTATTGATGTAGGTGAAATTGTCTTGAGAGCATCTAGCAGCAAAGAAACATCGTTATTATCAATAAAATTTCATTTATAAGCTATTTTGCTTTGAATTATCAGGGTACACAAAAATAAAACTGTAAAAGTATTTTGAAGATATTAACTTTGTAATGGAGACCGGGCTTCTTTGCACTATACTAAAAGAGAAAAATTATTTTGAAATAAAAATTAAGTTTTTCCATAATTTACTGTTAGTAAAGATATTTTAAGCATAAAATTCTGATAAGTTATGATAGTATTACAAAGATCTTAGCACAAAATAAACGAAAACAACACTTTTTTAAAATCCCGGGAATTCCCGGGACAAAAAGCATTTCCCGGGAAATATAAAACGGCTTTAAATGGACCGGGATCCCGGGATCCCGGGAAAGAATCCCTACTAAATATACTGTTACCGTCAGCAACAATACCACCACATGCTTGTTTGTTTGTATGCATTCCTTATTTAATATTGCTAGCTGTTTCGATATTTTTTTCTTTAACCTAGAAAAAGCGTTTTATTTTCAATGTATTTTATATTTATTAATAAATAATAAAATTTAAAGAATACTTTTTTTGCACCCTCTGACATAAGTATCGCATATTCATTACTTTCTTTCAAGTTTCCAAGAAAGCAATTGCTCACATGTAAACATAGTTTTAATGTAAACCTTAACTCAAAATATAGCATTTATTATTACTTTCTATACAGCGTTTATCCTTTTTATATAGCGTTTAGCCTTTCGATATAGCATTATTTTTTTTCTATATAGCGTTTATTTTTTCTGTATAGCGTTTATCCTTTCTATATAGCGTTTTTCTTTTGTATATAGCGTTTATCTTCCCTATATAGCGTTTATTATTTCTATATAGCGTTTATCCGTTCTATATAGCGTTTATCCATTCTTTATAGCGTTTATCCATTCTTTATAGCGTTTATCCTTTTTATATAGCAAATCGATTTGTTTATATAGCATACCTATATAGCGTTTGTATTTTTAATATAGCATTTAATTTATTCTCTTCAAATCTTTTTGTAAATCGCTGGAAATTCACTACACAGCGTGACATTATTTGTTGTATGGTTAACTTTGTTATTGTTAAGAGTTACATAGACGGTTAAATTAACAAAATTGGGCAGAATTTTAAGACGACTTTAATGCCATTTTGACATTTGATCTGCACCGTCAATGTTTTTTAAATAATTTGAAAGAATTAAAACACGATTTTTTCGACGGTAAATAGTTCCATACGTTAAAATTTGAATACACACTCGCCCCGGGCGGCACTTTTAATCTGCCCAAATCTACAAATGGGGTAAAATGTAAAATCTCGAGGCAATGAAGGAACAGTAGATATAATAAATAATCAGTGCTGGGCGTAGTGACGGAGAGGCAAGGGGGTTATCGATACCCCGGGCGCCAGTCTTGGGGGCCGCCGCGAAGACAAAATATTTTTGCGTTTATTTCACGTATTTAAAGCCAGAAAACTAAAATGCCATTATTATTTTAAAATTTGTTCTTATGTTCATTGCAGTGTATTTGAATAAATAACACAACATTATTTTACTTGAAACTCCAAAACTACAATAAAAATACAGACGAGGGGGGGGCTCAAAAAATAATATGCCCCATGCGCCATTTACTCTCGCTACGCCACTGCCCGCATGTGAATAATTATTATTGTTGAGAGGTTTTTAAGTACGTGATAAAAATATTGGTCGTGCGCTACTGGCCTAAGCGGGTGATAATTGGTAATATTTGACAGGTATATACAGGGTGCCCATTTTTCTAATCTGTTGTATGGGTAACTCCGTTAATATTAGAGATACAGAAACGTTTAAACTAGCAAATTTGTGCAGAATTTAAAGGGAAATCTGATGCCATTTTCAAATTTGACCTACGTCATCAACTTTTTGAAATATTTTGAAAAAACTGAAAAAGGTCGATTTTTTCAAACTTGAATAATTCTGTAACCATATGAGTTAGAAACAAAATAAAAATTGGCTTTTATAGATGTTTTTACGTAGATTTTAAATATGTTAACGAAATTTTTATAGCACTCTCGATTTCCGAGTTATAGCACAAACTTGTATTTTTTTAAATGGAAGTCATAGTTGGCTATGGTCTTATTAAAAAGGTTATTTTTTTCTCGTTTCAATGATATAAGGGTTGTTATGCTTTACTTTTGTAGTTTTTCTTTAAAAAAGCAAAAATCATTTTACATGTTCACTACTTACTAATAGATGGGAGTTATCCTGTGTTGATGTTCTTTTTTTTTCGATGTGACATTTAAGAGTTGTCTCTTATCGTTAGTGTAGCAATTATTAGCCAGTTACAGCCTTTTCAGTTGACATCACATTCAAGGGACAACTCCCGGGTAGATGATGTTGGTTTATAATTTACATATTCCAGGACGGACTATCTCTTCATCTTCTTGCTTAAATTTAATTTTCAAACCTTTGGATTTTGTAAACGACCTGTATTTTTTTAAATTGGTTTCTAATAATGAAAATTATTTCTTTGTTGGTTGCCTCCTTTCCATAAATCTTTGCAAATACATTTCACTTGAATTTCTACTATTTCTATTACAAGCCTAGTAATAAAAAAGCATGTCGTTTCTTTCTTCATTAGAAAACATTGTTTTTGAAATTTATAATAAACTCAAACAAAAATTTTGTTCAAAACGAGAGAGAGAGATTTATACGTATAACAAACAATAAATTTTATTTGACAAACTCTGAGGTTTTGTTTTTAAAATTTGTAAGTGGCTAATAACTGCTCCACTAACGATAAGAGACAACTCTTTTAAACGTCACATCGAAAAAAAAGAACATCAACACGGGATAACTCCCATCTATTAGTAGGCAGTGAACATGTAAAATGATTTTTGCTTATTTAAAGAAAAACTACAAAAGTAAAGCATAACAACCCTTATATCATTGAAACGAGAAAAAAATAACCTTTTTAATAAAACCATAGCCAACTATGACTTCCATTTAAAAAAATGCAAGTTTGTGCTATAACTCGGAAATCGAGAGTGCTATAAAAATTTCGTTAACATATTTAAAATCTACGTAAAAACATCTATAACAGCCAATTTTTATTTTGGTTCTAACTCATATGGTTACAGAATTATTCAAGTTTGAAAAAATCGACCTTTTTCAGTTTTTTCAAAATATTTCAAAATGCTGATGACGTAGGTCAAATTTGAAAATGGCATCAGATTTCCCCTTAAATTCTGCACAAATTTGCTAATTTAAACGTTTCTGTATCTCTAATATTAACGGAGTTACCCATACAACAGGTTAGAAAAATGGGCACCCTGTATACAGTGTGGCTGGTTTTTCATTGTCAAGCTTATATCTGCTAAAATATTAATGTTACCAAAAAAAGTTAAAGGAGAAACTTATTAAACAAAAGCTGGTCTACAAAATGGTGCTAAAAATTTTATTCCATAGCCTACCAGTTTTTCGGAAAAATATCCAACTTTTGTTTTTTAAATAGAACACCCTGTATATTTTTACAGAATCACATTCTAAATCAATTTCTCTTCACAATGATATTATCATAAGTACCATTTTGCTTTTAAATTATGCTCAATATTTCAAAAAAAGAGAATTATTATAGTTTTTTCAGATTTTGTTTGCTATAAGATAGCGATAGTCAGATTTTTATTTATAAACTACCGTGCGAGATATTTGACAAAACAACTTTTTTTTTAAATGGCAGTCGAAATAAAACAATTGAAGTCGGTTATTGTTTTTCTTCGCATGGCAACCTTGATTTTTATCTTAAGATTTTGCATCGTTGTTCGTTGTAAAGAGAAAAAAATAATCTTAAATCTAAGTCATCGCCTACTACATTTTGCCTTTCCCCCCACTTTTTTGTGTCGATCCCTGTTTGCTCTTGGAAAAATCAAGAGTTGGCAACCCTAATTAAGAGAGGCGGCAAACTCAGGGACCGTTCCAGGCCGCACAAACTCTAGCTACGCCACTGGGTGGACCACATTGTAGCGTCTGCTGCGCGAAAACACCCTCACCGCTCGCCATTAGACTTGACGCTGACTTTAACGTGTTCGACACTCTCCGTTTCTATCGCTCTTTAAAGGCGTAAGAACTTACCTTAGTTTACTGTAACTTTAAGCAGGTGTCAACGGCGCTATACAATTTTGTTTAAATTGTGTAATAAATAACAGTTGACCCGCAATATTGCGTGTTAAATGAAAACTTGACAGTCGCCTCTGGAGGCAAACATTACATTATTTAAAATTGGGCAATTTATTATTTTCTTGTATTTTTTTTTATTTACTTAGAGATTGATATATACGCAGGCAATATTTTAGCGCCGAACCTCTGGCGACAGAAAATAAATGGCGTTTCTGGTGCGGATCAATGCAAAAAAAAAACTTCACTTTTCGTAGGTGTACTGGCAGTAAATATATTTCCCAAACATTTATTGCTTCATTTTTGTTTTAGTACATCTTCTTTAAATTAACCCTTAATGGGCCCACACTATTTATTTTTTTTGTTTTTTTTTTAAAGATATTTTAGTAACTTACTTCTATGGTCTATATGAGCATATTACAATAATTTTTTTTTTTGTCAGAATAATATGTAGTTGCGGAGATATAGGCCGTCCTCATATGAGGACGCTGGCCGCTGAGAGTACTTGCGATAGCCGATAACGATGTATAACAAATATAACAACATTGAGCTTTAGAGAGTTCGCTGTTCCAGTAAGTTTTAGCTGCAGAAGTAACTGGTAAGCACATAGGTCGACCATGTGCCAACCGTGCTCCATGTCCTTTTTTCAAATATGTCACAGCTATTTGTCTTCCAAAATCCTTGATGGATATTGAGATACTGCCGTGCACTAGTTTGTACAACAGCCATGCCTATCAAACGGGTGAACAAAGGCCAATACCATTTTTTTACCTCTGATAGCAATGGTATGTTTTTCTAATCCAATCATGGTGATCCACCCCTCCCATGAATTTGTTGTAAGCTTGAATGGCCGCAGGCTGCTGAACGTTTATAGTTGTTTTTTGTTCGCGCCTCTAAGGCCCGCTGCACACGTACGTTTTTCGCCCGCAGCGGGTTAGTTGCGGGCCCGCTGCGGGCGAAAAACGTACGTGTGCAGCGGGCCTAACGCTGGACTTTCACCGTTGGCTTTACTTTATCAAAATTGGTTGCTAGTGTTACTGAATTGTTATCATTCCATCTTATTATTAGAATTTCATTTTTTTAAATCAAATTGGTGGTCTATAAATCCTCTAGCTTGTTTTTGCATTTCTTTAGGTGTTATAAGAGTACATTTTGCAAATCTATTATCCCTTATTGTTCCGCTGCGCAAATTTTTTTCTCCCTTAGATATATTTAGATAGAGTTGGTCATCATCTATAATTCTATACCTTATTCGTCGGTTAGTTCATCTACTTCTGGCAGTAAAGCAACAATGTCACATTCTATTTCTTCAGAGATAAGATATTCAAATGCTTCTTCGACAGTTTTGAATATATTTTTATTCATATTTTCTATGGGTTGAAAAGTACGATGCAAGATCAAAATATACATGTAAGCACTATAAGTCATTCAAATATTTTAGCACAAACATGTACACTGCAATAAAAGTGTCCTCAAAATATAAAGCTCTAATTTAAAAAGATATCACAAACGCCCAGCGTCCTCATTTGAGGACAGGGAGATTAGAGGGTGTATAATTTAAAAACAAAATGAACAGACTATGCAAAATGTGTCTTAATATAATTTAGTATCGTTTTTGATTATAACTATAACAAAAATAGTCACTTACTTTAGTATCAAAGGACATGACTTGTGTTGTTTAAACAAATGAATCAACCAAAACACTGTTTACAACTAGATCACGTTATTGACTTGCAAGTTTTCTAAACACTTATAAAAACTTTTGTGCATCTCAATATTCAAATAATAGATTCATGTTATCGCAAAGCTGCCTTTGGTCAATTTAGAAATGCATTTGTACCTGAAAATACATGTTTGCAAACGGAACTGGAAAATCCGTGTTACAAAAGGGTTTAAAAACTACCTACAATTAAAAAATTATATTTATTCTGGTAAATGATTGTTTGGAACCTGATAAAAGGGTGTCCCAAATTCCGAGTAAATACATGGGGATCTCGCTTATCTTAAGAACTACGAGGTCGGTTAAATTAGGGCAAAGTTGCGAAATTAGATGCTCATCAAATATCTGCAAAGTAAATTTTCATAGCTGTCTTAGTTCAAAAGTTATTCAAGAAAAACTGAAAAAATTGATTTTCGTTTTTTTGTCCTATTTCCTACACTTTTTAAGATATCGACAATCTGGAAGCACTTCTCCATGGCAACTTCTTACGCTTTATATTTTGAGATAACATAGAATTTCCAACAACGTTTCGTCTCTTCAGAAACATGATCAACTTCATTTTTTTAAATACGGCAAAAAAGTTTTAATAAATAAATATATGATATGGTACACGTTATGTAATTAATAATTAATCAATGTATAAATTTATGAATAAAACATTACAATCGCACAAAAAATGGTTATTTAAATTATGTACAGAATTATGCATGTACGTTTTTCCATCGCTAACGACATACGCCGTCATCTGTCAGTGACAGAATGTCACGTAGTTTCTAACCTAAAATTTTGAAAAGTACTACAAATTTAAATTGTTTTTAATTCTATCGCACAAAAAATGTAATATGCACCTCGGCCAAAACGTACTTTTTCGGCCTTGTCTGTTTGCTGGCCTCGACTACGTCTCTGCCAGCAAACCAGACGCGGCCGAGAAAGTTACACGTTTTGGCCTTGATACATAAATAACTATTAACAATACTCCGCAACACACGAAGGGATAGCGAATAAATAAATTAATTAAAAATGTACTACCAGAACATAGTGAAAATAACAATTGCAAACAAAAACACAAATATCAAAGAATTTCTTGCTGATTGCAAATTATACAATTAATCACGATCGTATTAATGTCAAAGTGATAGTTTTAACAGAACAACAGAACAACAGAACAGCAACAAAAATTGTTTTGTTTTTTATTTATTTATTTTTTGTATAAGATCATTTGAATCAAAAATAGGACAAAATGAGTTTTTCCCAAAATTTTTGTGGTAAAATATCATTTTAGATCAGAAGTTCTTAACCAGAGGTCTACGGACCCCTTGGGGGTCCGTGGACCTCTGGTTTACATTTCAGGGGGTTCGCGAGCTTTGATGGAAAAATTAATTTGTTATCTTTATTTTCACTAACTTTTAACTGAAATCAAGATTTCCTTTACTTATGAATGTATGCATTAAATTACAGTAGTATTAGCTATATCTGTCCTGAATAGAAATAATAATTATTTTCATCTTGCAATAATACAGTTGTCAACCATTCTGACAAAAATATTCACTCTCAGAAGGGGTCCAAGGCTTTCACCTGGCTTACAAAGGGGCCCATGGAACAGAAAAGGTTAAGAACCCCTGTTTTAGATATTAAGTGTCATATATCATAAAAATCAAAAGACAAAATGCTATCCGACTATGAGATTACATTTTTTTCGACGTATTTAAAAAAATGAAGTTGATCATGTTTCTGAAGAGACGAAACGTTGTTGGAAATTTTATGTTATCTCAAAATCTAAAGCGTAAGAAGTTACCATGGAGAAGTGCTTCCAGATTGTCCATATTTAAAAAATGTAGGAAATGGGACAAAAAAACGAAAATCAACTTTTCCAGTTTTTCTTGAATAACTTTTGAACTAAGACAGCTATAAAAATTTGATGAGCATCTTATTTCGCAACTTTAACCTAATTAAACCGAACTCGTAGCTCTTACGATAAGCGAGATCTCCATGCATGTACAGGGTGGTCCAAATTCGATGGGATTGCATGGGTATCTCGGTTAATACTTAAGATAGAGAAACCGTTAAATTACCAAAAATGTGCAGTTTTTTAAGATAAACTCAGAACCGTTTTCAAAAATATTTTATCATTTGCGGTTTTCGACTTATTAAATAAAAAGTGGTTTTTTGTCATACTAATAATGTGTCATATCTCGGTTATTGTTTTAAATATCGAAAATATTTATAAAGACTATTTTTAGATATTTTTATGCTTAATTTGATTATACTAAAAAAAATATTTTACGCTCGCCGTTTAAAAGTTATGACACAAACTTACCTTTTTTTAAATGGGAGTGATAGTTGGCTATGACCTATTTAAATTTCTTATTTTTTTCTCATTGCAAATAAATGAGGGTTGATGTATTTATTTTTAATAATACGTACGTTATGAAGGTTTTTTCAGTTTTTTTTCTAAGAAAATCATAGTAGGCTGTGAAAACAAAAAAAAAACAAGGTGTAAAACCTTATAAAACTCGTGTGGTACAAGTTACCAAGGTTTTTAAATTTGTTGATGAGATAAACATAAAAAATTTTTGAACATAAGATAAACAGCAAAATACTACATTACTGCTGATTCAGATTATGTTGTTGTTATCTTATGTTCAAATATTTACAATGTTTATCTCAACAACACATTAAAAAACCTTGGTAACTTGCACCACATGAATTTTATAAGGTTTTACACCTTGTTTTTTTTTTTGTTTTCACAGCCTACTATGATTTTCTTAGAAAAAAAACTAAAAAACCTTCATAACGTACGTATTATTAAAAATAGATACATCAACCCTCATATATTTGGAATGAGAAAAAAATAAGGAATTTAAATAGGTCATAGCCAACTATCACTCCCATTTAAAAAAAGGTAAGTTTGTGTCATAACTTTTAAACGGCGAGCGTTAAATTATTTTTTTTAGTATAATCAAATTAAGCATAAAAATATCTAAAAATAATCTTTATAAATATTTTTGATATTTACAACAATAACGGAGATATGACACATTATTAATTTGGCAAAAAAACACTTTTTATTGAATAACTCGAAAACCGGAAATGATAGAATATTTTTGAAAACTGTTCTGAGTTTGTCTCAAAAAACTGCACATTTTTGGTAATTTAACCGTTTCTCTATCTTAAATATTAATCGCAATACCTTTGCAATCCCATCGAATTTGGACCACCCTGTACTCGAATTTGGGACACACTGTATATCTCTTTGTTTATTGCATAAAGTAAGTGAAATTAATGTTTTATAACTTTATGACCACTTCGTAAATTTTATGACCTAGAATTTAAAAGTGAATGATGTAATACTTAAATAAGTTTGTAATATTTGAAATTTACAGCAAACATGCTCTTGTTATAGGGTGAAAATGCGGAATTATCTTAACACTGTCATAAACAATATACGATTCGGAAATACCACCCTGTGAACTAGCTCTTAACAAGCAACTATTTTTCGTCTGTGCGCACAAGCATTAAAACTTAAAACATGTGTATTCTATTTTCCAGAACGATAATTGCAATTGCAACGCCTGCAAAATAGGTCTGGATGCAATTTTAAAATCGTAGTGAATTTAAAATCATCCGTGCGCTCACACTCATTTACTTTAGTGCGATCCATTTTGGACGACTAAAAATTGCACCTAAAATATCGCCCGTGCGCGAGAGGCCTAAATGTGAGATAATGTACTTTTTATTATAGCAAATTAAAATATTTTTTATAACACGTAAATTGATTTTTATATTAGATAAACATTTTTAATTTTATAGCAAGCAAACCTAGAACACTATTTATATAACAAAAATTATTGTTTTTATTGCAAAACATAATTATTTACAGCAGTTTATTACAAGCCATTTCAAATCCGTATAAAGGGCAGGTCATGGAGAATTTTCCAACTTTGCACATTACAGATTTAGAGAGATGTAACGGAAATGCATCCACGGCGTTGATTTTTTACGCAGAACTCACTTCAGCTTCAAGTTATCCATCAGGAAGCGTTAAAAATATGTCTGTAATATGTTGAACAGGTTGTAAAGTAAACATGTGACCAGAATGATCTGCAAATTGCTTGCAGTTACTGCATACCACACATTATTAATGTTTTCCCAAGAAAGTTGATTTGCATACAATGGGTTTAAGAAAAATGATAATTGCAAAGTAGTTCAACGGTACTTTATTAAAATTGTAGTTGACAGTAAGTGGCTTTTGAAATACGCAATTAGTTTCATCGTTTTTTTTTTTTTTTTGCGATTTAGAGGTCCATAAATATTAAATTACTCTTTTAGTCATGATGGAAGATATCAGTTTATTGTCGCATCTTTGTGTTTGTTTATGATGGCGCTAGCAAACAATTTATCGCTGTAGTGTCATTTGTTCTTGGCAATTTATTTAGAGATCGCTGTATTTTTCGATGTTTTCTCAGGTAAATATTAAGCCGCGTCCAGATTAGCGAACAAAAGTGGGAACCGAACCAGGGGCGGACTGGCCCGCCGGGCAACCGGGCAAATGCCCGGTGGGCCGATGGGTTCAAGGGCCGATGTCGGTGGCGTTAACACCAAATCATTTCCAAATCTAATTGAATTTTTCTACTACTATATAATCAGCTTTATTTTACCAACTTAATAAAAAAATGCCGGGTGTTAGTGTTATTTTTAGTGACTGTTTACGTCAGCGCATAAATAAAAAACCCTAAGGTGTACGGTCGATGTCTGCTGAGACAAAAATCGGTTTTTGGCTATACGTATTTCGAAAATTTAAAAAGTTATCAAAAATCTGTTTACGGCAATAAATTTCTATCGAAAAAAGAAATCGAGACTACGTACTTAGTTTTTTTCTATCTTGGATAATAACCGAAATACCCTGTATAGGCATCGAAAATAAGCCACCCTGTACAGTCTACAGGTAATACCTCTAAATTACACTATGGGTGGTTTCGACACCGTTATTGTAAGTTGAAAAGCGTAAGTTAGGGTACATTTTTTATAGAGTACGTGATTTTCTTATGCGAATCCAATAACTTACTGGCAACCTTTAAGCAAATTTAATCTCGAAAACGCGGGGAGGGGCAAAAACAATCAATGCCATAAAAATGATATCGCGAAAGTTTATTTTACCTATGTGGGCCGATTTTGGAGAAATTGCCCGGTCAGTTTTATGCACCCAGTCCGCCCCTGAACCGAACATAGCGCAGCCAACATTTCAGCGAGCCTGCCTCTTAATAGCCGCGTACTCACTTTGCGAGGCTGCCTCGCGAGCCGTGGCTGGAAAGTGGGTGCGAGGTTGGAGCGCGAGCCGAGTCAGCCCAAGATACAAAATACATCGAGCCAAAATTAGTACGGTCGAGGCAATGGCAGAAAACGTTCGTACGGCAGCAGCAAGTTTTATTTTTATTTATCATTTATTAGAGGAAAAACCACGAAAACGGAAACGTTGGTGGGTTAAAGAATTATGTATATCGCAAACGGTTTGAAAGTGGAAATTCTTTAATTAGAGACATATCTTTTAATAATGAACCCTTAATTGTCACACCAAAATAGGAATATTTGCAGAAACGAGTAAAAAAGTAATAAAGCTTTATAGACATCATAAATAAGAGAACAGAAGGTCTTATTAAGTGAGTGTCATTTGAAATCAAATAAAACATGTACAATATTATTTAAGTTATCGTATTATGAAAAGTTGACAATTTCATTCGTAAAAAATGCAACGTTAACACGAGTGCTCGACGTAACCGTTTTTAGCACGTCCTGACTAGTCGAGGCATGTATGTCGAGGCGCCTTTGAGCATAACAGAAAAACCGACAATCGGTGGCTCGGGTCGAGCCTGCCTCGCGCGAGGCGGTGAGCGCGCTCCGCTTACCGCGAGGCACATCCACACGCTGCGAGGCTTGGCTCGCGAGGCAGCCTCGCAAAGTGAGTACGCGGCTAATAGTTTTATCAGACCAACGAACAAAAACGTGGACCGAAAGGCAAAGCCAACAAAGTTTTGCAATATTTTAGCGCGCATGTAACGTAGGTGCAAGAAAACCGTGATCCGCCTAGCGGATTACGACAATTGTCGGTATTTCGACGAACCATCAAAGGATGAATTGCATGCGCATGTGCAAATGTGGACGGCTCGGACGGCTCAGCCGTATCACAGCTAGTTTTTGTACTCTCTTACCAAAAATTCGTTTTGATAGATAGCGCCAATCTGTTAATTTGTTTCGTCTTGGAATGGCCTAACAGAACCGTTGTAAAATTGATCGACCCTTGTCGTTACTATCACATAAGGAAAATTTTAACAAAACGTATTGAAAAATAATTATTGGAACACCAACCTACTAGCATATAACTTAGTTTGCTGCCATTGTCTTCGGGTATTTTTAAATTTGTTTTGCTTCGTTTTTTAAGACAAAGTGGATATAAATGTATGATGCAGGCGCTAGCAGGGACTTATTTGCACGTTGCACTCCAACTAATACAGGGTGTCTAACAAGTAACAAGGTATGCCTTCGCTAATTTTTACATAATTCGAATGTTTAGGACCCAAATAAAATGGTTTTACCCATTAAAAAAAAATTGTGTAAGAAGTACAGAGTTGGTTAAATGGGTCAAAATGATTTATGTTTTATGGGCAATTATTATACAGTGTGTCCAAAAAGTAACGTAACGGATCAATATCTCGTCTCGTGACAACTTTACAAAAAAAAAGGTTTAAGTAAAAGTTGTTTGTGGTAATTTACTACATAACCTTAAATTATTTTCTACTATACACAGTGTTTTGTTTTTGCGCACCGATACGTCACTATGTTTTTTTTTAAATGGAACACCCAGTATATTTTATGATTTTTAGATGTAAAATTGAATTCTCTTTCAAAAACATTAGGTTTTATGTATCTAAATTCAGTCGTTTTTGAGTTATTTAAGTTTTATGAAAATTTTGACAGAAACGAGTCTAAGAAAATAATGATATTTCACAACTTGGCT